>VUYV01000228.1:1300630-1344647 GCA_008711295.1 Anarhynchus alexandrinus | reverse complement strand
TTTTTGGTTTGTAAACAAAATTCCTCTATAAACTTTTTAAAAACTTCTATATTTACAAAACAAAAAAAAAAAAACAACAAAAATTGCAAAAAAAAAAAAAAAATTAAAAAGCCCCAGAAGGTAAATCAATTCATTTCAGTGTTTCTGCACTGAAACTAACTTCAGGTGATTTTCACCTAAAACTATTATTCTCATCTAAACCTCCAGTAAAAATTTGCTATGTTGCTACTTAACCTTAGGAAGCTTCTTCTATGTGATCCAAACATAAAGAAATCTATAGACTCTTTGTGCTCCCACAGCATGCTTTCTGCACATCTAATTGATTGTTGGGTGGTCCAGCTACACGATAGCATATTCCACAATTGTCTGGAAGGTGGGCAGCCAGAACAGGAAGGACATGACCTGACCCCCACCATTCACTATTTTTTCATACAATTTATTTCTCTCAGTTGCTGACACACCTTTTGTAATGTTTTCCAATAGTTTTCTTTGGAAATAATTGAGATTTCTAAAGGGGGCATGGATCTCAATCTGAAAACACTTCATGGAAGCATATCTATTTCTAAGAAACGGATTGAAACACAAATCTTGCATGTATCTGAGCACAGGAAGCTTTCTCCCCGGAAAAACTTTTTTATTACTTTTACATGATGCGCTACCCACCCTTCAGCCACAGTAAATGTAATGCCACTGGGAGAATTTCATTTATCATGAAGAAAAAGTTCAATAGGAAAATTATACTAGTCACCAGGGAGTGGGGGGGGTGTGTGGGGATGTGTGTGTTACATGGAAATAATGATTATGTTTTGCTTTGTTTCAAGTTACTGGCTTCTAGCCCAAATTTTCTCCCCACCTAATTTGTCAAAGTGTGCAACTATGTCACTGCTATGAGCACTTAATAAGCATTCGAATAATTACTTTCTGCAGTGTGGGTAACCCTGAAATGATGATACACTCTTTTTGCCTCCTCCAAGATTAAACCGTTTCTTATCTGATCATTTTTTCTGCTTACAGCTAGTAGCGTCATGTAGTTCCAGTTCCAAACTACAGAGTCCCTGGTAGACAGTGAGTATGTGCAATCCGCTTCTTAATAAAGAAATTAACTCTGCAGACCAGCTATGTGTTGCAAAAAAGCAGAACAAGGTGAGGTTTTTTTGAAGTTGTCTCTATGTTTACTACCCATACATTTTAAGCTTTCTCATCTTATAATGTTATGAAGACAAAAAAGGTGACTAAGCATTTCCGCTACAGTAGTTATGCTATAAAAGAAGGATACCAATATAAGAACATAAACAAGCAATCCAACCTTAAAAACCCACATTCTTCAGCTAAACTATCTAATCCTAAACCAGAGTACAGTCGTATTACCTCTGTTGTTAGGCAGCAGTGCTACGGCACGCTGTCATCAGTGCTGAAATCGTGCCTCACCTCTGCCACTCAGGCTTGTCTTGCCTTGTATTCTGTAGCCCTTCCAAGAAGAGTAGGGGCTGAAGCCACCTGTGTCTCACCAGAAGTGATCCTCCTCTCTGCAGCGAAGAGCCAGAGGAGTGAAGACGTCAGACAGGTTTTCCACTCCTGGCAATGAAAAGCTGAAACGTGGGTCTATGCTGAACTGTGGACTCCCACGGCCCATGGGAGAGAAAGCACATCCCAAAGTCCCTAGCAGAACATCTGGGGGAAGGAGACAACTCTTAACCCTTCATTCACAAGGGGATCAGTCTACTTGGGAATGGAAGACAGTGAACAAGGGAGACGAGAGGAGGAAAAGAGGGAGTAAGACTTATTTTCCTATCCACTGCCTTTCAGAAACTCATTCACCTCTGGGCACAAGGTTTAATAGGATAGTAATTTTTTTCATGCGTATTATGAAAAGTCAAAATGGTATTTCCAATTACTGATTTTGTCCTCATTTCCATGTCAAATAATCCTGAACTGTAGGGGAAAGAAGCCAGTTATCTTTCTACCTACCCCATAACAGAGCCAAGCACATTTATTTTTCTTTTTTCTTCTTTTTTTTTTTAAGATATTTCTTTGTTTACAGAAATAGATGAGCCAAAGATAAGCCAGAAGAGGAGAGAGGGGAGAATTTTCTCCCCAAATTGATTTATTTTATTGTATATGATCATGATAGTGCCTAAGAAAACACATTCAAAAAGAAACCCTGAACTCTTAATTCGAGTATGTAAAGATAAACATCACCAGCAGGTGAAGAACTACTACCAGTTCTCTCCCAATATGACCAGAGTAGCCCTCTATGGGTGAGACTTCCTTTGATGTTGATGGAAACCTGCTTTCCAATTAATTCGTAAGAAGGGAAGCGCACATATTGCTATTTCAACTTGCAAGCTAAAATCTCACAATAGTGTATAAACTCTCTGCTAAATGCAGAACATATGCGCTTTAAAAGAAAGTTGTTTATATCATGGACTCTTTCAGTCAAATAAGGAACTAATGTTGACTTATCACCTGTCACTCTCCATTAATGATACTTGAGTAGGGATATTACAATTGTGCATCTACTGGGAGAAAAAAAACACAACAAACAAAGAAAAGAAAGTATTCTTTAATGATGGAACTCTTACAAAAATCTAATGACACTTTTGATCTGTATATTTTGAAAAAGTAAGTTAACAAGAGCAACAACAAATCAATGGACCAACTTTAAAAAAAAAATAAAGTTGGAATTTAAGAACAGGTTTGCTTAAGTCTTCCCATTTTTACACTAATTAAGGTTCCACTCTGAGCAGCTTCGTAAGAGGTATCACTGCATTCCAGGGTATTGCAGCAATGATTTCCAAAGCAATGTGCTCAGTTTACGTTCCATCTCTGCAAATTTGACCTGGAACCCAATCATCTAACTGAGATACTTCCTCCTTGTACAAAAATCAGGAACAAAGATAAGCAAAATTCTGCCATATGTGACACTTCAGAAAAATCTATCATCTCCATCAGCATAGTAGAGATTGCATTGCTGCCTTGTCAGTAAATAAGATGAAAGATGAACCATAAGGAAGGAAGATAAAATCAGCTGAGATGGATGACAGAATTACAAGTTTAGCATGTTAGCACTATAATTGTGTATGGTTTAGTGTGGTAGATGTCTTCTAGCTTTAGCTGAAACATCGCCATCTCCATCCAGCCGTTCAGTGAAGCTCACTGGTGTTAAGCCTTTATTTCATAGCTCAACTGGAGCCACTGACGTGATTACAGACTGCTTGTAGGACACTATGCAAAGCCAGACAGGTTTGCTCAAACTGATTTCACTAGCAATATATGCTAAACTGGCTGACTTCAGGTAAAATAGGTAAGCAATGTTGACATGTTCAGTTCCGGAATTTTCCTGGCAGAAGGTGGCTGCAGATATAGTATATAGTGCAGACATATTATATCGTGCAGATACATAGATTCTTTCTTAATGTGAAATACGTAGCAAACACTGTGCTTAATAAAGAAAATTTCCATCTCCATTGTTGCCACATACAATTTAAAAAAAATAGGTCTTGACCTGTGAAATTTCTGCATTTTATATTATTCCAGGTTGGTGGCTTGGAAACTGATGTGCAACATCTGCTTGGCAATCAGCATAAATACCAAATAAGCTGGGCCAACTGAAAAAAAAAAATGCTGTTTTCTAATTGCCATTTTCCTGCCCTGATAACATTCTATATTAGTGAGAACAAGAAGAAATACCAAATAAAATACATCACTGTTTTTACTTACTAGCTAGCAGATTTTTCCCATTCTAAAACCAGGTTGCTACCACTGATCAATACGGCACTTTTTTTTTTTTTTTCTCTAGCTACCTAGCTAACCAGATGGCTAAAGAGAGGGTTCTCTGCCTAAGTGGGAACACAGTTAAAGAGCTTTCCTAACACATGAAAGACAAGAAGACAAGACTGTCCCCTTCCATGGTTGGAAGAGATGGCTGTCCCTTCCTCAAGCATCTCTGAAGTTAGATTTCAAAGAGATGAGATAGCAGCTGAGCAACCAGCAGTTAAATCCTTGCATGTACAATCAGATCAATCCATCTTACCTCCATAAAAGACTCAGCCATATAACTTCCCAAGAACAATTTGAATTTAAAAAAGTAATAATTTGCTAATATTGTTACATGAAGAAAAGACCACATGTATCAAGAGCCTTTCCCTGAAGCTGAAAATACAGCTTCAGAAATACTGAAAAAATACCAAACACCTACGACAGAATACAAAGGAGAACAAGAGAAAAGTATCAACAGTGGTCCTTACAATTGGACTTGTACTACTTGTACTTCAAACGCTTAAAAATGTAAGCCCACATCACAATCCATGCTGGCACATTCATGAGTAGAAACACAGCTTATTATTTCTTAAAGTAATTTTAAGGTAATGTTTACAATATGCTCTTGGACTCAATCTGTAAATTCTGATGATAAATTACCTCATATATTATGTTGAGAAATATTGTGTAATTGTTATCACAACATTAGGAGCTGATAAAGTCCTGATATAGACTAACAACCCTCTATGGCCTGGGACAGAATGCTTCTCTAACACTGGGTGTAAAAGAGAGAGAAAATGTATATCAGATGTATTTATTTGTATTTATATTTCCATGTACTAGAAGTACAAAGAGTGTAGCCAAAGCTGCATACAAAAAGACTTTAGAATCTGTAATTTATTCAGAACTTCCCTGATTTGATACTTGGAAATAACTTTTCTTGGGTAGAACTATAATCTTATTTCAAACTGTAAAGAACATCAAGACACAAGATTTTTTTTAAATTACCATAACAAATTATGATCAACCACAAAAGTTCTATTGTAGTTTGTCAGATTAAAAGTGAATATACTATTTTGCCAGAAAGACTGAATAATCCAACAGTGATTGGCTTCCATGTTCTTTTCACTTTTTAATGTTCTCTTATAAATTTCTATCCGGTGTGTTACTGTCTGAAAGTAACTTCAAACAGGCGACAGCTGACAGCAACAGTGGAGTTTTCTCTGCCAGAAGTATACATTAAAAAAAATAATAATTTGCAAGCATGCTATGCTATTTAAAATGAGACTCTAAGGCACCACAAGAAGAAACCCTTTATAAATCAAGGGCACACTGTATACAGTAATTCACTTACAGTACTGAAGAGAGATGTTGTTAAAATCTACTAATCCATTTTTGGCATGAACTGCAAACAGGCGAGATAGTTTACAAATACAGGTTATAAGCACTGTTGCTAGAGCTGCCATTCCTGTGATCTCAGGCAAACTCTGAAGCATGTTGCTTCCTTTCTGAAATGCTCAAATATGCAGCCTTCCCCCCCACACCCTTAGCTCTGGACAGTTGAATCATTCTCACAGCAGATAAATCTTTCTGACTGCTGATTATTCTGACAGGGGGAAAAAAGGCACTGTGTGTGACAGGGTCCTTTTTGTTTCATTACAGGCACAACAATCTGTTTTCCATTGAACAGAGTTTTTACTTCTCCCTCCAGAACATTTTTCTTTAATTATGATAAAAGACAGTAACTTAATCAGGCATAAATCCTGTTCAAGCGAATGTAAGAAAATAAAGGGGTTAACTTTGGAGGCAAAAAGTTAGACATGTGACCTCTCAATTACAACTCTAGATAATGTGCCACTAAAACACTGAAAAGTGAAAAATTTTTCATTCCTCAGATGTGCACTAGTATCACCAGAAAAATTTATTAAACAAATGCACAATCATGTTTATTTTGATTAACATGTTTTGCCTAGAATGTAACTATTCAGTCATAAAATGATCTTGACTTTTACTCCAACAGTATAGCCATATGCACAGCTGCTCCCAGAAAAAAACACCTTCTTTGTAATATGCTATTTATTTCAGAAACTCTGGAGACTGGCACCTCAATTTACCAAATAAGCTGGGAAAAAATTAAGAGGTTGGGCTGATACCAGGAGGGAAAGATACTACCTTCATAGTTGGGCTATCTGACACATGTAATACAGGCAAAATGTATGTGAAGCCTAGGATCACCATCCTCAGACTACAATCAGTATTCTCACTCATCGCCAAGTCCGAGAACTGGCACAGCAAATTGCAGTTTTAACTCAGTTTAGTTGCTGGAACCAAAACTCACCTCGACCAACTAAACTGCAGCAGAACTGGTCACTATTCACACAGAACTGTCAGTTACTTTTTAAGCTGTGAATAGGCTGCCTGTATTTTAACTCACTCCAATGAAGCACGTTCAAGCAGGACACCGCCTCCACCCATCTTCTCAAGGAGCTGAATGTGCCAATATCCCAAATGACTCACCTCTTAGAAAACTGGAAATGGTGGGAGAAGAGGGTCTCAGTGGAGCAAAGTGAGAGGATGTACCAACAGATTTGCATGCGAGGGAGCCTAGAAGTAGGGACAGCTGAGCAGGAGTTATGAGAAAGACATGGGGAGATCACAGTATGACAGAGTAGTGTTAAGATATCTTTGGGATGGAGGCCTGAGGTGATGTTAGACATAGTGGTGAGACAGCAAGGGAAAGAAATGTAAGGGCTGAAATTTGGGAGTCACTGCAAACATGGATATGACATGAAGAATGTATTCTAACTGAACAGGCATTGAATCTTACTGAGCAGAAAAGGCCAGAGGCATCTTGTTGGCCCTGAAGACAAGTTAAACAGCATGGGTCATGCCCATGTACCTGCAATCTCTCCTCTCACCCCCAAAGAGGCTGGCCATATCAAAGCTAACCCTGGGAACACACCTTGCCACATGCTCCCCTCATTATACTCCTGCGCTGCCAGACCTACAGGCTAAAATTATGGCAGAAACCATGCTCCTCAATAAACCACAGCCAACTGCAGGCTAGCATCCAAGCTTCAGCTTAGACCCCGTTTTGCTTGTTGTAAGGACATAGCCCAAGCTGCTGGAGTAAAAAGATGATGGACTTTGTGAAAAGACAACAGGGACAAAAATTCACAATTAAAGACAACCTAGGGGTGTCATAGGGAGTCCCCTAAATATGGAGGAATGAGAGGCTCCCACACAAAGACCTTGGTGGGCAGAACAGATGGATTGCGTAGGTTTATGCAACAAGGACAGTGTGCAGACCCTGCAAAGTACACAAGTACTCCATTCCTCCCATAAGTAGAAGTAGCTGCCACTACCAACTACAAGGTCCATCAGTCATCACACTAAGCTTTCTCATTGAGTCTCTCCAGTCGTGCCTGGTTTGTAGTTAATACCTTCTTTGCATAACTAGCACTAAGATAGTAGTTTTTAAGACTACAATGTCACTATATGAAAAAGACAGATTTGGTTAATTGGTTAAAGGTATTTTTTTGGTTGCTTAAGTTAAAGACATTTCTTAAAGCTGAATAAAATGTTGACTGTTCAAACTACAGATGTCAAAAGGAAGAGAAATCCCTTGAGTTTGGGGTTGGTTTTTTTTGGCCAGTCTGGAGTGCATTATTTCAGGCAGTGTGGAACTGCCTCTGGCTATAGTTACAGAGTAGACTTTAAATGAAAACTGTTGTTGGTCTGCATAATATTTTGTGCACCTGGGGAAAATATTTATCCAAGCAACAGCCAGATCTGTGGCCACCAAACATGTTGAGGACTCACTTGCATTACATTCAATGGAATCTTTGAAAGTACCAGCAGACACTTACTATATTTAAGCTAGCGTCTTAATTTTAAAATTTATGAACAAAACTTAGCAAAAGAAGTACCATATTGAGGTGGAAACTAGGATATTCACACAACATCATCAAATTTGCTTCACAGTTACTCTCATAGGATGTATTTTCAGTATGATTTTTACAATGACAATTTAGGTTTACATGTATCACACTTGTAATTAGTTTTCCCCCATGAGGCATTTAATAACTTTAAAACTTAGGGGTTTAATATTTTAAATATAAATCTACCCTTTTAAAAATCATACACCGACTTAATCACACACACCAGTGTTTTTTCCAGAACAAGTATTCATGATATGCCATACCAGCTTTTCAGTAATTCAACTCCAAATGCTGGACTTTCAAGGGTGTGTGATGCTGTACAGAATCAAGAGTGGAACCAGCAATGCTTCCTTATCAGGAAAGCAGACATTTTAAAGTACCAACATTCTTCGTTTATATGGAAAGCTTTATATATAAACAAATATACATTCCTATGCTGCCATGCAGTCCCAACATCTCTCTGTTCATATTAATGTGCTCCTGCATGTAACTACTGGATTATTTGAGACACTAGGGAAGTTTTAGTTAATGCAAACTATATCTGAACAATTTAAAGTATAGATCACTGTCTCTTTTTCTTTCTTTGAATAAAATATGACAGCCACTGGAAATACATCCAGAGCTAAATTACAGTTTACACTGTCCCTCCCCCCATGTGTTAAAATAGCTCTCTTTGTAAAAGAACTCTATTAAAGAACGTCTCTGTTACAGAAGTGCATTTAGGTACCTTACTAATCCTGAAGTAATTAAAATTTGCTAAGGTGGTAAGGTACTAAGTCTGTAAAGATTTTATTGAAGAAATGCTCTCTGCATTCTGAATGGCATCTACAAGGTTTCCATTGACATACACAGGCATTTTTCCTAACCAAGTAAAAGTATTCCTTCTCGACAAGAGTAAAAGCAGAATAGTTGATGGAACTGCAATTTATGCACTGGAGCACATCTGTCTCAAGCCATGTCAAAAAGCATCCTCAGCACATCGTCAGCGCTGCCCTGCTCTTTAGCCACACGGTCTTTGGAGTAATTGCTTTTTAAAAGAACTCAAACTATAAATTACCTCTGACAAATTGATTTTCATTTTGCCTTCTAATGTAAGAAGACCAGAGATGCCTCTTAAAATTACATTACAAAGATTATTTCTTGTCCCCCAGTGACCACTTTGCCTGGACTATGCCAAATCCAGTATACAAGCCTTCCTTTAGTACTTCTCACCTGCAATTTATTTTACATCCATAGGTAACCCAAGCTGAGGCAGAGGAAAATTATAACGGCCACCTGGAAACATGGACTAACAACAACTCTGCTGCAAAAACCATCACAAAACCCCATGAAAAACTTGCTAAAGTTGCATGGGACAACTTTGAAAATAAAAATCCTAAATATTTCTGAGGAAATTTGATGCAGAAGCAGGTCTATTCTGACATCACCTCAATGGGAATATAATTTTCCAGAACTTGTAATGTTAGGAATGAAAAAAAAAAAACCATTATGACTTTACTACCAAAAACCTTTTTACAACCTTACACACTATTAGCTGACACACACCTTTAGTCCCAGAAATTACACTGCGTAATGAGAACATAAAATTCTAAGCAACCACATTTCTTGCAGATTTCAGTTCTAATTTACAAAAATTTGTAAGTACTATTGAATTTATAAAAATCCTTTCAGACCAATGCATCTCAAAGTATTTTATCAATTTATATATAACCACAACTGTTTTTAGAAGCCCAAACTGAGCCAAGTGAGGAACACTAAATGTTGGTTTATCTTTTTAAGGTGACTTTGTTTGACAATGCTGCACCAATTAGTATTTTTCAAGATGAGGGAGATGCAGGGATAGATATCACAGTTGAAAATAAAACTGTTTTTTACACCTCCATTCAGTTAATTTGCATTCCTGGATTGCAAGTGTAGCAAATTAAGTAAAATGTGATAGACAAAAGAAATATTAGTGGTTGTCCCACACTTGATTTTGCAAATAACAGGATGAAGATCACATAATAACTTTTACTGCTGACCAGGATTCCTTGGGTCTTTTTCTTTGTTTGTTATGTGAGAGAACACACTGCATTCAGGACATGCTCAGTCCAAAATACAAAGCATCAACTTTTAGAGATAACTCCTGCTCTTTAATCTCTCTTTAATTTCAGAGTCTGTCAGTAGGTTGGGGGGGTGGGGGGAAGAGAAGATTATGTTGGCTTCTTACATAAAAGTGATATTGCACAGTCTAAAAGTGCAAAGTTGGAAGAAGTGAGAAGGAGATGCCAGCAAACAGTCTTTGATAACTCACTAGGCTAAAATAGTATTAGCAGACTAACACAGCAGTATAGATTGCATCCATATGATATGATTACGCCTTTTATGGAAATGCTGTAGAAAACATTTAGCAGAAATACTGCAGAAAGAACGAGAGCTGCAAAGTGAGATTGACCACAATCAACACTTCTTTACCACCTTACCTTACCTCTCAATTTTGCTTAAAGGCAAGACAGCAGACAGGCAGCTGTCAGTGGCATAACAGCCAAGTTTAGCCATCCACTTTCTGAGACTTATCAGGAATGAGGTTTATCAGTATCTGAAACATCACTACACCAGAGCAAGGTGCATAAAAATTATTGTTGACAATAGACAGATGAAATACTGGATTTAAAGCAAAAAGGAGCAATGGTTAAAACTGGCAAATTTGAAGCAATAGTTGCTGAGGATTCATTCTCAAGAATAGTCAGGAAGGAAATGCTCTTGGACATCCCTAATGTTTTTAATTATCCCAACCTACTTCATACATATTACTGTAACAGTTTCTGAAAGATCAGCTAAGAACAGTTCAATACTAACAGACTGTTTAGTTATTTCTTAATATAAATTCCTGTCTGCCGCCTTTTCAATTCTTTGCTTAATTGGGGAAGAAATAATAAATATTACAATAACATTTAAATCTGGTACTACCCTTGCTTGTTGAGAAATTGTTGGATTAGAAGCAAGCAAAGCTTTCTTTTTTCTTTTCTCATTTTTTTCTTTTTTATTTTTTTACTGCCTTAACAATCCATTTGGCAGAAGAAAGAAGCCTTGATTGTTGGCATTGAAGAACACAGTCAGAAATCTGTGGTTGGACCAAAAAAGTCACTGCTAGTGCAATAATGGAAAACATAAACCCATCATTCAAGAAAGCAACCAAAAAAGAAAAACAGGCCCCACTTTCTTAAAACAGTGAATCACATGTATTTTCTGTCCTGGAAATTATTTATATCAATCAAAAAATGAAGACTTACCAATATCCCATCCAAGCCTGGAAAATGTGGTAGGGTGGTGGGGTTTTTTTCCTTAAAGTTATATGCCTTAATTTTAAAGTGCATTGCCTGTTCCTCCTCCCTCCATCTTCTGCTGACAAAATGACACCCTTACGGTTGCAAAGATAATATTCCAAAAAACAAATGCAAAGTTTTCACCTCAAATTTGCAACTGGGATAATACAGCATTAGGACTCTTAGTAAGTTTACAACTGCAGCCTACAACCCCACAGGCAGTAAAACTGCCATGAATCAAGTCGATTTCCCAGAGCTTATAAAAGCTGCAAACAAGTGTGAAATTAGGAGCTCAAGTTATTATCTAAGGAGAAACACCCAAAAGATACAGGCTGGGAGTAGTAAGGTTTTTTCTGTGTGATCTCAATGTCCTACATGTGCCAGCTACACGTGGGGAGCCGTACAATTTCCTGCTCACCCAGGTGGACACACAATTTCTCCCCGAAAATGAGCAGCCAGAAGTAGTGTTTACAATTTTGCTAGGAAACCAACATCCAACAGAAGCACCCACGCTCAGGGATTAGAAAGCAACGAGGCTGATAGGAGAGAGAAAGAGGAAGGCACCATCCCTCACAACCAGCCTCCAAAAATGTTTTCTATACCTTCAGACACATACAAGTAATTCCTGATCAAACTCAACCCATTCAGCTTTTCACAACTGCAATTCAACTTTCGAACTGCATACAAAGAAAATGGGTTTGATGTATATGCTGAACGTTCAGAGCCCTTAGCACTTCAAGACTGAACTGCTCTTGAGGCCAGAGAGGTGAATGGGGGGGGGAGGGCAACCCAAAAACCAATCCACCAGTAAAAAAAAAAAAGCCAACACCTACAAACCACACATCACAAACAAAAATGTTACATGATTCTCACTAGATGCAGGAATGATCAACTCTATGGCAATCAGATCAGATAAACAAGCTTTGGTATTTGTAGTTCATAGTCCGCAGATGTTCAGAAAGTAATGTTCATATAAAAAAGAAGGGAGGAGGTGGAAGGTGGAGAGGTGGTGAGTGAAAGGAATAGACGCTCCAGTGTAAGACCTGGAAGCCAACTAATCTGATCTAGTCTTATTTTCGAACAGTCATTAATTCATATTGAGGTGTAAATTTATTAATTCTTTAATAAGAAAAACAACACATACACATCTTCACACATTAATATACTCCAGTTTCATCCTCTGTTATGAAAGCAGACCACGTGTACCATAAATTCAGCAGGCTTAAACAGAATGTACATCAGGTGAACAAAATAAACTGACAAGAAAAGAAAGGTTCAATATAAAGCATTCTTTTAAACGTATGTTCAAGGTGTTATTTAAAAGCGACAGAATCACAAGGGCTTCATTGTCCCTTCAACTGACTTTATGCAACCATTTCTACAACACTGTTCTGTTAATTTCTTCTGTGTTGCTTCTGCTTGGCTTCCCAACCTTAGCTGTCAGACGGACTTAGGCTGTCAGTATAAGTATATGCAGAGTTAAGGCTAGGGCTAGAATCTTTATTAACATTTTGAGTTTCTCTGTGTGTAGGTGTGTCACTAAGTGAGTTTAACTTTTCTTTTTTTTTTGAATGGCATTGTATTTTTCTACCATACCCATGTGATGGCTTTTCCCCCCCCCACACGTCTGTGTATTTTCTTTTCCTTGACAGTATTGTAGTATCTGTCTTTACCATGTGATGGTTTTGGTTTTGTAACCTTCTAAAATCTTTTTTTAATCTTCCAATCATTTTTTTATAGTCAGCTCAATATTAGAAGTCTTTTTTTATATACTGCACTATATTTGTATCATGTTGGCCTGCCTTCCTAAACATGAACACTGAGGAGGTAAAAATGTGCTTATGATATTCCATGTGTACATGGAAGAATGTGGTAGGTACACATGGTTAAAAAAACCCAGTTTGATATTTTGAAAACTAGAATCTGCAAAATTAAGGAAAATAAAGATATTTCAAAACTGCAAACCCTCTCTCTGTGAAAAATCTTATTGAAGCTTTTACAGTAACAGAATTTATTTCTACTTTAAAAAAAAAAGTTAGAACTTCATGAAAATAAACAATTTTTGTCAAGTACTTAAAATCACTACATCTAACTAGTCTCACACCACTGAAAATAAAATTACTGTGCATGCAAAGACTGTACAAAAAACCCAACACAGATTGTTTTCTTAAAACCTGTTCAAAATCAGATTGGTAGTTTTATTTTAGAAAAGACCTTACTGTATCATGATTTTTATGAGTTCATAGGATCTCAGTTTAAAGAAATGCTTTCAACATCTTTTAAAAATATTGTACACATGAAAGATCATAAGTACATTTTTACCTCCACCTCAGACAGCATTCAAAAGAGAGACACAACATTACAAACACTTGTATGCTATCAAGTCTCCAGATCAGACTTCAGCTCCCGTATCCCAAGAATACGGAGTTGTTCACTTTTCAGTTGATAACTGGTAATTCCATGCAAGCTGCAGGAGGTTTACACATCCATTTTCCCAGGCCCAGTAAACTTTCTGAAATTGCCTGCTAACTGTAATAGAGTTTTCCAGGAATGTACCTTCTAACTCCATTTCCTGTTGCATTTAAAATCCTGCCAAAAGAACATTTCAAAGCAGAACGCAGGATGTAAGCCTATGATGGAAAGTTCATTGAAGGCTTCCAAAATCACAAAAGTAGACATGCTAATTTAAAAATGAGATATGAAATTGATTATTGAACAAATATGGACTATGACATTCCAGTGGGTCTAAGAACTAATGCTAACAGCGTTGCAGCCCCTGCAGACTTGCTTTTAATTTTACATAAAAGGTTGTTATTGAAATAAAGCACAACCTCTCCTGGAATTGTTTGTCTCCCCATCACTTTGGTCCCTCTAATATTTGGAGTAAAGCAGGTTTTTGAGAAAACACCTTTAAACGCTGCTTGCTGCAAACAGGGACTTGACCCAGTCCTCAGTGGAGCCAACGGGGAGCTCTGCCATTGACCTGAGCAGGAGCAGAGCCCTGAGCTGGCCTCCTCCAGGTCCAGCATCCATCAACCTCACAAGCTGTACTTTTTGGCTGGCCCTGTAACTCACTTCCTGCGGTGAACTGTAGAAACAACACTGCAGTGTGTCAGTCTCCCTTGTTTGTTTGGTCTGTTAAATAAGCGGCTCAGAGAACAACTAAAAACTATTTCAGTGGCATTGCTTGACAAATTATCTGAAAAAGATATCTGAGGAGCCTACAAGGTATTTGCAGGGACAAGGTGTTAGCAGTTCTCCTCAAACAGCAGATGCCATTCTTGGAAATGCTGTAATTGCTATACACAAAAAAAGAGAACAAAAGCTTTTGGCCATGCAGCACCAGTGAGCAGTAACTGTGCCTGGTGCACAGCTGTCAGCATCACCTTCTGAAACTGACAGCATCTTCTCTCAACCTGGACATAGGTGCAGAGCTCAAAACGACTGCCACCGTGATTCTGCAACGTGCCAGAGACTCCTTCCCTCATAAAATGAATAAACATATGCATTTACACAGCTAGGAAAGTAAAATCCTTTCTTATCCCTTGCTTTATCAATATCATTTCCTTCTGAAACCTGCAAACTTGCAGGGAGAAGCACCATAAATGGGTTGTATTTGGAAAACTTTGTATTCCCAGTGATTGTGAGCAGAAAGTTGCATTTGGATCTTGGATTCACTGAGCAACTTCTGGAAGGAAAAAACAGTGTGCAGCAAATGAGTGAATGCAAGAAACTGTTCTGCTACGGAGGCACAGACACAGAGCAGAGTCTTCAAAAATAGAAGGAAAAATTACATTGGCTGACATGAACACATCACTAACTTCTGCAAGCACCAAACTTGACAGAACTGAGTTTATTGGCTATCTTAGTCACCAAGATTACATTCAAAATGCATTTAAGAGGTACTGATCTTGTTTGTTTGTTTTCCTGTTTTCCATAGTATTCGTATTTACTCAGAAATACACAAGAATAACATTCCTAGGACTTTTAACTATGCTTCCCTATATGGCAAAAAAGACCTGTAGACACTTAAAGATCGGATTCTGGACTTAATATAGTTTTGCTGCAACCCTTCTGAATGAATGCCACCAAATGTGGCCTTTTGGGGTTTTCGTATGTTTCGTTGTTGTTTTTTTTTTTTTTAAGTTAGCATTACCTGTAGTTAAGGAACAAATTTTAAAAGGAGGACAAATTTTCTGGAAAAAAATCTCCAGGATGGTTAAGAAATTGAATGCAGATGTCAAATAGAGGTAACAGCTTTATTGTAATTACAGGTCAGTGCTAGTTCTCCTAATTTTCCTAGGAAAAGTGTGTTTTGAATAATGCTACTCATGACTCATTTTAAAGAGAAATTTACTTCTGACAGCTGCTTTCATTTTACATACAGAAATATTAAAGTCTGTGATTATTACTGAGGACGTATAATTACAAAAAATTTAACACTTACTTTCAGATGGTCCCCAGATTTCCCCCACCCATCACCATCATCTCCACTAACATGTTATTTTCATGTAAGAGACAAAGAAATATTACAACATAATATTTTGAGATCGTTTGAGTTTCAATTATACTAGCTTCAAAGCATATCTCTTTAAAAAAAAAGAGTTACTTTAATCCCTCTGCAATTCTATTTTTCTTTAGACTTAGAATTGATTAAAACAAAACAATGTTCTATCCAAACCTGCATACTTTTCACAATTTTCCTGTCCTTCCATTATCATCCTAAAATACTGTACTCTTACAATATGGAATTCTTTAATCAGTCCTGACATGCATCTACTTTTTACTTGGCCCAGCCCCAGCAAACACAGTCGTGCTCTACTACACATCATTTCTCTCCATAACCTCTCTTTTCCTTTGGGTAACATAGTTCATTTCAAAACATACCTTCTGCTACAAAGTCAGACTCCGGGCTTCTCTAAGGCTTAAATTAGAGTTAGAATAATTGATGCAGAAGCAGAATTCTGGTTTAGTTCACAAATACTGCTCTCATTCAATCCGAATTTTGGCCAAACTAGCTGCAAAAGTAAGCTTTAGTCTGCCTAATCAATTGCCATAGCCTCTTATTGTTCCTCTTCATTGTTTTTTAAAAGACTTAAACTTGAGAGTAGGTTCCAGAATCAATGATTCTTCAGGTTCATTAGCACTTATGTGGTATTCAATAAATTTTTTTACAAAATAAATAGGTGAAACATCAAGTCTAAATATTACTATTGCTACAATTATCACCATTTGGGAACTCAGCCCAACACCATGGGTATGGTGGTAGAGAACAGAGAGATAGTTTTCCAGTACCACACCACTAGCAAAGCAAAAGATACACATATATTTTTCTAATAATGCTAATAATAATGTGCAGAAGCACATCTTTTCAGAGAGCAAGCCTTCTGCCACAAAAAAAAAAAAAATCCCATTTCAGAGAATAGGAATACTTAAAACTATATATAGCTTTTCTAGGCTGATGGGCTTGATCCAAAATCCATTAAAAAGAGTTACTCTGCCTCTTACTTTAGATGAAGTGCCTTACCAACATATTAAATTACATGCAATTTTGGGGCTCTGTTTTTCATCACCATGCTGTAACCCTAAAGATGAAACTAACTTCATGTTACAGCTCTCTTTTCTTGAGGACAATATTGACTATACATCTGTTTTGTATACACAGTTCTCATAAGTAACAGAAATGTCTCCTTCAGACATCTCCTCCTCTCTTTCTGGAAAGCTGTTCCATTGCAGGAGAGACAGCATCCACTAATTCTAATTTTATCATATTGTGCCATTCCATTGTCAGTTTAGACACAGTCATGTTGGTAAACACACATCATGGTAGTTGGAAGAATCAGAGGAAGACTTGACGTAGGAGATTTTGAAAGTATCTGATCATAGTCAGAACAGCCTGAGACAACTGCCTTAGTGGCAGGAGAAGCAGCAAATGAAAACAAAAACAAAAAACAAACAAACAAACCAACAACAAAAAGCAAATAAAAAAAACAACAGGGAAAAAACAAACAAACAAACAAACAAAAAAGACACCAACCACAAAGGAGTCAAGGAATCAAGCCTACTACTTCTTTAGGAACTTTAGGAACAGAATACTGGGCATTATTCCACAAAAGCACTCCGGTTTGGAGCACATAAACAACCCATACTTTCAGCAGGTCACACGCTGGCAGCTCAAGAAGAAAAGAACAGGTTGCAGGGCTGCTTGGCACTGAAGAGTTTTACAGACCATTGTAAAATGCAACGGATGCTCCCAGACGCTAATACAAAACATTCTATTAATCCGTTCTTCCTCTACACCAGAATGTCTTTGTGGTTATACTGGGCACCAAATTTACACAGGAGTTCTGATTTTTACAAACAATGCATCCATAATTCTATTTCTGCATTACAATATTTTTTATATAATATATTTATATACATTTACATATATATTTGAAATATTCATAAGGTCTTAATCCACCTGGGAAGCACTGCTCATGAAGTAGTTTTGTGTTTACAAAAAAAAGTGGCATCAAAGAGTCTACTCATGCTAACATTTACACAGCACTTTCCTCCTGTGATGCAGACCTGGGAGAAGAAATTTAATAATTCCCTTAAGAATGTGTAGAAATCAATAAATTAGATGCCTCTTATACAACTGCATTTTAAGTTGTGTTTTTCCAACAAAATTACGTGAATCACAAGAGAAAACTTAATCCTTTTTCCAAGGCTCCAGTGTCCTTAAAGCATGTGGCTAACATGCTTAAGGCTGTATGTGGTTACTGCAGCAAAAGATAATGCGCATTACCCACAGGAACAAGCATGCACATTTTATGAATAATGCAATAAGCAGACAGGTAAAACTGACACCACAAGCTGTTGACAGGTGAGGCAGAAACCCCCTCCAGGCAACAGGGACTGAAACGAGGAACTCCTATTTTTGAGCTGCCAGTATCCTTTCCGTAGGACTTCATTCTCCTCCAGACAGGCTGGCAGCCATACACGTCTTGTAAAGCTGGTACTTCATTTGCACATTAGACACAGTAGCTAGCTGAACAAACAAAGCAATGTTGAGTCAGCATGTCACATAGCCTGGTCAGACTAGGACACATTCATTACCTCGGGCCTGTTTTTTTAACCAAATCAGATTTGCACAAGAATAGAAGACCAGGCTGGCCATGCTTTACAAGGGCATCATTACTTGTAACATTTTCCAAGATAAAGTTACTTTGACATTTGTCAAACCAAGCTTTACTCTGCTGGCTAATGGAAATCTCTTTTGATCACAGCCTTTCCACCAGTAACTAACACGTTATGGGTTCTCATTAAGAAAATAAAAAGAATGGTAAGTGCTTTTTGCCTTGAGAAGTCAATAAAAACAATCTTATCGTCACTATTATTAAACAACTGTAAATACTTAGGAACCTAAGAAAAAAGGGATTAATTTGTTTTTCATTCAATTATATAAACAGATCAAGGCACACTTCGATTCTTTTGTTTAGGAAAATCTTTAATACTTTGTTTGCTTTGCTGTCAGAGATAACATTTTTTCACTCAGGTTAAAGATAAACCTTATGGCTCTTGTTCAGATGAATTATCAAAATACCAAGCCTGATGTTTGACATTGATCAGTAGGACCAGCCAAAGGACTTAGATGTATCATTTTCTTGTGCCAGTTGATGTTAACTTTTGCTATAGGGTTTATATGAAAGCAAATGTCAATAAAAGCAAGAATAAAAGCTCCATTATGTTTGCTCTGAACTACATGAAACTCGCTGAAAATTCTGATTAAATCACTCTCAAAGCAGAACAAGAAAACTTTTAATGCATGAAAATATAAAATATAAAAGAAACTTGAGTTTACAATGTAATAGATTGTTATCATCGATAAAAACACAGAAAAGTTACCTACATTAAGTAAAAAAAGTTTTACTGTTCTGTTAAACACCTTTGGTCCTACAGTCAGTAATGCAGTAACCAGGTTTTGCACCTAAGCAGGTCTTCCCTGTAACATATTTAAATCCCAGGAGGAGAGTCTAGCCTCTGGCAGTCAGTGTGAATCATCATGACTCCAAACATCTCTCTTGAAGATGAAATTTTGCTTCCATATTTTGACAACAAGGTTTTTCCTTGTTTTGCAGCCACCACAACTTAAACAAAAAGAACACTGAAACAAACTCATACTGTGCTTAAGTCAGTATGCACCTGATAAATTCATGACAATGCTAGTTATTCTAGATGGAATGGTGCAATGACTGCCACAAAGATTTTGGACAGTTCAAGAATTCCTTTCCTCTTAAGAGGGAAAATACCTTCATATTGCAGTATTATTTTCAAACACCACCAAGTAACACTGTGAAGACTAGGGTTTTTCAAAAACAACCATTTTGGGATATG
Source organism: Anarhynchus alexandrinus (assembly GCA_008711295.1). NCBI lineage: Eukaryota > Metazoa > Chordata > Aves > Charadriiformes > Charadriidae > Anarhynchus > Anarhynchus alexandrinus. The sequence continues at coordinate 1,325,263 of VUYV01000228.1, read as the reverse complement.
AAGTGTCAAATTTATCATTAAAATGTCAGCAGAATGTATTGGGTTGTGTTTGAAAGTGGAAATAGCTAGCAAGCTCACAAACTGCCAGTAGTCTGTCACACAAATACACACATTTGCCACAACAAATGTCAGCATTTCTATGTTTTGACTCTTAAGTCCATTTATACTTCTATCACAGATTGGTGAAGGCTGACTATGCCTTTCAAACAGCTCCCATGGGCCTCGTGTTCTCATCGACTTTAGTGTTATCTAGTAACACAGGAAATCTTCATGTGGCTGTTGCCACACAGACACTTTAGGCAAGAGACTTCACTCCTAGTTGGGCACAGACACAAAGGTCAGATACTCAGACAGTGCAGTGCGTAATGCAGTACACAACTGCATCTCAGTACACAACTGCAGGGGCAGCCTATGAGGTGCTCAGCTTTAAGTGTTAAGGTTTTGAAAACAAGGTGATGCTCATCATATGAAGGTTTATGTAGACCTTCAGAAGATCCCAGAAGAGTCCCATGACACATCCATACATTAAGTTTACTTGACAAATGGCCACCTACATTCTCTTCTTCCATTTCCAAGTGATCCTCAGGAAAAAAAAAAAAAAAGTCTTCATTTAGACCTAATCTTAGAGAAACACTAATCCATTTCATTCCCTCCTGACCATATCAGCACATGAGCTGCCTCATCAACCTCATCAACAACATTCTGAGACATGACAGAGGAATCTCATGCTTCAAAACCATCTAGCTCAGTATATGTATTACTCAAACCAAAATAATATTCATGGAAAAAGTAAAAGTCTGGTAAATTTCTAGTAGCTGAGATCCCACAAGGCAAGCACTGCTAAAACTGAGGCTTTCTTTAGAAGGTAAGATACTGAGCTGTCACATCTTCATCTAAATATTTCCGTGTTCCCAAAACTTTAAAAACAAAACTAATACCAGATCAGTAACAACTGAAAAAAAAAAAAAGTCTCCAGATCACAGGTGATCTCTCAGCAGATCAAGCAATGCAACTAGTAAATCCAAGTAAAACTTAGCCTGAAAAACCAATCAGATGGTGTCACAGTAACCTGAGAACCCCAGGAAATGCCAGAGTTGTCAGGCCACCACCTTCTCAATAACATTTCTCCCAAATTAGAAACTGGATACACTAGGTGACTAGTTGGCAAAACTCCCAGCCTCAGATGACAGCCTGTCAAACAAGAGAGAAGGGCAGTCTTCCATCTCCTGCACTCCTAAAAGGAGGGCCTGAGCAGAATCAGTGCTTCACCACAATAAAATGACAGGGACATAATTTTATTTTCTGTAGAGTACTGCATTCCCCTGCAAACCAATTTCTTCAGAATTCACAAAATGAGTCTTCCCTTCAAAACGTTCCACTTTAAGGTGTTAGGTAACTTGATCTATTGCTATGTAATGTACTTCACTGAAATTATAAATTGCACCTGGGAGTTCATTAGGAGTGGAGCAACCTGATTACTGAAGTGATAAAAACTTCACAGTAACTCTGTTGCTAAATATATTTTACATGTTGATGCCTTCATAATAATTGGGATGGGGGAAGGTGGTGGAAGATGGAACATTAATAAATGGGCAATAAAGCCTTTTCTAATAGACTTTCATGGAACAAGAAAAACAGCTGTTTCTAAGTCAGGTTACAATGTCAAGAATTCCTTTGCTCACTTACTTCCCTTTCCTTCCCAACCTTGAAGATGGCCCACTGCTACAAGAGCTCCATCCACACATACTGTTGTAAACATAGTGCCACGGTCAAACATGGGACATCCTATATGCCTTTATTTTAAGCAGTCTTTTATTTTAGCCATATTCTAAAATGTTTATGTGGCTCCCAATGGCAATGTAAATGCTCCAGACACTCTAAGAAGCTGATTCTCTGGAAGGAGATGTGATCTCTCCTCTGCAACATGAGGAATGAATGCTCTGCAGAACGCCTTGTGAGCACCCTGAGTCTCCAGAGCACAGAATGGTGTACATCTTCATTTCTTCCCAGCCCAAGAGCCCAAGTATCTTTCCAAAAGGAACCAAACTATGTAGGGCCAGTGCATACACAGTCTCACCCTGACACGGAATCAAAACACCCTGGGATGCAAGTCAGGAGACCAGAATGAGTAGGCACGTCCTGAAATGCATCTGTCTGCAATGTACAACAGGTCATCATCAAAGACATTGATGCAAAAGAAAAAGGCATCAAAGTAATTTACACTGCTGAAAATTCAGATAATCTTAACTAGGCTACATTCCATTTTTACTTATGGAAACTAGGATGTCAAATTTAACTTAAGGTGAGGTTATAAGGCCGTTTGGAACAGAGATTCTCCTGGAACAACATTTTACAGAGGCACACTGTGCCAGTATACTTCAAGTTAAGCATTTACTAGACATTTGAGAGAAACAAAACACTAATATAACTGAGGGAAAATAATTTCTTAGATTCTCTACAAAGGTCTCATATGGAGCAAAAGTCAATCAAACCATTGTTCTGAAAAGCAGAAGTATAAAAATCACCAGAAGAAAAAAAAAAGAGAAAAGAGCAAGATCCTAATTCACTTTTCAAAATGGAAGGGAAAAAAAAAACCCCAAAAAACAAACAAACACACACAAAAAAAACCCATAAACCCCCACTCCTACTCTTAAAGAAGAACTGGCTGTTGAAATCTATCAGGATGAATCAACTTGAAAACCTCTCTTCTGAAAGATTTACTATGAATTTTTTCCCAACCAAACTGAAATTATCACCCTCAGTCCAGAAGAAAATGGTAGGAAGTAATCTGTAGTACAAATAGCATTTTAAAAATTCCATTAGCTATGTAGGGGCTTTTTTGCTTTTGGATAAAAGCATGGTAGGTACTAGAGATTGTACATAAAACAGAATTTGGAAAATTACAGGGTAGATTTATGTGAAAGCATGCATGGTTAATTCTTTTTAATATTACTAACATGCCAAAAATTCATGAATTATACACAAAGTAAAATAAAATACTTACTTATTCAAATGGCAAAATAACTTGTACTAAGTCCCAGTGTAATTTACAGAAACGACACATGCTCAGGTGTAGCTTTTGGCATCTATAGATCTGTGTTTTGGGATAAACTAACTTTGCTGAAGCAAAACTGGAAGCCAAGCCCTTACCTTCCACAAGCTGACTGAGGAGACAGGATCACTAGTCTGGCACACTTAAAAGTTGGCGTTTGCTGAGGGAAACCAGGCTGCTGGAGAAGGGGGAGGGGAGCAAAGTAGACAGGACTACATCAAAATGTCACCAGAGTGACCAATTCTGCTAGGCAAAACAGAGACTGTACGTATACAATGACTTTCTGCTTTAAGGTCTTTTATCTGCGATCACAGGGACAGCATTGGTTCAAAGAAAAACATCTTCCTATCTAAATCTGAAACATGTACAACACCAAGAATTGTTATCAGGGAAGAAAATATTAAGCCACGCTTGAGAGTTTAGCTCTTGAATATCAGCATATCCAAGGAGGGGGTCACGTTACTGCAAAACAGCCAGCTCCTCCTCCAAGAGGAGAGGAGCAAAGCTTGCAAGTGCAAAATAAGAGTTTGTGTCACAGTATCAAAACATGGACCTGAAGATGAGCGAAGGGGGTGCCCAGAAGGCATCTGCTAGGACAACCAGGCCAACAGGTTGGTGAAATCCTTGAGGCAACAGGCCTCACAGGTGCCTCACAGGCCACTTGGACCCACCACAGCTTGCTTCCCCTACCAGGGGAATTAGCTGCCCATACAGGCACAGACCAAGCAGGCATAGTCAGCCATGGGGCTGTGTGTACCACATGGGAGCTAGACACCACCATCACCTTTTCGAGGAATGGTACAATTTGCTCTGAAGGTGTTGAGGAATTGCTGTGAGGACAGCAAGCCAAACACAGCCAAAACTGGGATGGACACCTTCAGCTCTCCTTTTTTGCACGACAGCCCGCTGGTGTTGGTGCAGGGCCACCTACTACCACAGTAAGTGCAATTCACCTGCTGCTTCCCCAGCAGCTACTCCTGGGCAATACCCACAGCATGAGACAGAACAAAATCATCTCACAACCTACCTCTTCAACCTTTCCAGTTTAAATAACACAGACATCAATCCAGCAAAAACCATGCATAAATCAGAAATAACCTGAACACCAGCTAAAGCAAAGTAATTCACAGAATCATAGAATGGTTTAGGTTGGAAGCGACCTTAGGATCATCTAGCTGCATCCCCCCTGCCACGGGCAGGGACATCTCCCACTAAAACAGGTTGCTTATAAACACACAGAAAGATAAAAGGACAAGTATCCAGGTTAGGCAGGCAACAATCCTCCAAAATTTAAAACGACATTGTCAATAATTTGTGCCTTCACACAACACGAACAAACTTTTCACCCACACATCGTGATAAACAGAGCTAAACTCAAGCAGCATCACTGTAGGCTATCATCACTAAATCAAGTTTAAATAAGGCCAGTTAATAGACCACAAGCTTCATCACAGCACTTAACTTCTTGCTCAGCAAAGGCTGGGCAATTTTGGATTTCTAAAACATCTCCAATAATTGAATGTGTTGTGGAGGCCAGCAGAGAAACACAGAGAGCCATCCAGGAGACCTCAGAGCCATGAAATAATTTTACTTTTTAAATGTGCTTAAATAATACTTCAGTGTGAAGGAACAGACATCTTTACTGTGCACTGCATTCCTGCCATTCCACCCTGTCCACAGGTTCCTGTTCATGTTCTTTTTCTTCTGTATACAGAAAGACTTCTTTCTCAAAAGACACGTTGCACAGGGAAATTTCAGAGCAAGCTACATTTTCAGATGACATGCTTGAAAGTCTAAATTGTTGAAAAAATGCTATCCTTTAAGAAAAAAAAAAAAAGAGCAGGAGAGAGATGTAGGCCAGATGCTGTGGGAGGCAAATCAAAACAGTGTAAGGGTTATTAAATTGCATCCACTTGGCACTCTTAACTGGCCAAGAATCAGCAAGACAGGTTTCCAACTGAGTCTGAATATTCAGGGCTAAAATCCTGGGCCTAAAAGTAGCTGCAAAATCAATATCAAAAGAGTGACACTGTAAACATACCATTACAAAAAAAAAAAAAATTATTTAGTGTTTAATTTATATGCTTGCCAGAGTTACAACAGTATATTGGAATTGAGCCACCTTTCTGATGGGAGAGTATGAATGCTGACTTCTATGCAGAGTAGACTCCTCCACCAAAAGTATTCTTCTTGTACATGATGTGTCACGATGAGACAAAAAGTTGTCAAGAGTATTTAAAATTTTCAAAGGCATATGCATTTTGCAACAAAAGCTGCAGATACCCTGTATCCATGAAAATGGAGTCACTTAAATTTAACGAGCAATTTTAAACATCCAAGTTAGAAAATTCTGACCAAACTGCAAAGCATACAGGTGTAAATGTTTCCTAAATTTGCAAAATGCAACAAGTATTACAGCAGCTTATATTGACTGGAATGCAAAGAACTAGTTTTTCCCTTTTGTTCTTACACTCCGATCTGTATGACTTTAAACACTGTCCTGCGATAACAGAAAAAGGGGAGGAAAAAAAAACCTCTTATGAAAGATTGAGGTCTAGAGTAATCCACCTGAAACTATTATCAAATTTGTCAGCCTTTCAGAGAAACGGATGGGCTAGGAGGACACTCACCTAAATTATATTAGGCAAATATAATGGCAGCTCAGATCCTGCAGATCTAGGGCAATTAGGAAGAAGAGTGTTTAAACAGAACAAGAGTTCTTGAGGCTAGACAACACTTTAACAACTCTTTCTGAAATGTAGTTAAAGTATACAACGCAAATAAAAGAGATCACAAAAGGATACATTGCCTGTTAAAGGGAAAGGGCTTAGGTCAGGTATTATAAGTAATTACAGCTATATAACCTCATCTTCAAAGCATTAAACAATGAGGGTGCTCAACTCCCCGCTGACTCAGAGTATCGTTCCTATTATGCACAGAGAGAAATTAAAGTGTTGATGGCAACCTCAGGCTGTCAAGTCAGTCCTTGTGAAATCAAGTATTACAGGCAGAAGTTTGGCTCGTACTTTTTTGAGTTCAAAATTATGACTCTTGAAAGGTCAGAAAAAAGGAAATATTAAAGATACTGTAAAGCAGAACTGCTAAAAGAGAGGAACAATGTTTTAGTGAAAGTGGGGGGGGGGCAGAGGTTGGGTGTTTAACTTAAAAGGCAAGAGTAGTCGTAAGGGAAGATCTCCAAGGCTGAGGAAAGCTGTAATATCCCAGGGCCCTAAAAACAAAAGACAGAGGAGAAACAATGTTTATTTTCAGTATTTCAGTTATTTTCTTCTAACAATCCAAGAAGCTGTGGGAAAAGGCAAGCTTAAGAGACTGTCTTAGAATTCACGCTTCCTTTAAGGCTACAGTAATCAGAAGTTATTTCTGCTGTGAGTAATAACTGCGGATGGCTACTTGGTAAGAAAGGCTGTCTAGGAAAGGGTATCTCTGAAATAAAACTCAAATGAATATTTAACATTTAATATTGTCAGCCTTGCTCTGAGCAGGGCCTGGACCCCATGAGGAACCGAGGCTCATCCCAACCCTAATTATCCCAGATTGCGCATACTTCCACTTCATTTGTCTGTTTAGTGTTTAGCCTAACTAATGGTCTATTGTTTTAACTTTTTGTCATTCCTTTCGCTATTAGATTTGGTTATCAGTTCATCTCGCAACTGAACATCTGCCTCTTCAGGTTGACCACCACTGTAAATCCAGCCCATCAAGAACCACCTCACACATGACCATCAGCCAAGCCCTGCATTTGAGTGCTCCAATGCTCTCAGAAAGACTTCGGTCAGTAAAAACACAGAGACGAACCTCAACATAAGCAAACCGCTGTAAATAAAGACAGAAAATTCCTGTGATACTTGCTCCAGTAATATAAAAAGCAAAACCAAGATCTAGCTTTAAATTCTGTCTCCACAAGCCTTATACTGATGAGTGAACCTGAGAACAAGAGGTGTAGTACGATACACTACTGAACCAAGCTAGAAAAATAACCATTTAGGCAAGTGAAAGCTATCAAAATTCAAAGCAACCTGCATGTCATTCTAAGCATGTGAAAATCTACACATCCATTAGCAGATCTACAAGAATGGCACGAATTAGAGGCACAAAGACAATTTTTTAAATTATCTTTCATTTTAACCAATTTGCCTTTAGTGTCAAAAAGAATCTTTATCCTGTTAGCAATCTGAAATACCCCACCTTTCTGATTTACACTTAGGAAAAAAAAACCAAAGCAATAATGAATGGATATAAACTGTAATCAAGTAATCCAAACAATAGCATTCAGACATTTCTTAACTAAATGTTAATAGAAAGACAAAAACCAGGTATTTTGAAATCCAATAATAAGCAACTGCAAAGACATACAAATGTCCAAGATTAAATCAGTTCCTATCTCTTGATCTGTGGCCAGAGGAATGTTGTTATTTACAACATCTATATTGCTTCAAGGGGAGGCCAGTTGGCTTGAAAACAGACTTTCTAATCTAAAACATCTTCAGGAACTAGAAACATCATCTGTCAAGTCTAAGAGATGCTAAATTTAATCTCTGTTTGAATGTTTATTAACATCCTCAGTGTGACTTCATTGATTGGAATAGAACCATGCCAACTTAACAACAGCTGAAGACAGGCATTACACTTTTTGTAGTATTACCCTGTAGCCAGCATCAGCCTCTACATTCTGCAATCATATTAACAGAATAAAAGATGAGAGGAAAAAAAGAACTGCAGACAAGATGCCCTAGTAGTGTATGCTGCCCCTTCTGTAGTCAGCAGTATGCAAAATCCCACTTGGAGAAAAGGAACTGTCCTGCCACTTCCTTTAAAGATGTGCATGTTTCTTGGTATGCACTTCCTCCTGTAAATTGAAAAAAAATTACAGGCACTTATTGTGAGCAAGCTCTTTCTTCAAGGCAAGCCAATATCTTCACAGCCACACTACACATCTATGATAGCTACTTCTCTAAACTCCTGGTGCAGGTGCTGCTTCCTTTGGACAGCAGCAGAATGAGTGCCTGGATGACATTTTAGCTTTCTGGTCCCAACAAAGCTTTCCACCACTCAGTCTCCTCTTTCAGACCAAATCCCTGCTATAAAAATTTTAACTTCTTCTCAAGCCTGAAAGTCTGTCCTCCACAGAAGGAATTTCAAAGCTTGCTATTTACTGAGTGAATGATGGTATACAGAAATAATGACCAATGGGAATCGAGCAGGTTGAGTAGTTTAACTTCATCTTTGTGAGGATGGAAAAAAAAAATGCCTTGCCAAATTTACCTTTTTTTTTTTTCCTGTTCCCCAAATTATTTCAAGCAACTATGTCAGGAACTTTCTAATCACTAGATATAGCGATTTGAAAAATACTCACTTTCTCCAAACATTTACTACAACTTTACGTTACAATGGTTCCATGATTCAATTATTCTCCAACTGTCCATGTACATTTTCCCATTTCTAATAAATCCATTTTAACAAGAGATCTTAGACTCAGCCATTTTAGAACAATTGTTAAGCTTCCTTCCAGTAACGACATGCCTATTTTTCTCCTATGTTTTCTGTTTTAATCTGCAAACAGACTTTTGTATGTCTCTTTACAATTCTGGTTAGTATTAACCTGTTCGTGACACTGCTCTACAAATGCTGCATTTTTTTTCCATTTATGCTGTGCTGTCTCTCCCCTTTTTGTAACCAGTAAACATTAAGGATGAACTACAGCAGTAGACAAAAGCTACTTAAATACAGTAGGGTACATATATGCCAAGATATTGAAATGCAGTAGGAAGAGCTTAAATTTCATATTTCCTTGGATAAAAATGTAAGCAAGCTAGTTGCTTGACTTATACTTGAATCCAATTCAACAATAGGAATTTCTGGTGTAGGATTTTATTTTAGCATTTCCATGCACTGGAACAGGTTGCCCAGAGAGGTTGTTGAGGCCCCATCCCTGGAGGTGTTCAAGGCCAGGCTGGACGTGGCCTTGGGCAACCTGGTCTAGTAGGAGGTGTTCCTCCCTATGGCAGGGAGGTTGGAACTCGATGATCTTCAAGGTCCTTTCCAACCTAAACTATTCTGTGATTCTATGATTTTGATCTGTTACTTTTTCTGCTTAGAATTTTACCAAGTTCTCCATTAAACATCATATTATGTATGTGTACAATCATGCCTGGTGCCACATGTTCGTGGACACACTATCAGAAACTCTCACTCACACACAGCACGCTTCACATACCTTCCTTCTGTCTCGTCTCTTCATTTATATGATAAACAAGACCATCTCACTTTCTTATGCAATTTGAAAATTAATTAGCATTCATAAAGTTCTTTCACTTTGAAACAGGAGTTTTAGGAGGTGTTGCTGACTCCACATATCAAGTATCACTGTCCCCTACAACTGTGTCAGTGAATTGCAACTCCCTGCTCTTTTAGATGTTGAACACTAATGGTTGCAGAAATAACACAGAAATTCATATCTGGGGAAGTGAAATGTCATTCAGTTCCAATTTTATAAAGTTATACAAATCAGGTAGGTCTGACTTTTTTTTCTTATATACATCATCTATTCAGGTAAAAACAATTTATTGTATGTTCACTGAAAGAATCTGGTTTCTTACAAAGTTGAGAACTCATTATTAGCTTCATCAAAGAGATATAAAGGCTAAATTAATTAATGAACCTTCACTGGCTGTCTTATACAAGAGGTAGAGATTGCCTCCAGAACAGCATTGCTACTCACACAATTATGAATGCTATTATCTGAGAGACAGGTGAATGTCTGTCCCCGCCTCTTCCAGTCTTACGCAACATTGCTTTATTAATTGCTATACTCCTACACAGACAGAGGCCTCTAATTTGTCATACAATCTCTATGTGTGCATGAACTTTGCAAGCCACTGGCAAAACTGTTTCATTTGTGGCACTAATTATGAGAGATATACTTAGGAGAGTGTTAACCGTATAAGATAACTGGTTTACGAGCAAAATAAAATGCAAAAATATGTTTATGAAATCAGGTCTTGTAAAGTTCATCTCAGCAGATGGCTGCTTAGGTGGAAATGGCAGCACAGTCTATAGATTTTTACAAAAATAGTTTTGTAGGGTCTTAGTTCTGAACAACTCACGCACCTCCTTCGCTGTCCAGTCTCGTGGAGGCACAGGCAAGCTTGGCTTTAGACGGTATAGGTTTCACTCGTATTGTTTGCCAGATCAATAAAACCGTATGGTGAACTAGAAAGCACCTTAATGCAAAAACACACGTTAGAGTCAGGAAAACAAATCTTCCTGAAGATTTCTTTTCAGTCAGAGCTATAATCATACGAGTGAAAATATACAACAAGAATGGAGACCAAAGCAACTCTTCTACATTACACAAAGCTCTCCCTGCCTAGACCAAGACAGAAGTAGGGACTCCACAGAAATGGATGTTCAGGTAATTGAAATTCAAGTAAAACGAAACCTCGGAGAATCCAGTCAAAATTATTTCTGCAAAGATGAGCTGGCACTTTAGAGCTAATTAAACATGGGCAATGAATTAGTGACATAGTCCACTAATTACTTACTTATCATGTAAGTGCTAGCCTATTATTTATCGCACAATTCAGTAAGTCACAAATCGTGCCTGATAAAGGCTGCTGATACACAACTGGGGAGAGAAAGTCCCACATACAATTTTTTTAGTACATGTGAGAGACACAGAGACAAATGACTACTGGTTCATAGATGCAACTGAAATCCCCCAAAATGCTGTTTTCAAAACTTTTGATGGTGAAGCAGTGATTCATACAGAATTCTTTTAAAAATAACTGTATTTGCCTTGCATGTCTGGGGAACACCTAGAACATGAAGGCTTCTATTGCTCGGGTTACATTCACTACGAATGTAATCATTGTATTGTTAAACACCAGTAAAAGCTATGCAAAAATGAAGGAAATGTCTGCTGATAACACTGTTGTTATATGACAGACAATACACTCCCAAGCAAATATCATAAATGCCAGCTTCAAATACAAGGATTTAGCACAGTATTCGATAAGTCGATCAGATGAGTCTTGAGTACTGAAAAATGAGCTCAGGAATAGGTTCTTAGTCTTCAGCGATATTGTACAGTTTGCGTGTAGAATAAAAGTACGAATTTAACTTGGTTTCTGAATTAAAAATTTTCCTCCCTTGGATAGCTACTTGCAATATTAATCTATCTGAAATGCTTTTCCTATAGTAGAGATCAAATTACATAAGTTTTGAGCAGTTCCAGATACTCTACTTATTTAGGGGGTTACTAAAAGATTAAAATTGTTGCATTTAATGACACATAATTTGAAGCTGAACTACTTTATTTGATAGTTAAATAGCATTTTGCCCCACTCTAAAGACTAAATTCACCACAGAGCACAGAATTCTTACCACTTCATAAATATCTTGTTAACAGCTAAACTATGAGCTAGGTAAGACACTTCATCACAAAACAGAACATTAAATCAACTAAACTCATTTTTGTTAAAGCAGCAAAATAAACTGTAGCCTTTTCAGAAGGGAGGGGAACCCTGACGGTTGAGAGAATGATGACTAATAGTATAAATTAAAGTATTGGCTTTTTTCTCTTGGGACTCAGGAAGGATCCTTTCCAAAATATGGTTTTAAAAGAAAGACATTTGGGAGTCTCCAGTCTTGGTCCCTTTTGGATATTCATCCAAATCCCTAAACCATGACATATTTTAGAAAAACTTGGCAGTCTCTGCACAGAAAAGCCCAGGACTAACCTAACTGACTCAGAATTACCAAAGAGAGTGGTTTCATCAGTTCAAAAGAGGGGAAAAAAAAAAAGGAAAAAAAAAGAAAAAGAAAAACCAACAAACCCAAACACACTAGGAAAAACAGCATAGAGAAAAAAAAAAAACAAATAAGACCCACAAAGGGGTTACACACATTAGACATGCACAAAGATAAAGGAGGTCATAAGTTTTAGTATTTCATAACTATAGTTTTGACCTGAGGAAAAAAAAGCATGTGAGTTTTCCTAAATAAGCAGAGTCCACCATTGTTTCTACACTAATATGGCTCTCAAAGTGACAGGGCCTGTAGATGGTAAAATTGGAGATGACTTCCTTCATGTCTCTATCCACTTTGAGTGTTTCAAATTTGGGCAAGGTATTTGAAATATCCAATCATCACAGCAGGCACAACTTCACCTCCCTTCTTTTTCTTAAGTAAAACTTGCTATACAACCCACGGTGAACGACATTGCTGTTGCTTACATTATATGTCCTGAAGAAGTAAATAGTATCCACAGTACAAGACAGGACTTTCCCAAGCAAAGCGTGGTGCTATGTTCAGTACCCATACCACCAGCCGTGTTGGCAGGGCAGCAGTAGAAGTTTCTGACTCTCTGCCAGTCTGCGCTCATGAGCACATTACCCTCCCCTATAGCTGCTGCCACACATTCTCACAACTCTAACCCCATTTCCACACCCCACAGACATTTATTTTCCTCAAACTGGATCACAGTCCAGCTCCTCTGCTCAGAAAAGCCCATTCAGCCCAGCCTACTCCCACCTCATTGGATCCATGCTCTCCATCTCACCCTTTCCTGGCTTCACCCTTCCAACCATGCAAAAAAAGTACAGATGCTAATACCAGCAGTTTCTCAGGCAACATCAGTTATGAAGGAACATGCTGCTAATGGCTCAGTTAGTCACATAAAAACATCTGTTTGGGGGCATTTTTCCTACCCGCTGTTCAGGCATTTTCTTCCAGACAGCTAGAAACAGGCACTGTAGATTGCTTTGAAGTACTTCCTACCACTGGTAGGCAACCACAGCGTATTTGTGAATTCCTAAGATCTGAAGTGCAAGGTAATGGGCAAAGAATTAGTCAGAAAGAAAACAAAACAACAAAACAAAACAAAACAAAAAGTGTGAGAATGAAATACGCTGTAGGGGAAAAAATAAAATCATAGGACAGAAAAGTAAAATGAAGGAAGAGGATGGGACAGTGGGAGGTACAGGGACTGAGGACAACCCTGTAGAGACAATGACGAGCACATAATTATTCTTACGTTATTTCTATCATTCTAAGCCCAAAGCTTATTTCAGATAAATATTAATGCTTAATATTGAAATTATATCATGTGCTCCCAAATGCACAGTAGTTTTAGCAAATTGCCTTGGTCTTGCAAAGTGCAACTACTCACACAATATGGGATATTAAAGAGCAAAAGAAGCAGGAAAACATTAACCAGTATGACACTAAAAGATACAATTTTAATCCATTACATTGACACAGACATGATATTAAGAGAGAAAGAGAAACTATCATTTGCAAGAAGTTTTCTATGAACTTTCTTTGAACTCAGAAAAAAACCCCAACAAATGGAATCTCTGAAAATAGTCAGATCTGAACTCTGCCTTTCAAATTGATGAATCTCATTCTCTGACACAGTATAACAACATACCTTACCAGATTTACAGAAAGTTAAGTTACAGAAAGGCAAGTTATTTAAGAAGAAACCACAGAAGCAGAGACTTAGACATGTCACAAGAGTTTCTGCTGAGGGAAGTTTAGCTCCCAAGGACTGTAATATGACAGCTCCTATCCTGTATTTAATGACAGTAATGACTGCTGGGGTGCCAGCAGGAAATGTGATAATTAGTTTGGGGGGAACTGTCCCACATGACATTCTAATAGGTGAAATACGGAAACATTATATACAGATGAATGCCAACTCATTGGAAATCCATAATGAGAGTTAACTCTCAGAAGTCAACTGATACGATGGAGTTTCACATGTTTCAGTGCTATGGATACCTCCCTTACTGAACTCCACAGGCAACACCAAGCTGTTAGGTGTTGCCAATATTCTGATTTTGGCAAATGAAACAAAATGTCAGCAAAAAATGGCATGGAGCGGGTGGGAATAAAGACGCACAACTGAGTGAAGACAGGCAGAAGGTTTTGTTCTTAAACCATTGCACTGGTACCAAACGGGGACTTGGCAACAATTCCACATTAAAGATCTGGAGCAGATCAGTCCTTGAGCAATGCCACCCTACCACAAAACAGTCAGACATCACTCTGGGAAATAAAAACAACGTCATCTGGTAAATATAGGAAATAATCCTCTTCCTTTAGCCAGTGCTGGTGCAGCCTGAGCTGGAATACGCCAGTTTTGGTTAGCGCACTTCAAGAAAGATGTTTCGGAGCAAGTCCAGTGGGGAGGAATGAGCACAACCGTGAGATTCAGAAAACATGATGTAAGAGCAAAGGCTGAGGGAGGCAGAAGGGGGTGTCTATGGAGAGATGTCTACAAGGAAACAAGATAATTTTTGGAAAGTGTTTGTTTCAAAGTTTGAGGAGCTGTTTCAGAAGTCACAAAAAAAAAAAAAGTACAAATGCAAGGGGAAGGGGAATAAACTGTAAGAGGAAGTAATTCACTTAAATCACAACCAGGCATAGGTAAGCACTAAGCCTGTGTTCCTGTCACCTCTTGAGAATAAGTTATGCCAGCTACAGGTGATTCTGCCTTGAAGAACAGATAATCTGACTTCTCAAGGTCTTTTCTGATTCTTTTTTCCCAATCATACTGTGGCTACAGATCTTGAGCTTCCTAAAAAATATAACAGACGTAAAGGCACTTGTAGAATTTCTATGGAGCCTAACACCACAGTACTGAGGTTTGATTTTTCTCTGTTTATTTCTAGAAACGATAAATCACGTGCCAATGGGCAGCACAAACAAAGAAGACATTTCAAGTATTTCACTGATCACTAAAGACTTGCCTGCAGGAAGAAGTTACTACATCTAGTTTACTCTGTGGTTTCACACTGAACTAGTACTTTCTAATAACTACCTCTGCGGGCACAGTAAGTGTTCAGTAAATGTGAGGTAACATTTTCCACTTTTTGTAATTTTGAAAATGTGCTGTAAATCAACACCTCTGCTTTTTGGAGTCCTTTCCTGTGTAAACACATCCTCCCCAAGTTCAAGAATCAAACTGCTCATAGTTTTAAATTTGGCCTTTGGATTACAAACCAGGATAACTTCTGAAATCTGCCTTTCCTAACCATGCAGGCTCTTGATTTTGACTTACATGATCCTCTTCAAAGCATTCTCTACACTTGATATGTTCTTAAATAACACTTTGACAAAAACGTGCGGATTTTTCTCAAGTACAGCATTATCCAAAAGCTCTCAAGACATAAAATTTGAAAGAAATCTGGGTTGTTTTTTTTTTCTTGTTGCTTTGAAAACCACAGTATCAAGAGCTTGGTAACAGATTTGTTACCTTTGTTAGGGAACAGATTTCTGAATACATTTTCTACACTGACACAGAGAGAACAAGATAAATGTGAGATCAGCTTTAGAAAAACAGGTTGAATTACTATCTACAGTTTCAGATATTAATATCAAAATTCACTGAGTTTGCAAAACCAAGCATAAAGAACAGGCTCACCCTCTCAAGATATTTATTAACTACTGCTTCTGGTCTGGCTGGAAATACTTAAAAAAAAAAAAAAATCAATTTGTTGCATTAAATTGCTTCCAGGCAGAGCTAGGAAGCATAGTCATTTTTAAAATTAAAACAACAGCAGATATATTTTCCTCATGTAGGTTTGGTTCAGATCCTGTTCAAGCTTGTAATTTTATCTACATAATACCACTTTCCCCTTTGTAAGGGATTCTAGTCTATCATGAAAAGAGTCATCATTAACCACCACTATAACTACAATTTTTAAAATAACTTTTAATTTTTAAGCTCACCCTTCAGCTATTGAGTTCCTAGGGTACCACAAATGATTTTAATTTCCCATTCCCCAGTAAAGAAATTTCTTATATGAACATAATTCTCTGGTTACCCTGTCACAGGCTCCTCCCCTTTTTTCTTTTCAAATTTATGAAAAAATCTTTCATGTCTGTTCTAAAGAAGCATGATTTGTGTTTCTCAGCAGAAAGTTGTAGGATTTAAAAGAGTAATTACGGCTAGATGCTACAAAATCCTTGATATTCTCAACTTCTTCAACTACTTGAATATTCAAATAGCACACGGAAAGCTTTGACAGATCTTTAGAACCTTTGCTAAACTCTCCTTTTGTCCACCTCATTGTTTATTGTACTAAAAAAATCTCCCTTGTTTTATTAACATTTAATTTCAAAAGAACATTTATTCTTACATAGGAGAATGCAACACAAAAGTCACTAGAATCCTAAAATTCAGCTTAAGAAACAACTGCTGGAGATTCCACTGCTCAAACACAAAGAGAAATGACAAAGAGTATTTGTGGTTAGAATAGCTACCTTACAACTAATTAAACACTTGTTTGCAGACTAGACTTTCGAGGCAGGTGAGATTGTTCTTATTTAAACTGCACAGGTTCAGCTCAGCTCTGCAGAATCCAAATCTTAGACAGCCATCAGTTATAACGATATTGTGAAAGTGTCTCCAAAAATTTCTAGCCCACACAATTATGTGAATGTTTCTGCATATCACATTTTATATCTCCAAGAGTATAGTCCCACGGCAATTTAAGCTACTCTGCGCTAGGAGTAGCTCCCCCTCCCCTCTCCCTCCACCTCACACCTGGTCCTCCTCCCACCCCCCACCCACCCAATCTGGCCTCCTCTCCGCGCCAGCATTGGTGCTCCCAGGGACAGGAGGTAAGCCAATTCAGGCAGCCTAGCCAGCACTGGGTTGGATTTTGCAGGGCCAGTTTTTGTCCAGTCAGCTATCTGATACACAGTTTGGGTAGTTTTGCATTACTTGACAATTACACCTCAGGGTAGGTGCACCTCACGGCAAGTTTTTGTAAGGAAAAATGCTTCTCTAATGCATCGGCAAAATGTGAAAACCAATACACATTTATAATCAGAACAGAAGCGTTACTGCCTGAAATAAAAGAGTATACGATATTATATTTGGGTTATCTATCTAAAATCTGTTGACATAGCCTTAATTTGCCTTTTTATCTCTTCTTAAAAAAACAAAAGCATAAAAGTTTACTATATACAGAAACATTGCTGCCATGTTATTAGCTCTAGTATTGTTGTTTTTTCCTATAACACAGTTCTGCCATGTCACTTTTCTAAACTAGAAACAACCATAGTAAAACCATTTGTTAACTTATCTCCCAGAATACATCCTCTCTCATTTTAAACACTACAAAATCTTGGCATTGTCTTTACATTGTAGAACTTCTCGCTAAAACTTTACTGTTATCAAGAATGCAGAAAATTTTATACATTGTTGGGGCCCCTTAAGCTTTCAAGCAGTTTTGTTTATTATTGGTTCACACAAGAGATTCACAGAACCTATTTTAAAGTAACTCAGTTGTTATAGTCCTGGGCTGCCAAGTAATACCATTCTTTTTTTTTCCCCTTTTTCTCATTTTCTGATCTTGCTCTATTCAGCAAAGCTTTTGATACACTCGTAAGAGTAATTTCTCATGCAAATCCAGACAAATCTGATGAAAGTTTCTAGAACTGTCCATCTTGGCTTTTTCCTTTCAGAGATGTCTTATTCTTCTAGTATCAGACTTCTGTTTGTTCTACATCCAAAAGAACAAACCAGTGAAGTCCCACATCACCTTCATCAGATCTAAGGTGGCACTGCTGTGACTCAGACCTCCTGTCCCTCTGTGTGCAGCCCCTTGTGCCAGCGCTGGTGATCCCACAGACAGACAGTTTTGTCATAGTGCTCTCACATGGACTTACTGGACCAGTTACAGATTATTATTATTATTTCTTTACATACCTGCACCTTACTGGAAATCCAGCTGTTGACCAGGGTTAGTCAATGATATATTAAACTGTATTAAACAGCTTGCAACATGAGACAAATTTAAGACAGAGTATAAACAGAAACAAACAATAGTGGCCAGCATGATAGCACACCTTTACCATAACCTTTAAATGAGGGGTTTCTAGAGACCTCACAAGAAGAAGGGATAACAATTAGTTTTGCAGGTATTTATGAAAAGTTCCTATGAAGCATGAAGGAAGAAACTAGGAAAGTGTGTGACAGAGATCGATGCTGTGAGCAAAATGGAGATTCATTAATTCTGCTGTTGGGAGATGCTACTACTGCTACTATTCCCATCCTCCTCCCACCTGCTTAGCAAAACTCTCTGGCCAAGGCTACTAGCTCTAAGCCAGCTAGTGAAATAGGTCACGTCCCTGCCAAATCTCAGCTTGGTAACAGTGCTGCAGAAGTTACAGTCTCCTCTGGCCTACTGGCAGAGCTGGTCACGTGAGAGACCTCTGATCCATCGAACTCAAAATCAAATGGGTTAGTTTAGACCAAGTGGGTCTTCAGCAGGACTTTGCTGATGTTGCCTGAAACAGGTTGCTGAATGTCCACCCACTGCTCTGACAGGAAAGTTGAAAGGTGGTAACATCCTGCAGGAAGAAGAGCTGGGGAGGGGAAGGAGGTAACTTCTTTTAACAATACTTTTAGATATGAATGATGCCTGGCCATGTGCAAGAAAAAAAGTACAACAGTTGCAGCCTGTTAAGGTCCTTAGAAGTGAAAGATTAATGTCTTACAAATAGAAATGTACATAAGGAGTAATTTTAAGATCTTGCTGTGAAACACACGTCAAATGCTTGAGCTGTGCTGAGTTAACCTGCTCCTAAGATTTTTCTGTGCTGGATATCTCTGCACCTGAATTTTGTTCTTCAAAAGAATCTTTTGTGCCTCCTTTACAACTAAGTTAGAGGTATGAGATCTATCTATTCTGCTGTAGACAGGGAGGAAAGAAAGCTCCTTCACTTGTGTAGGAGCCTGCCAGTCTCATTAGTTTGCATTGGGTAAGAGTTCTGTGATTCGACTTTTAGACTTACATCCAATGAACTTATTTTTGTTTACAAGTCGTATGATATAGAAGAAGAGAGTGTTTCTGACTAGTAGAAATCAAATTTATTATTTACAAACACAGTTTTTATACCTTTTTTACCCTAAAGCAACAGGGATAAAATTCTTTCTGTCTTTTGCTGTATGTTATCTGTCCTCTATCTACTCTATAAATGAATATGTGACTGCATTATTACTTTGATAAGGAATTAGTTCTTTGATAGCTTGATTTATGGTTCAACTAGACAGTTGTGTATGTTGTTTTGAAAAGTAAGACTTCACAATTTTAGGAGAACTCTAACAGAATTTATGCTCTCTTTATACAACCAGTCAAGCCACTCTACTTACATACACCATAGCATGGAAAAAATAATGCTAAGGCATTAAACTACCAAAAGCAAGGAAAATCATTTAAAGAAGCCACTTCATCTTGAAATAATACTTACCAGATGAACTGTTACATGAACAGCCCTGAGCAGTGTTGATGAGGATAAGGGTCAATAACCTGGAGTTACAGAATTAAATGTTTATGCTGCTCATATAAAAGGAAGTGTCTAAAGAGAACAATTAGAAGATAGAAATCTAATTTGTTTGTTGTTTCTCTTCACAAGTTCACATCACCTGAAGTGGAAGTATCAAATCTAAAAGGTACTTAGATGCATGTCTCCCATGTGAAATCAATGGAGAACGCAGTGACAAAATACCTGTGGGGATCCAATTTAATTTCCTGATTGGACTACTCACATTTTAAAACTAGACAGTGGCCAAAGTGGGGTCTGGAACTGTTCCCCGTTGATTTCAATTTGCTGTTCCTGCAAGCAGTACCCTCACAAAACATCTTCCTGTTGCTCCAGCAAAATCAATACAGTGGAAGAAGAAAAAGTCTTATCTCTTTTCATCGTGCTAAATCTCTGTTCACCTCTGCCCACATAGTCTTTCACTTCTACAGAATCCTTTTTCCCGATGGTTACTTTCCAGCAGTCAGCTTGCTGATGTAACTAAATAAACAAAGAGCTTCAGGTGCCCATGAATCAGCACCCTCACAACCACAAAAACTTTAGGGGATGCTACTCAACTCAGAGGGAACAGGTACATAAGACCATGCTCATTCTCCAAATGCCTTTTACTGAATCAGTAATATCATTATATCCTTCCTCTTCCATCAGCTATTGTATACCACACTTCTTCACCATCACAGACAGGCATGCATTGAGACAGCTTATATAACAAAATCAGAAAGCATCAATATAAATGAAGACTAATTCAATCAGCAGACAGCAGTATAGCCTCTTAGGTTCATGAAGCAGTGCGCACTGTCGATAGGATATATGTGCACAACAGCTCATGCAAATACACACAAGCTAATTTTAAAACAGCTCAGAAGCATGCAACTGTCTATAGGATCCCCACACTACTTCTTCAACAGGCTTTGCAAACAGCTCAAGAGCAGTGCCATCCCCCTGTGAGCTAGCTAAGCCCAAGTTAGGTGGAATACATCTCCTTACTCCCATCACAATTAACAGTGTACCATTAGTGAAATGCATTTCTACTGTGATTTCTTGTTTTCACTGAAATTACAACACAGATTTGTTCGTGTTCTTAAATGAAAGCTTTTGTCCACTGCCAGCTAAAAGACAAAGTCACACTCTATATCTAGGGGATCATCCTGACTTTTTGAAAATCATCTTTTACTGTTGCCAGAAAAGTCACATACAGCCATTTTTAGTTTCAAAAAAGATCACAGGGGGCATCACTTGGGAAAAAAAAAAAAAGTGGATATCCTTTCCCAAACTAGCTGAGGAGGACAAACAGATGTAAAGAGAAGGCGGCTGGTTGTGAGCCAAGTCTGTGGAAACCATCAGAAAAACTATCTAGCAGGATGTTTGCAAATGAATATTGGTGCATGGCAAAGGCTTGGAAAAAGTAAATGCAAAAAGCTGGTAAGGGACGTTTCACTTCAAACTACTTAGACGTTTAGACAAAATCAAGAGGAATGACAATCATTTAACTTAAAATTGTTGTTTGTCCCAAATGGTTACTAGCAATGCTGCAGCAGTCTGCAGTATGAGTAATAATTAAAAGCAGGATTAACAAACAATGCATCTTCTTTCAGTGCAGCAAAATCCTGTCGTTCCTTTTCTTTGAAGCTTTAACTACTTTGTAGTCAGTGGATTAGAAGACTTGAGGACTTGCATACTTTCCAGACATGCTGAGCCTAATGACAACTTCCTTTACAAAGCAACAGCCTCACAATGAATAAACAAACTTAAATCGCAAGCCATCCTTTGCACAGAAAGCACAGTGACAGATGCTATAAATTAGATGGAATACTGTAAGTAGCATTTCTTCCCTCTGAGCAACCGCACAATGCAACACAGAACATCTATAGAAAGATTTATGTAGAAAAACCAAAGGAAGTTTGCTTAGTATTTTTTCTTTGCCTGCAATGTTCAAAATAATACAAAGAAGCTCTTTAAAATAAATTCTCTCAATCAAAAGTATGATTAAAAACTTCAGATGCTGACTGCTTCTAGCTGACATTTTACTGAATATAAAATGTGAATTTAAGACTCTGAAGATAAGCCATAAAGACAACTATACAAGTCTTCTATATAGAAAATCTCGTAGCTATCAAACAAAACTGGGTATTTATTACTAGCTTTTCCTTTTACATTTCATTCTCATTGGCTAGTGGGTTAAGCCTGTCAGTTTTTCTAATTAGTGGTCAAATATATTTCCATGCCAATGACAGTTCTGAAAGCTATCCACACCTTACACAAAGTGCAATGAGTTTAGAAAAAAGATCAGCTTTCCTGCAAACAACTGGAAGCTCACTAAACAGGATTAATTTGCCTCGTCTGCCAACTGGTCTTTTTCTTCCTGCATTTTGCATTTCTGTGCTGTTTACAGCAGAAAAGAGATTAAGGACAAAACTGCAATTCCATTACAAATGCCTAACATAATCAAGACAGTCAAAGGGAAAAAACCATTTGATGGCAACCCTTGACCCAGGGATAAACTTCAACACTAAACTACTTAACAATTTAATTAACTCTAGAAAAGGTTTGATTAAGGTTTGACCTAAAAATAGTTAATGAAGTCAATGTCATTTATTAAAAGCTATGTGAAGACTTCTCGAATTCAAAGTTGTAGAGACTTTTACCACGTGACCTATGTACCATTTCCAGCACTGAATCTCATTTATTAAAGTCAGGAGGGAGCTAAATCTCATGCAACTTCGAAGATTCAAGCATTTTACAACTTTCTGTAGTTAGGCATTTAAGGGCATTCAGAAGTAATCCGTACTTGTACTCATTTCTCCACTAGCAGCATACTCAGAAATTAGGGGTTTTTCTTTTTAAAATTAGGTAGAAGTTTACAAACTTCATGGCTTGCAAATCATAGCACAGAGTTACCATTAGGTTTCCATATCAGACATTCTGTTGACATGATTTTTTTTCTTTTTTTTAAACACAACGTTCTGCATACTTCACAAGTCACGTGAGTATTAACTTCACGTTAATTTAAACGTCCTTTCCTATTTAATGGCAAGGGGGCAAAACCCTATAAGCCGAGTACATTGTGCATCACCAGTTTCAACAAATGACCATCCTAGTTTCTATTGCCTCACTTGGTTATACTGTAAAGTGAGCACTGAAAAGGCTGGAATAACATTTTCAAAAATAAACGTTTAAATGAAACGTAGATTAACAAAGACTGTTTTTACCATTAAGCAAATGTAATTAAACAGAATACCACTTAACAATAGAAGTACACAAGTATTTATTGCTGTGATTATGCTGCAGATTCAGTAAAGAAAATGGAGTCTCAAACTTCATGCCTATCGAAGTATAGCGAATACACACTTTCCACAGGTGGTTGAGACGATTATCACAAGCCCTTTTACGGGGTAGCATTTAAAAATAAAATAAAATGAAAAAATAAAATTAATTAAAATGAAATAAAATAACACAAAACAAAACCCCGGAATCAGCTTTTAATGGTAGTTTGTGATTTTATGCTACTTCCGAGAAGGCTGAAACACCCTCACCAAATTTGAAATGTCTCCTGATGACACATGCAGGCAGAACGAGCAGTCCCATTGCCCACAAAAGAAGATGGAGATGCGTTGCCACGCTCGTAACCCGAGCCGCCCGATCGCTTTTTTGGCCCATTTTGCCCCGCTGCCGGCGCGCTCCCTCCGCGGGCAGCTCCGCGCTTGGCCCGGCGGTGCCCGGAGCCCGCAGCCCCGCCGNCGTCGGTGTACACAGGCTGCAGGAGGGCAGCAAGGGGAGGGTTTGCAAGGGTAGGAAGGAAAGAAGCTCCCCGGGCACCCTGCACGCCCCCCTCCCGCTGCGTCGGGAAAAGAAACACAGATTCAGCTGCTCGGGGAAGAAAGTGGGGACGGGAACAGAAAGGCCGGCATCTCCTTTCGCACCCCGCAGACGACGACAGCCATCCTCTCCGCAGCCCCGGGAGGAGGCGCTGCCTTCGACCACCGCCCCCCCGCCGTAGCCTCTCCCCGGCCGGCCGGGACATCGCCTGGGATGCCTGGGACCCCGCAGGAGGAGCAGGGCGGCGGGGCCGGCCGCGCAATTTGTTAGCTGGCCCCCCTTCAAAGGGAGCAATAAAGGCACTAGGAAAAATAAACGCGACGGGAACTGACCCCAAATCCGCGGGCTGTAACACGCTCGCCTCCCGCTCTCCCCCCGGAAAACCCCCAGACCTCTAGCTTTCTGCTGACCCTCTCCCTTCACGGTAATGCAACAAATGGCAAGACCCAGGACCCCGGAGCTGAATAACAGGAAATATAGGCATCTGTCACCTCCCGGGGAGAGGTAAATGGATTAGCGAAAGCAACAAAGGGAAGAAAAGCCCCTTCAAACGTGCAATTGATTAACAAGTCCCCTCTAATCTGCAGCATCGCTGTTTTTCTTTAAAGACATCATCGGTCTCCTCCTGCAGTTCGGTGCAATTAAGTTAAAGCCAGGAAAGGCCGTGGGGGGAAGGCGCTCCCTGCCCTCCGAGCCCCCGCGCTGCCCGGCGGGGACAGTTCGGGAAGGGTTACAAACCTGGCATGGAAATGGTGCCGCCTGTCATCCCCTCCCTCCGTCCCCAGAGGAAGGAGTTCGCGAGCAAGGTTTATCTGCTGCAGAGGGGGAGAGGGCAATTTTCCAGAGAATGGTTTCACGAAAGATCAAAGAGCTGAACCCGGCAGCTCCTACCTCCCCGGTGCATTTCACATCCCAGGGAAAACGAAAACGTTAAACCTTTCCTGCTCTGAAAGCACCACACATCTTAGGCGTGCGTGGAGGAAGGGGGGGGNAAAAAAAAAGTTTATGCGGCTTCTTCTTTTACAGGAACTGCAACTCTTACACCATCCCGGCTCTCCAACCCCACACGTTCCCTAAGGTCCCTATAAATCACGGCGCTCGCCTCGGAGATGCCGGACAAACTGGCAACTGTTCAGCAGCCGCACTGCCGCTTGCCACGGCGCAAGGTCAGATGTTAATACGGGCAGTTTATTAAACAATCGCGGAGCTCGCTGAACCGAGTCCTAGTGTTTCCTGAGTCCAAAGGCTGGCCCCCTCAGTCCCCGAGGGTCGGCCAGGTACATAGAGGAAATGGGACCCTCTAAAGCTCAGAAACACATAGAGACACCGCCGAGCCTCCATCGGCTGCAAGCGCGGCGGCTGCCCCCTCGACCACTCAACTTTAATTCCTCCCCCTCCCCCTCCCC
>VUYV01000228.1:1281625-1300531 GCA_008711295.1 Anarhynchus alexandrinus | reverse complement strand
CGCCTTCCTCCTGGTTCCCGCTGAGATTCTGGCAACACTCAACGACCCAAATAATAACACATTATTATAACCACTCGGAGGGGAGGGCTGGAGGGCGGGCGGAGTGAAGGAGGAGGCTCCACTCATTGCTATCCACCCTCGGCAACAACAAAACCCCGAACTTTTCCTTTGTTTTCTCCTTCTTTCCTCCTCCCCCCGAGTCGCCACCAGCCACCCAGGGGGTGCGCTGAACCGGCCGAGTAGAGGCGCGAAGCACTCGCCGTCCGAGCGGGGCGGGGGCGCCGGGATGCGCTCGGGGAAAAAGTTTTAGAGCGTGAGCCCTCCTCAGCCCAGTCACCGCTGCCCTCGTCTCCTGCCGACCCCCGCCCCCTCGTAAAAAACCGCAACATCAAGTTTCCATTTTGCCAAGGAAAAAAAAAAAAAGAAAAAAGAAAAAAGAGAAAGGAGGGAAGAAAAGAAGAAAAAATAACGAATATCTACCACCAACTGGGGATGCTGGCGGCTCCGCCGATCCCAGATGCATACGCGCAACTCTCCTGGAGACACGTGGAGCTTCCCCTGCCTCCCCTCTCCCCGCACACCCCCTCCCCGAGAGCAGCAGCATCCTCCCCTCCGGCCGGGGTCCCGCTCTTACCTGCCGCGCGGAGGCGGAGGAGCGAGGCGGCCGCCAGCAGGGCCAGGAGGCGGCCCGTCGTCCCCCGCCGCCCCGCCGCCGCCGCGGGGAGCATGGTGCCCGGCCGGCCGCCGCGGCGGAGAGCCCGCGGGCGAGCAGCGCCTGCGGGCGGAGCGGGCTGCTGCTGCTGCCGCTTCCGCGGGGGCTCGGGGCTGCCGCAAACTTCTCCTCGGCACCGCCGCCCCGGCCCTGCGCTCCCGCTAACGGACTGTACCCGACTGGGGGCGGAGGAAGCTGCGCTTCTTTCCCCTCCTCCTCCTCCTCCTCCTCCTCCTCCTCCTTCCCCAGCATCCCAACGTCACCCGGGGCAAACCCGACACAGGGGAGGGGAGGGAGAGGCGCGGAGCGGGGAACAGGACAAGGACAGTCCCTGCGCTCCGGCACCCTCTGCCGGGGGCAGCCCCCGCCTCCGGCCCCGGGGCAGGGGAGCCCGCACCCGCCTTCCCCTCCACACAGGGGCAGGGGGGCCTGGCGACCCCCAGGAGCCAGCAGGGCTTGGGCCCCCTCTGAAGGGCGAGTCCTGCCCCCAGAAGCATCGTGAGCCTTCAAGCTTCCTCAGAAAAATCCCCAATAAAGCAAAAATAAGCGGGTGGGCGGGCGGCACATCGGCCAAAACCACTACTGCTCATCTCCTTTGCCTCCCTCCTCCTCGCTGCACGATTGACGCCTTTTTGCACCGACACAGCATTAAGTGATTGAAAACAGTTACTCCTGCCCCGAAAACGTCCAAGGGCGTCAGCCCCGCAGCACGTACTCTAGAAGCAAGGGCCACCACGACTGGGACCTTCCTCTGCACGCTCTACCGATTCCCTCTTGTTAGGTTGTCGAAAGTAAATTTTACTTTCTATCTTTAGCAGGCAGAAAATTATTCTGCTCCCAGTAAAGCTTCAAAACATTTCGAAGTCATTTACTACCAGAACTAAGGGCATTCTGAGCACGGTTTAAATATGCTTTTCATAATCCTTTTCAGTTCATATTTTTTGCAGTTCAAAGAAATCAGTGCTATAAGATAATGCAGAACTGTAAGTGGGCATGTGTTAACTATGTCATATAAACTCCAAGAACACAATAACAACTGAATATTTGCCATATTTTTTAAGTTATAATTTAACAGCAAATTTAATCAGATGTCTTCCCTATAAGTACAACTTTCCTATTGTTTTAGACTTCTTTTTTAAAAATTTGATGCTGAGTAGTGCTGCATACATACAAATCCTTTTAAGTTCTTCCCTAAGTCAAGCTCTAAATTCAAAATTGTTTCAGTGAAATTAATTTACCATTAAATTTACTTCTTATTGCACACAAAGGAAAACTCTACAACATGCTCTTTCTTTCCACTTTTGCACTCCGTTCTTTCCTCTCAAGTCTCCAGTTCCATCTTGAAAATTCTTCTGGCACCTAAGGACAACAAAGGGAGGTCCTGATCCCTTTTTGGCAGGAATGTAGGATCGACTGAATTCAGTCCCATGCCATCAAAGCAACACATTTTATAATCCCTTTCATAAACATATGAAACTTAATGTAAAAGTAGTGAGGATCTTTTTTTATAAGCTCCACTCCTTAGATTAAAGGCTGGTCCAGACCTTGCCTCTTTGATGGTTAGAAACCTACTCCTAATTTCCAGCCTATACGTATTCATGACGTTTTGCTCCTTATCTCTTGTGCCACTACTATCCTGTCACATAAATAGCTTCCCACTTCCCCCCTTTATGGTATGAAATGACCAGAATCACACCTCAACCTTTATTTTATTCCACTAAAAAGCCTAAATTTTAAAATTTCCTCTGAAATGATCAGTTCTGCATTCCCTGATCATCCGAATCCTTTTTCCTGCCACTCTACCTACGCCCCCATCCCCCTGTATTTTTGGCAGTCTGATTTAATCTTTCTGAAGATGGGTGGCATGAGCTTGGCATAGTATTGGAGATGCTTTCTCTACCAGAGCACTTCTAATTTCCTTTCTGTGCTGAAAAGACTTAACTGATACATCCTGATGATTACAGCACCTTTTCAGTTACAGATATTCCATGATGTGTTAGAAAATCTACATCCTCTCTTTCTTTATGGTTTCCAGTGAATACCTAACAGCTGAGAACTGCATCAAAATTTTACATGTCTGGCCTCGCAAATCCCTGCCCCCCCCTCCTTTTTTTATATCTCAAGTCATCAAGACCAGTTAATTCTGTAAGATACTCTGCTCCATCTTTTATTAAGAATACCTCTTGGCTCTGCATCAGCAAAAAATTTTGGCTGCAGATTGATAATGTGTCCTAAGGCTTTTTTGAATACATTAAATTGATATTAAATATCAGAGATCAGTAGTGAAGAGCATCCCTCCACCTAATAGCTTGCAATTCAAAATTTCTCATTTTCCTCTCTTCTGCCAGCTCATCACCCACCTTACAGTCTACCAAGGAATCCCCATAAACTTCATCTTAACCCGTAATTTCCCATATGGAGGTATATCAAATATTCAACTCAAGTCCAGACGAATGAGATGTAGCATGTCCTTTGTTTTGGAGATCACTGAAAGGAAGCTATTAAGGTCACCTGGCATGATACCTCTTTATTAAATAAGTTTTATTCTATTAAATTCCATGATGTTGTGCTTTTTCTTCCAAACTTTGTTCCAGAGCTTTGTAAATTCCTGAGTTCAAACTAATAGATCTGTAGGTACCTGGATGACTTTTTCCTCACTCTTCATAAATATCATCTACAGAGCTCGACAAAGCCTTGATCCCTGGGGAAATGGGCAAGATCACATAGCCACATAACATGATACAGGAAGCATATGAAACAGATGAGTTGAGGATAACAAAAAGGCTATATACTCTTCTGCTTCTCTCCAAAATAATTATTTATAAATAATAAATAAATAATAAATAAATAATTATTTATATTATTATTATAATATAGTTATTTGCCACTGGCTATAAGTAGCCAGTGTGTTTGTTACTTCCCAGTTACACAATGCTGCACCTCCTTCAGTGGATTACATGGGAGGGGTAGGGAAAGGAAAGAAAAAAAACCAACTGTAACTAGGCCTGCAGCTGAATTTATTCCTTCTCCTTTCCCCCGCTTTTATTTTATTCCACAATTCTGGCAACATCTGTTGTTTGGTTGTGATTATAAGAACACTTCTTATTAGGTGTTGGGATTAGTTTTCTAATGCCGGGCAATAGATGAACTCAGTGCCAAGAGGTGTGCACAAGAAACTAAAGCAGAGACAGTGTTGTGACTTATACAACAAAATGTAATTGGTTAAAACTTTTAGCAGTTACCTGCCTACAACCTTACAAGCTCTGAGTCTATGTTCCTCTGGAGCTTAGGATTGTTCAGCTGAGTTTCTTACCTTCCAAACACAATAGGGGATAAACCTGCTTGCATAAAGTAGTGTACATTTTGCATAATCCTCCCAAGAAATAATATTTCTGATGCTCTCCAAAAATCTCACAAAATAACTAGGATATGGTTCTAAATCACTTTTGCATTTGGGAATAAATTAACGTTTGATAGAAACTTCAGTTGTGAATTATTTTTCTGATTTAGCAGGGTGAACTGGTTATGCTATGAAGGCTAAATGACTAGACCAAGTTAGCTATTGAGAATGTAAGTCTTCTTCATAGCCACAGATGATTTTGTTACTGACCACAAAACCTGTCATTTCATATTTCACATTTGCAGGGAGAATCACTTGATAGGACTGAGGTGAAGTCACTACAGCGAAGAAACCACAGGACAAATTCTTGCTCTGTATGGTAGAAAAATATGTACAGCAGGCAAAGAAGCACGGACAACTGCACATTTCTGCTGAGTTGGTTCACCCTACTCATGTCAGCCATTAGAGTGCTCACTTGTGCTCTGCAGCATATGGTCCCAAACTGTTTTGTCACTATCTGACAAAGAAAAAGCTGTGCTTGTATTTGTTTGCATGACCATATGGTAACGTGCCTGATATGAGTAGTTGAGAGCAACGGGCAAAGCTGGAATTCAGCCTGAACTTGCTTGGAAATCCCTGACAGAATTTGGATGGATTCCCTTTGCTATGTGTGTCTGCTTTCATAACAAATATAACAAAAGTAACTTTAAAGAAAATGTAAGATCAGATGTGGTTTAAACTTCAAGGTCTTAGTGTTCCTATAATCATTCTACAAGCTTAGATAAGGTTTAACTGGTGCAATATATTTATTCAAAAAATTCATTCCACACCTGGTCTTTCTATTCCTATGACAAAAGCATAGCAGAAACCATTATTGCAAACATTACCTACACGCTCTACATTTGCCAAATAAACTCTTGGGATTTCTTCTATGATGGTAAAGTGCATCTCACAGAATTCTGCTATGGGCCAAAACTGAAAAAAGGATTTAGGCATCTAAAATAGGATTCATGCAGGCTTCAGACACCCAAGTCCACATTTGTAATCCCCAAAATGTACATTTTTAATCTTGAATGTCTCATTGTCCTTGAATCATTGAATGTCCTGTTTGGTGTAAATATTCCTCTCACATCCAGACATCCATACATTGCCAGAAGTGCCCCAGCCATAGCAACCGAGTGCCCAGTTCCACTTAGGTCCAGAAACTTCCCTGGCACAAGGCTTGAGGCTCTTGACCTGTGCCTGATTGTGACCACCCAAACAGTTTTAGTTGCTGTTTTCTGAAAAGCACAGGAAGGAAACTGGGGTGATGGTACTCAGTGTTATGCATTGGTCCAGCAAATACCAGCCTAACACACAAAGAGCTGGGCTCTTGACCTTTCTCAACATCTAGGCCGTCTGGGAGTGACTTGGCCACAAGACACTATGCAGAAGAGCGGGACACACTTTAGCCCTCTTACTAAAGTTGTGCCATTGCGTGTAAATAAACGTGAGAGTCTTGGGATGGAAGTGAGAAGGCACAAGGGGAAGCCCAGCTGTGTGTCTTGGGCACTGAGCAAGGTGTAGGAAGTCTATGAGACTGGTCACCCAGATAAATGTTACAGTTAGCGAATCACTGAATAAAACCAAAAATAGTTTTGGAGCAGCCACTCAATGAAGAGCATGTTCACAGTCTACCTGCACATTTCCAGGGGTTTTTATTTGTTTGGGTTTTTAAAATGAAACTTGTAACTATCAAAATAAAAAAACAACTTAAAAACACTCATCAGAAAAACTTTTCCTCCACTGGAAGCAAAACAGTATCAGGTTTTAATCCACACTTTTAGACCATTATTTATTATGCTTTAAATATACATGATATTGAGATACTTATATGCATATTAAAATAGCCACAATAAATATTTTGAAGAAAATATTTTACCTCCAGAAGGTAAAGCACATTTCTAAATGGACTCAGGAGTCATCTCCCTTCTTGCTTTCGTTTCCAGCTCTGCACATACAAATGTATCAAGCAGTATTGTCACAGAAGACAGCCCACCACAGAATAAACAGATCTGACAAGTATTCACACCATCACCACTCTTTTCTAAAGATCACCAAGGGTATTTCTCATGCCTAGAACCCCAGGAAACAATAAACACAGCTTTTGATTTATTTCTTAAATTAGGATGCAGACAACACTCAGAAAAATAGAGCTGATTCCCCTAACTTGTAAAATCATACTCACCTGATGGTCTGAACAACATGCAATGTCTTCTGGCTGATGCCTTCTCAATCCCCTCAGTCATAAAAACTGAACGGGGGAGAAAACTGCATGACTTACTGAAGATCAGAATCTGAACAGAGAATGGGACTTAGGTTTCCATTATACAAATTAAACAAGAACACGACTGTCTGAATTAATTTAATTTAGAGCTCAACTAATCATTGAAATTGTTATGATTACACTAAGGAATGACCTTGGCATTTAGTCTCTCATACTGCAAAAAATAAAACTGACGTTCTTTTTTCATGTAATTTTCATTAGCATTTGCTGTTAGTTGTACTGAAATACTTATGTGTACTTATTTTAGATGTTTATGTCAGCCATCACCATGGCACTAGAATGCTAGTTTTTTAAATAACATATGAACAATTACAATTGTAAGTATTTAGCTTATGTAAACTCCAAAACAAGTTCTAGCTGTCAAGCTGGACCACCAACGTTCAGACATTTGATGGATTTCAAATTAAAAAAAGGGTGTCTATGTGCCCTTAACACCCTAAGTTACTTGCTGAGTTCATTCAGAACTATCAATCCATCACCCAAGCTCTCAGTACTAGGATACTATGCTAAACACTGCAGTTTACAAGGCAACGCCAAAAATACAACATTGTCTCTGTGAGGCAGATGCAACAGTGCCAGTGAATCTAGACACCAGAGGATGGTACACTATACAGGATAAAAAAAATACAGTTCAAATTCAAAATGCATCAGATCTTCACAAGTCACCACAAAACTATATATTGTTTTATTTTGAAAGGTCATCATCCGGACTTGAAGGTGTCAGACAAACACTGAACTGAACCAAGAGTTTAAAAAAGTCAGCACCCGAGGGGTACTGACTACAGTGAATGACCTTTTGAGAGCCTTGGTGTGCATGTCAGTGTCTAAAGGATAGTTGTGGGGGAAGCTGGGAGACGGGAAAAAAAAGCTGAGGATTTTTTTGGTTTGGTTTGGTGTGGTTTGGATTTTTTTGCTTTGGTTTGGACTGGGGTTTTAGTGGTGTTTTTTTGTTGTTGTTGTTATTTTGTTTTGTTGTTTAAAGCTAGCCTTAGCTAGATAACAGGCAGTCTTCAACATTGGCACACGGGAGTTCAGGGCCACAAATAGGACTCTGAAGTTGTATGCTGTGTTTCCAAGAGTACTTAAGAGTACTCCAGATGGGACACATCTCATTACAAGTTTGTCAGAAGTGCATCAAAGAATGCCTTGTATTTGCCGCAGACATGAAGTTTCCTGCAACTCCTCTGCCTCTGCAGTCACAAAGCAGCCCCCAAATGGACAACAAACTCAGTCTAGCAGAGGCAGGCTAAACACATTGCGATCCTGCACTAGGGATCAGCCATGTGGTAAAATGAAATTCCCTCTCCTTCCCTCTTCTCCCCGCAAACTCCAGGGTACATATGGCATACACACGTAAGGGAGCAAGAGCGACCATGGGAAGAACTTCAAGGACAACACACAAACAGTAATGGGAACATGAATACAAGTAAAATCCATTTGGTGGTGCTGTGTTCTGTGGCGTGGAGCAAATGAGTGCTACTGGCTCTCAGTATACTTCCCCCAGTGCCTTCCCTTTGGTCTACAACAGTGAGGAAGACAGTCTGCCGCATTTTTCCCTTCTCTCACCCACAGTCTGAATTTTAAGACTTACAAAAAGAAAATGCAGCGTATTGATGAATATGAAAATATTCAGCATACCATAAGCTAATAATGTATACTACAGCATTCACAGACTATTGAGCTTAAAGAATGGGAACCTGAGAGAGTGACATGGGCTCCAATAGATGTACAAACAGGAATAAAACTGCTTAACACACACACACACACACACACAAAACTAGCCAACAGTATAGATAACAGAGACTTCACACAGAAGTACACTAAAGAAGATGTGATTACATTGGATTCTACTTTTGAAACATTTTAAAGGCTGCATAAAATGTTTTCTCCCTAGAGAGACTGGCAAAGCCAATCAGCTGGAAAGAAAACAACTACTGGGTCCCCAGGTCCCACATGGGTCATTGAGTTTCTCTTCTATTAAAAGCAGTATAGTGGTAACAAGTAAGATTATTTTAAAATAGACTTTTTTTTTTTGTTATACACAATTACAAGGTTGCACTGTGTCTGAATCAGCTTTGAATTGGTTTTGATCTTGCAGTGCTACTACCTGTTATGCAGTATTTTTTCCTTTGTTTCACTTTCTCTTTGTCTGTGCACCAGTCCCATAAATACATACTTTACAAAAAATAGAAAAGTTAGATACTTCTGTTCACTTAAAGATGCTCTCTACCTCTTCTCATTCCCTTTACTGGAATTGGAACAATCTGAACAATTATTTGCTACACAACTACAAAAAGCAGTCTGTCTCTTTTGTCCTTTTTCTATAACTCCTTTGTTTTTATTCAAGTGGATTTAAAAATATCTAATTATCCCATCTCTTCTGTGCAGTTATGCACTTTAAATTCTACAAGCAGAAAAACCTTATCGAAATATATTTTTCCCTTCAAGATCTTATTGTCATCCCTTTTACATTCTATGTTTTTCATTCACAAAAGAGACACAAGATTGGAGACTAGCAATAATTAGAAAAACAATTCATGTTTTGTCTTAGGTTTAAATTGCAAGCTGTCTGATCTGCCAAGGGAGATAGGGAATTGCCTCAACCTAGGGGCAGATTAGATAACTCTCCTGAATGAAAAGGTTTTATCTCCATACACAACACAGGGAGAAGAAAAGGGACTAAAGGCAAGTAAGTTGTTTCACCTTTTATTAGGCAATCAAAGCTTTTGTACCTGGTCAGCTATTTTGGTGGCACCATGTCCTATTTCACTTCAGGAATCGTGAGAATATACTTCCTGGTTTGAGTCCCATTTATGCACTTGAATTTCTGCCTAATCTGAGGCTCTGCTTACAGGCGTCAGTTCCCCAGTCTGGCATCAGTCCGCATTCCCCACTTTGAGCAAACAGGCAAGGGTGGATTATCAGATCAGTCACTACTGTTGTCCCCTAATAGCTGTAATTTGACCAAGATCAAACAGGAGAGAAAACTAACTTAGGTTCCTGTGCTGTTCAGAAATTGCTGAGCCACATGTTTTGATGGGGGTTTATCTCACTTGCATAACATCAGCTGCTGCACTACACAAGTGTCTACCTGCCTTACGTGAAAGCCTCTTAAATGAAAACTTCTTGGTATCTTTCTTTCCCAACCAACCATAGCGGCAGCAGCAGCCAACTTCTTATAACAAATCTGTAATTAAATTAAACAGCACAGTTAAATTAGACTCAGATGCTCTGAGCTATTGCATAGACTTGATGATATCTCTGAGACAGCAGTGTCATTTTTGTGGAGAAAAGTTCATCTAAAAGGCCCCAGCATGCGCCAGTTGCTGCCTTGTGCAACAGCTAACGTTACACAATGATGGCCCTGCGAAACTCAGACCCTGAGCACAACTGTCCTCTGTCAGGTTCTCAGCAGCTACCGAGCAGCAGCTAAGAAAAATGGAAGTGGAGAAATGGGACAGCTCATTTCCAACTCCGAACTGAAGCCCTCCGAGAACATCAAGGATAAATGGGGAAAGTCTGAACAGCACTTTTTCTCTTGCCTGTAAGTTGAGGATAACAAGGAAAGCAAAGACAATATAAGATAATATTATTTATCTGTGTAGTTGGTTCTGAAGGACTTAATATTTAATAGCGGTTAAGTCAGAGAAGAAGGCATAGACTGATTTGGCAGAAAAGCTGTTGTTTAGTCTGTAACATAAAACATATGAAGGTGGTCTATTTAAACTTTGCATTTCTACACTTGCATAGCTTTTAATTCAACAGGAAGGGTGAAAAGACAGCATAGATAACTGCACTTTTGAAAGGGTAGGAAAGGAATCAGGAAACTTTTGTTATATAGTGACTTAAAGTGCACAGGGCTGCTCGCACTGAAATGAACCTGAACAGAACAGACCAGACTGCTTCTGAGCCACATACAGCACTAGAAATAAAACCAACTAAATAAATACACCTGGGTGGAAGGAACCATGAGAAATATTTTTTTTCCCCACTGTAAAATGGGGGAGAAAACTGGAATACTTTTTAGCTGAACTGTTGCCAGTGGGGTTGGATGTGAAACCTATAGCTTTCCATGGATGCTAACCTCATTGAAGAAGTTTCTTGGTGAACAAGAGCGTAAGTTCCTAGAACATGGAGATTGTATACTGGGTGTATGAGTATTTTATTAATGATGTACCAGAGATATGGTTTTATACTGATGTGTGTATATTATTGAAATAAAGAACTTTACAAGATCTTCTAATGCAACCAACCAGCAGTATCCCAAACCCACATATTTTTTTTTCCTTTTTGTTTACATTCTTTGGAAACAGTGCCATTAATGTAAAATGAAGAAGACAGAATTAACAGTGCAATAAGGAGAAGATAACTTAAAACAAAGTTCTGCATGTATTCATTCTACCTTCAGTTTCTGTTTACATTTGCAATTTCGTAACATTATTCTATTCGTTATTGTATTCTCAGGCAGTAAAATTCCAACAAAAATTTAGCCAAAACACAAATAAATGCCTCATATACAACATGACTGAGTTAATGCTAATGCTATTCATGGAAATTTAACTTCTGCTGTTTATTTTTAGTTTACACCATCAACATTTTAAATAGCAGAGAAGGAGTAACTGGTGCTAAGAATTCCAGGCCAAAGACTAATCAAAAAAGTCTTTTCTTTAGCATTGAGAATAACACCAAAAGACTGTGATGTTTAAGACCCTCAAGTTAGTCTTCCTATTACCTACAATAAACTCCATGCGGTTCATTTTGTTTATTTAGTGGTCTATAAGGTCGAGGTGACTTCTAGGACTACTTGAAGCCATAGCTTTTTCAACTTTCATTAGCATTACTGGGAATCACATACCTGCATCAGTGGCAGGATAAACTCGAAAAGAATCCATTTTTAAATCAAAAAGGAGATTTAAAGACAGATTTCTATCAGTGCATTTTACATGACTATGCGAGGATTTTGATTTGATCCATACTCAGCAGGAGTGCCTGTTATTCAAACCATGTGGTATCCGCTTCGTATGCAGGGTATAATACTGCTGCTGTCAGCATTTGCTTTAAAATCTAATGCAATATATTACAAAGAAGATTTGAAGAATCATAACTAAAATTTGTTGGGAAGACTTGAAACAAAGGATTGAATGAAGCTGAAAACTTATGGAAACAATAAAATCTGAAATGTTATAAAAAGAAACTTAGTATCCACATGGGAACTATTCTACAACCTCCTTGGCAAATTTTAATCAGACATGCCTAACAAAAGTAATATAACTAACTTCTATATAAACAAAAACATGCATACCTTCCAACAAAGGGATTAAACATTAGAGTTAACATTTTTTAGGACTACCATATATAGTAATACTTGGTGCAATCTGATGGCACTGAACTTAGAGAAAAATGCATAGCCAATTAGCAAAATAATTTCCAATACATATCTGTGTATCAGGTCATCTTTCACTATTTTCCTCTATGTGAAGACTATATTTACATTAACATATATACATTGTAATTCTACCAGTTTTATTCCATCTACCTTTATTTGGTCTTTTTAAACTTTAGGGGAGACTTTTCTGTCCAAAACACATACACTGATAACCATAACCTTCACAACCTGCCACATTTAAACTTATCTGAAGTTTTACTATCAATGTTGCTATAAGTTGGTATTTAGACAGATCTGTCAGAAGCTATGAAGGAGTTCAGATGAAACAGTTGTTTCTGAAAGAGATCTAAAGTTTTACTGTAAATTACACAGAACAGTGTAAATTACACAAGACTTGAAAACAGAGGTTTGCCTTGTAATAAATACTTTGCACTACACAACTTACTGGTTCAGAAGTTTTCAAAGTCTTACAGAATAGGAATATATGCAACTGAAGGTTAAAGAAGCTGTGTTTGTTAACAACTTTTTAGAGGTGAAGAAACTAAAACCATGGGCAGATTGACCAAAATTTTAAGGAAATTGTGACTGTAGGAGAAATAAAGCCTGCATCTCGGATCAGGATATGAAAACTCATATTGCTTGGACTTTTAGTCTGTGCTTCAGAAGACTGACCTTCATCTACACAAAAAAATCCTTCCTTCTCTATTCAAGCAGTGAAGTCTTCTCTGCCAGACATTACTTGCATTACTTCTAACATCTTGAGAGCTAAAGTGTGATGTGGAAGCATGAGAGCACACCTTAATATACAACATACAAGGTTTCCAAACATGGAAAGAACTACAAAAAGGATATTACAGATAGTAAAATGTATTTTGCATTATTTATAGTGACATTAAGTAAAGGAAATGAGACCAGCACTACAGGATTTGAGTACAAAAGTTGTCCAGTGTTGAGTCCTTT
The DNA here is from genome assembly GCA_008711295.1 of Anarhynchus alexandrinus. Lineage (NCBI taxonomy): Eukaryota > Metazoa > Chordata > Aves > Charadriiformes > Charadriidae > Anarhynchus > Anarhynchus alexandrinus. The sequence goes on along the minus strand of VUYV01000228.1, from coordinate 1,287,807 downwards.
TGCACATTCAAGATCATCAAGATCTTAAGAAATGGAAAGGATACTCTTAACGATGTAAAGCCATCTTTTTTACAGATGTTCTCTAGTTTGCTGTAGACAGCAATCTGATACAAGTTCCTGGGCAGACAGACCTTGATCCAGTATGGTTAGTCTTTTATTAATGTGTTCAGTGGAAGTTTTCTAGTATCAGCAAGACTAGACTCTACCACCAACTATTGATACACACTTGATTCTGCTTCAGAACAGATTACAGGGCCTTTTGAGATCCTTTCCAAGATATGTTTTTTAAAAAACAGCAAGATGGGTGTTATTGTTAATACATAAATTATTAAAAAAGCCCTGTGACCACAATGAAATGTTAAATTCTACCATGACAGACAAGTGTTTTGCACTGACATGAACAGTGAAGTACCCAAATTTGTTTATGAAGATGAATACAACAAAGTTGAGACTAGACTGAGAGCTTCAAAAATACAGACATAACTTTTTGCTGTTATAAGTTATAGTCAGTTTATTTTTCAGAGTATAGATTCTATCACAAATCACTTTTTTTAAGGGACGTGTTAGTATTAACCAAGGATAAAGGCTCTGGTGACAGTATGCTCAATTGTTCTGCTGGCAGAAGAAAAATGTATCTGAGTTGGGCTTTTGTCACTTTATCTATCCTACTGATTGGCATGCACTTACTTCTTCTTCTTTTTGGCTTCAGCATAGCCACTTGTACTTGACAAATCTGTGGTATAACCCTATGGAGATAGACATAAAAGGAATACATCCAAATAGAAAACTCAAATATTTTCCTCAGTTTAACCAATGACAAAGATTCTACAAAAACTTTTCAGTTTCAGTTTTCATCTCTTTCCCTGTCATTTGCATGGATTACTTATTATTTTTAAGAAAGAAAAAGCTGGTTTATTAAAAAGTAATGATGGAGCAACAAGAAGAAAAAAACCATACATTAACAGTAAACTCAGCTGTGCTTTATTCAATGCTTCATTCTCATCTTAGGAAGCCAGCTTCCAAAGCACAAAAGGACCAGCAAGATGTGGGAATTTTGGACCTTCTCTTAAGAAATATTTCCCCTACCTACTGTATATCTAGACCCTTTACATAATACAGCAGACATTTATTTTTGTGTTAGACAATAAATGGTGGTATTAGAGCACGGGGTTTCTTAAAAAGCAATGCTGTAGGGACTTAATTGATCACGAAGCACAGAACCAACTACCAGAATGCATAGGTCACACATATTCGTGGCAGCAATTTTCTAGTCTTTTTGACTACTGATAACACACCACCATACAGTAAGAAAGGTGTCCAAACTGTTCTTGCCGTAAGACAATATGTGCAAAAGCAGTCACTGAATTTAGTGCTATAGCCTCCATAAACAGCCATTACTATCTAGAACTACAATCCAGTCAAACGCTACAAAGAAACATTTTATTATATGAACAGAATATTCCTGAAAGATGCAAACCTTACCTCATCTCAGTTATTCATTCTGCACCAGTAACACACTTTCACTCATTTCTTTGCTTTGATGGACCTATGCCATCAGTTTTATCCCTAATACACAACACCTCATGCTTCAGTACACCATCCCTTATATCCCTTCCCTCAGTATTCCATTGTCATTTCTGATGACCACAGCAATGACCTAGGGTTAAGTACTGTTACCATAGGAGGACAAAAATTGAGATCCAATTTTGTATTTCAGAATAGCAGTTTGATGAGTGTGAGCAGGGAGTTCAGACAGGGAAGACCTATAATCCAGGGGGATTCTGAGGGTGTAACGGACTGGTTGAATCTCCAGTTAAACAATACTCCACGCTCAGATAGGTACTGTACATTCCCAAACACTACCACCAAACACAAATCCTTAAATAAGTACAAAAGTTAGTATTAGGCACACATTGTCTACTAATGTGATCTGTGTATACCTCAATGCTGCCGTAATATAATTTTTACTGTTACAGAACTTCTTTCAATTCAGGGCCCTCAGAAGTTGGGATGGTGGTGGTCAAAGTTGTTCTTTAGGTTTTTTTAAATCACAAGCACTGGGAAAAAACTGCAATTGAAGTCATAGTTTGGGTATAAATAATGACTCAGACAACTGTCTTTTATTTTCATTTTTGTTTTCACTGACTGAGAATGTAAATTGAACTTTAGTGCTATTGTGCTTTGTTCTCCCTCTCTGTGAAAATGTGTTCTGCATTAAATTGCATGGATAAACTAGAACAGCTCCAAATATCACCCTTCAGCTTTTGTATAACACAAGAGCCAAGAAAAGATAGAGAATGTGGTTTTATGACCAACAGATGGTGTAATTGGTATCATAGATGTTTTTATGTCAGGAGGTCGTAGGTTCAGCCTCCATCTGGAGCCTTCTCAGATCTGCTGTGTAGCTAAATGATTAAAGAAGCTATATTGGGTCAAAAACACAACCACCTGCCTCAGGGTAAAAGTATTGCTTTCTTGAGCTAGCTGTTATACTACAGTTGCCTCCCATATTACAGTTCTCAAGCTAACCAATGCAGCAGTTAATACCAACAGGATTCAACAAAATATTCAGCACCAATTTGCTCATATCCTTCAAGATTCTCAGTAGCTTTTGATGAATCTCATAAAAGTAAGCCTAGTTTTGCTTACTTGAGTGAAAAGGTATTCTAGCTCAGACTGATAAATAATTGCAACAATCCAAAACCCAAGGAAAAGGAAACAAGTATGCTGGGTAGACTTTTAGAGCTTCAGCATTGGTCAGTTGGCCAAGATGGCTCACATCTCCCAATCAAATTAGACACATTAGTGTTCTGATGGTAAAAAGCAACATTAATACTGAACATAATTGGTCTTAGCTACAATTTCTGGATTAGGATCAGAATATCAACAAAAATGCTCTAATCCTACAGTATTAGGGTATATATGGTTTACCTGGCTAAAAGGGTGTACAGATGGATCAAACCCAGTAATTTAGGCACACAACAAAGTCACCAGTTTACTTCCGTTATGGGGCGAGTATTAGCAGTAATAAATGCACAAAGCTAGTGAAACCATGACTTCAGTGGAAACCAATACTCTCACTTCCATAAGGCAGTGCATCTTCATACTCTTAGTATTATCATTATGTGGTGCATCATACTTGTCTGGGATACCTCATGATTTAAGTGCTCTCTATAGCACTGATGCCACAGAGTTTACCTGGCTAACACTAGAAACAAGTGAAATGTTTCTGTCTAATAAAAAACCCCATGCAAATTACTGTTGTTTCATGCAGTTCTGCCACAAAGCATGCTATTAGTCTTCGCAAACTCTGGATAGCAGTACTCCTATGTTAGACAGAAAGAGCAGCCCAGGATCTGAATTTTACAGATAATGACACAGGTATGAGTCAAATGCTTTCCATTATTGCATTTCATGGACTCATACATAAAAGAACAGTAAAGCCAAACTTTCTTTCAAAATGTCAAAATGCTCCCTTATATTGTGTTTTAAGGATTCTCCCATGCTAATGAAAAACTTGGTATTTATTAGAACTTTAAAATAAGCTTTAACACAAATTAAAAGCTAATGTTTAATAGACTGGTTTATTTTCAAAATTTAAAACACAAACCCTGTAATTTTAAATGAACATAAATACAAAGGCAAGAACATGTGATCTCATTACTAGCTTTAAAACTTTCTCTTTCCCTATATGACTGAACTGACAGCCTGCTAGGCCTCTGCAATCAATTGCTGAAGATTTCTCTGGCAAACATACATACCTGAGGCTGAGCTTCAAAATAAGAAATTTCAGCTGTTGATAACATGCAAGATTATGTGCTTCTTTTTGCAGATACCTAAACAAAATATACATGTCTTCAGAAAACAGTTGCTTCTTAATGGCAGGTGAAGTTTTAACTGCACTTTCTTCAATACTAAACATGTTTTTGCATAGGGGGTCATTTGTATTATATGTGTTTACTGGTATAAGAAAAACTTCAGCTACAAGGGAGGAAAACAATGCGTATTTTCTCTCTCATATACACAAAAAATATATATTTCTATTTATTTTTACTTACCAGAAGCAGTGAAATATTTTCCTTTCACAAAGGAAACATATTGTCTGCTGCAGAGCACTGTTCCTAATCACCTGTACTATGGGCAGGATAACAAAACACCACATCAATGTAATACCATATATTTCCATTCATTAATCTCTAAATAGTTGAGACATTTCAAGTAGATACAGGATTTATGAAAATGAGTCATTTTAGCTGGCCACACCAAAATATTTATACTAGCTGCTGAGCACACTGCCTAGACATTTGAGTGCCTCTAAGTGGGAAACATCATCAACGTAATTATTCAGCAGCCAAGAAAACAAGTTTGTTAATTTAAGTACTTCTATGTGAATTCACATAGCCTGCCTTCGTGGGTATATTATGTCCCTTGATTACTGCTCAGGAACATCCCACAGTTTCACATCGTTCTTGGAAAAAATCCATACTGAAAACACTTTAAAAAAAATAAACAGGCAGAGAACTGCAAGTAATAAGGAGGTCATACATCTTGAGACTGTTGTGAAACACAGCATGATGCTTCTACGCTATTGGAGAAACCTGGCTTGGTCTTGCATGAACTTCAGGAATTATTTAATAATGTCAAGCCAGTGGATAATTTCACAGAAAAAGTCATAATGAGAAGACAGAACACACACCTGGATCTTCCAAGAAAACCAGAAAATTAAGCCCCTTTCACCTCTAGGTTCTTTGGATAAACACGTGAGCACTTAGTTATCCACTGGTCTAGAAGTTGCTGTTCTGGTGTCATCTGTAACACAGATGTTTCAAACCTCTCTTTGCCATTAATGCCTGGCAAAAGCGATACTGTGATGTGTGTGAAGAGAGCAGAATTAATCAGTGGCCTTTTAGGCTATGTTCTACTGAATAGAGGCACAGCAATCAGAACAGAGTCTGCTTCCACAGCGAGATGCTCTTCCTCCATGTCTCCTCAAATCCATTAATACTACCTTAAGGGACAATAAACAAACACACAAAGGTGTATACTAGCAGCCTAAGAGTTTTCTGAGGCTAATCCTCTTTTCTGGAAGTAAAGGGCCATGTCAATCCCTTCAGTCACCAAATAAGACACTCAAATGCTAAACAGATTGGGCATTGTGCAAGTTTCATGCTGCCCATCGACAGTTTCACATTAAACTACCCCATGGGCAAATGTTGCTGTCATTTTTCCATCTATGACAACAAGAACTCATTCACCCATGAGTTAGCTTACTACATCTTTCTTCTGCCCTGCTGGCTGCACAAAGAATCTCTGTGGCCAAAGCAGTATGCATATGCTGAACTTCTACTTCTTTTTAATTTTAAGGGTTGAAGTAGCCAAAAGTTACTAAAACCTTGCCATTTGATATCATCTTTTAGTTCTGCTCAAAACTGTTAAAAGGTTATTTTTTTTTCCACCTAGCTGTTTTCAACCCTTTCCTTAGCCCAGCATAGCAAATGTATTTATAGAACGATGTGTGGATACATAATAAATTCCCTTTGTTATCATATACTGAACTCTTCCCCCAGGTTGCAAAGGGTATTCATTCACTAGTTTCATATGATTTCAGTTACATCTAATTTTGCTGTGAGTTGAGTCACTATCACTATTTTTTCTTGCAAACACAAACAATTTCTGATATGCAACAATTTCCAGTACTCAGAACCAAGCTCACCATTCTCCAATGTGCATGGTTACTCCCTAGACTTGGGTGGACCAACAATGGGTGAGCAACAATTCTGGTGACAATTAACTTCTGTAACCTAGTCTCATTACTAATGATAGCTAGGATCCTGCTGTCCATGTTCTGCATTGCAGTTCCACTGTCGCACTTTGAATTCTTGTATCTTATTACTCCTAATGAGCACTTTAAGTGGCGTTCCTCAGGGGTCGGTACTGGGACCTGTACTGTTCCATATCTTTGTCGGTGACATGGACAGTGGGGTTGAGTGCACCCTCAGCAAGTTTGCCAATGATACCAAGCTGTTTGGCGAGGTAGACACGCTGGAGGGGAGGGATGCCATCCAGAGGGACCTGGACAGGCTGGAGAGGTGGGCCCAAGCCAACTTCATGCAGTTCAACAAGGCCAAGTGCAAGGTCTTACATCTGGGTCGGGGCAATCCCAAGCACAATTACAGGTTGGG
>VUYV01000228.1:1263350-1281423 GCA_008711295.1 Anarhynchus alexandrinus | reverse complement strand
CAGTACCTAAAGGGGGCCTACAGGAGAGCTGGGGAAGGACTTTTTACTAGGGCATGTAGTGACAGGACGAGGGGGAATGGCTTCAAACTGGAAGAGGGCAGGTTTAGATTGAACATTAGGAAGAAGTTTTTCACTTTGAGGGTGGTAAGGCACTGGAACAGGTTGTCCAGAGAGGTTGTTGAGGCCCCATCCCTGGAGGTGTTTAAGGCCAGGCTGGACGTGGCCTTGGGCAGCCTGGTCTAGTGGGAGGTGTCCCTGCCTGTGGCAGGGGGATTGGAACTCGATGATCTTCAAGGTCCTTTCCAACCTAAACCATTCTATGATTCATGTTCAAACTGAGAGCCCCATAGATACTACTGAATTCCACCTTTGTAAAAAGCATCACTATCTTGCTGTCTTCATCTCATAGCATTCAAAAAATGTTCCCATTTTTGACCTGTAAGTCCAGTATGTCTAATATTGCAGCTGTGATACCTTACTCACACTTAATTCTATGGTTTCAAATAGTAAAAAGTTACTAAAATGGCAAAACTAGCCTTCTGTACTTAGAGGTGATCACTGACACAAGTCATTATGCATTTCTACAGATTTCAACCTATGCTTCAAACCTCAGTGTTGTGGTTTAACCTCAGCTGGCAATTAAGTCCCACATCGCTGCTCACTCACTCCCGCCATGGCGCGATGGGGGAGAGAATTGGAAGAATAAACGCAAGAAAACTTGTGGGTTGAGATAAAGACAGTTTAATAGGTAAAGCAAAAGCCATGCATGCAAGCAAAGCAAAACAAGGAATTCATTCACCACTTCCCATCGTCAGGCAGGTGTTCAGCCATCTCCAGGAAAGCAGTGCTCCATCACAAGTAATGGTTACTTGGGAAGACAAACGCCGTTAACTCCAAATATTCCCCCTTCCTTCTTCCTACCCAAGCTTTATATACTAAGCATGACATCATATGGTATGGAATATCCCTTTGGTCAGTTGGGCTCAGCTGTCCCAGCTCTGTCCTCTCCCAACTTCTTGTGCACCCCCAGCCTACTCACTGGCAGTGTGGTGCTAGAAGAAAAGGCCTTGACTCTGTGTAAGCACTGCTCAGCAGTAACTAAAACATCCCTGTATTATGGAAGCTGTTTCCAGCACAAATCCAAAACAGCCCCAAACTAGCTACTATGAAGAAAATTAACTCTATCCCAGCCAAAACCAGCACCCTCAAAAACGCGTGTATTGTAAATTGCACAGCATTCACCAGTAATATGCACCAAGGAACAGATGAGCACTGGAACTAGACTGAAACCGAGTCATTACATTTTCTCTGGAATCATCACCTAATAAATCCAGTTCATTTGTACCATTATATTAAACCCCCAATTTAATGCAACTTGCTGCACATCCCTTGCCTCCCACCAGTCAGACAAGAGCAACATGCCTCTGCATTTAGGAAATGTGGACATCATCACTAAAACAAGGTCTACTGCATACCAAACACTTTTCATAGCTTAAGTAATTTTTAAGCAACTAACAATACATTTATTTTTGGTGGCTACCCTGGAAAATGAAGGAAAAAAAAAAGCAGGAAGATGACTGGAAAACAAAGGTGCAGGAAATAGCAAAAGCTTCAAGAAACAAGAGAGCAACTTATGTAAAACTTCTGATCTTTTAAAATCCTTAAACATTTCAAAATTCTTATTCTCAACATAGCAATTTAAGTATCAGCAATTAGAGTATTTAAAATTTGCTTATTAACAAAGTTTGAACATCAGCAAATTTCAGTAAAACAAGCCATAGGCACGATCATATGCAGATTAACTTCTTTCATGTAGTTCACTTATCCATGAAAAAGTCAGGAAATTTATCATTGCAAATGCTGATTACTGTTTGCTAGCAATTTTTGTGTGTAGCTTGACCATGGAAATCTAAGGATGGATCAAAATTAGATCTACAGAATATTTTATTGATGAAAGACTATCTGAACAGTCACAAATAGGAATTTTGTTACCATAGCCTGTTTAGATTCTGTAACTGAAGTTCACATTCACCACTGACAGCAAGGCAAAACTTTACTCAGTGCAATCGTGATAAACACAACTGAAGCTAGCTTATGAAAAAAATATTATCCTGGACAAAGTTAAAACAAAAAAAAAGTTAATATTTGACCTTTCAGCCATTAACTGTACAGAACAGCTATTTCATTATCTCATTATGTGAAAGAACAGGAAAAGTCCAAACCACTGAAAAATTATGACAGGAAATCAAAACCACCTCTCAGATTATCATGAAGTGCTGGTGTTGTCACCTTTTTTATCCTCTCTCTTTAGCATTAGTCTAACATGTACTTACTGTAATGCACTGAGTTTAAATTCTTTCTCTTGCATTCCCTCCAGCATCTACTGTGACACTGTTTGGGAATCGACAAATGGCTTGCTCCAAAAGAAACCTAATTTTGAATAACGCAAGTGTCAAAAATTATTGCCACTTCCTGCTTGAGTCATAGAACTACAGAATCACAGAACAGCCCAGGTTGGAAGGGACCTCAAAAGATCATCTGGTCCAACCTTTCATGGGAAAGTGAGTCTAGATGAGATTACCCAGCACCCTGTTCAGTCATGTCTTGAAAACCTTCTATGATGGGGACTCCTCCACACCCCTGGAAGGTTGTTTTCCAGTGACTGACTATTCTCATTGTAAAATATTTCTTTATGTCAAGATGAAACCTTTCCCAGTACAACCTGTATCTATTGCCCCTTCTCTTTTCCATGTGGCTCCTTATGAAGGACTCTTCACACTTTGCAGATGCCCTTTAAGTACTGGAAAACTGTGACGAGGTCCCCCCGACCCTTCTCTTCTCCAGGGAGCAGCGACCCGAATCCTTCAGTCTTTCCTCACAGGGCAGGTTGTTCTCCAGCCCTTTGGGTCATCTTCATGGCCCTCCTTCAGACCTTCTCCAGTCTGTTCTTGACTTTCTAGAATTGTGGGGACTGGAACTGGACACAGTACTCCAACTGCAGTCTGACAAGTGCTGAGTAGAGTGCGATGATCGTGTCTCTATCTCCGTTAGTAATGCCCCAAAAAGTTCTCATTTTTGGCATGCATCAAATAAGCAGTGGATTATACATTTCCAATTCTACTGAAGTTTTTCCTCTGACTCCAATATTTATTGGTTTTCACCAACACTGGATCCCCTGTTGGAAAACGCAGCTCAGTTACCCAAAGAGCATGCAAAGTCAGGTGGTAACACCTTTAATAGCAGGGGTAAATAGAGAAATCTTATCCATGTAACATGGCAGGCAAAATTGCAGTATTTTCTTCTGTAAAGGTCTTTCAAAACTGAGGCATATTTCATCTGTACTCAAGAGTTTGTTGATACATCAGAAATTCTATACTGAGTCACAGCAAAACTGTATCTGGCCCTGTGTCTAGTTTCCAACAGCAGTTTTCCATAAGTATCTGCTAGCTAGGTATTAGAAATTGATCGTGTAGAGAACTGTCCTTCCCTGACAGATACTTCCAGCAATCTGCAGTGCAGCTGATTTATTGGTTTATGTGACTTTTATTATGCATATTTTCCTCACACACACTGGACAGGAAACTAAAATCTGAAAAATCCATCAATAGCAAGACAGAGTAGGTCCATTATCTTATTAGCATGAAAAATGCCAAAGAAGATAAGAACACAACAAGAAATGTTATCCAGACACTTCCTTTTATTTGGACACTGAAACAGTTTAATGTACAAATGCTTTGTGTTAGTTGTAAATGTTTCCTCTGTTTAAGCAGCATTTACAGCTCATGTACATTTCTTGAGTCATCTTAAGATGCAAGACACTTTTGCGGTAGCAACTTCATAGACCACTGAATGCCAACACTCCACCACCCTGTTTAAAATAATAAAGTCCAGATGGAGTGACAGAAAGGAGACAGTACACCATTCTGTGCAGTGACTGGGATCGTATTTCAAAAGTGAAAAAAAAAAAATCAGTTATTCACCATACCTCTTTCTTAATACTCTCCTTATGCATTTCACCTCCTATCAAAAAATGACTACTATAATAACTAGAAAAGGCATCTGTAGGTTTTCCTATAAAAAGAATGAACCTATGCAAATAACAATCTATTATTTTTAAATATTCAAGGAAAATAGATCTCGTTTAAAAAAATAAAATATATATTTCATGCAGACATGCTTCTTCAAGCCAAAATACCTTCAAATTATAAATTCTTTCCAGTCCATCCCAGTCCCCACATATTGCAAACAATTGCTTTCATCCAGGCAATTTCAATAAATGTCCACCTTATTACAGTTAAAATACATTCCTTCTCAACTACCAGATACTAATCATCAGTCAAAAAAATAATTATTTTTTATCACTATTTATTATCCTGATGCTTCCACTTAGCTGAAACTCTGTTCCAACTCCTTGGCAAGGCAAAATACATAAATTAGTTGAACTAAAATTAAGAATCCAGTTATTTATTTTCAATAGAAACTTTAAAGTTCAGGATAAGGCCCTTATGTGTTTGATTCACCTCACAGTATCCTGCTGAATAGCTTTCTGTTTGTTTACTAAGACGCCAGCCTAGCTCCCACATCTGAAGAAATGGATGAAAAAGCCCTGTTTCACTAAGCAGAGCCACAAAGCAACTAAAACAGGCTTGTTCCTGTATTTATCAGCCTAGAGCACTAAGAACTTAAGCACCTTAACAGGCTTCTGATTTTTTTTTGATGTCAAAAGTTTAACTAGAATCACCTGCTGTCTCCCTAACCCCAACCAACTTTTTTCCCCAGAGCCATCCTTCCCTTCATCTGCTTGCCATGCCAGAGACATTTATCAAAAAAGCCAAAATGACAAGGGCCAGACATGCTTAAACTGACCAGGGATATCTCTCTCTACCAGCTACATCTCTTAACTGTCTTAATTCCTCAGAGAGACCATGTATATAACCTGTCAGTAAAACACACAATATAACAGTACTTCATCTGCTATCAACGTTAAGGCGTTCACTTTACTGTGATCTAAATGCTTTTCAATACACTTATAAACAACAAAAATGGCAGTTTTACCAATGTTTTAACACTGGGTATGTGTTTTCCAAATTAATCAGATGATAGTATCTCTCAGCAACATACTTGAACTTTTTTTTCATTAGAACCACTTAGTCACAGCTTTGAAATTGCCAGAAATTCCACTGTTTCCTGCCAATTTAGGTATTATAATTTCATTTTAAAGCAAAAAAACAAACCTAAAAACAACAAAAGAAACCCATGTATCTAAAGATTGTTGCTAGTTCTCAAAAGTGCAACAAAAAAAATCCTCCCATTTGCAGACAACCTAAAACAAAATGCAAAAAGTGAATATAGATTCTGCAACCTAGTATTTCAATGCTAATTGGTGATTTGCTTACCTTTACAGATTTACCCTGAACTCCAAAATCATTTCTTATGCTGCACTGGAATCCAAGTACCTCATTCGTTCCCAGCTTATAAATCAAAAGCTTGAATTTACTTTAATATTCAGGTTTCAATTATCAAACCAAAATGGCTCACAAGCTCAAAGTGTAGTGGTGAGTTTTAACTTCCATTTCTTGCAATCTCTGAGGGTCTTGAGAAGGTTGATTATTCTGCACTTCGGTTCCCGTCTGTAAAATGGAAACTGGCTTCCTTCCCCACATTATTGCTCTTTTCAATTGTTGGCTTCTCAAAGGCTTTTACTCACAGTTAACAGAGAAAAACATAAATGTCAGTGAAATAGGAATACTTTTTCACATTGGGATGAAGGTTTCTCTACATTGCACAGATGATGATTTGACTATTTGAAATAGTCAAGCAACAATCACAAATGTGCCCCAACACAACTCTGGGTGGTTTATCTGTGGTTTATCTCACACAGGTGAGAAGTTTTGAAAGTCGCTATGAACTGAAAGAGGCAACATAGACTATGCTCATCTGATGCAGAATATTCAACAAAATATGGCTGATCATGCTACAAAATCTAATTATATGATAAATAAAAATGTGAATCAAACATGATTAACTTTTTATTTAAACAATGGTGTTTCTCAAAAATAGTCTTACAGTCTTTCTAGCAGCAACCAAAAAGGCACATAAGTACAAAATAACCCAGAATACAGATCAGGCAGAATACAAAATTTTTAAATGGGGATTCTTAAAGCAAAATCCTGAAATACATAGCTACAGCTCTTATTTTATAAAAAGGTACAGCTTACTGTTATCCTTCCTTAGCAGTTTCCTACGATTGGTGTAGTGTGTCCATCTGCGTAACGTCCACCTGTACTTACTGAAAAACCTGACAGCATAACATCGAAATATTACTAGCCAATTACGTGGGGGTTTTATGCGCGTGTACTGAGTTGTATTTCAGTAGTATTTGCACCAACTACACTCTTATTAGCTATCTGTGAGTCCTCCCCTCTAAGGTATAGCTGTGTAGAGATAAAACTTAGCACACACCATTTTAGTGCTTCAAAGTAGTTTGACTAAGCTAGTATTTAGCTGCTGTTTCAAAACCTTGGGTCATTCTTCATTTCGCTCATGATTCCTCTTCAAGACTGGTGCAAAGGCCCCCTGACTGAACATACTATAACAGAATTACACCAGTTTCACAATTCAGAGGTTTCACTTCAGATGTTTTAAAGTTAATAATATGAAAACCCTCACCCATAATAATCAAACATGCACATAATTACATAAGAAATGCAGGAAGCAAATAATATTTAATATGAATTTACCATTTAGAGGATGGAATTCTCTGGCCAGGCATTCTTAAAAACTGGCTTCCAAAAATGGTTAGAGAAAGATATAAACAAAGAAGAATTGAAGTTCCTCCTATAATTCAAGAATAAATTATGCAATATAGCACAAAATTATCTCTTAATGTGTTATTTTCTCCCTTTTGGCAGTATTAGGAACGGTCTATTTTCATTTGGGTAGAGCGTGAAATATTTCCTTGAAATATTTCCATGAAGTTCATATCTTCTGAGAATATGCAGAGAAAATGATACATTTTAGATGTTTTGGGGGAAAACTGAACATTTAAGAGTTTGAAGAAATAAATTTAAAACTTTTTAAGATGCAACTTATGAAAGAGTTCTGTATGCAACAGTGATATCCCATTTAAGGAATAGTAGTAAATGGTAGAGTTTGAATTACAAGTACACTATGTCATTCACCAGTTCCAAATTCAGCATTCTTCCCCTCACTGCATCTGTATCATTCTGGAACAATCTTGTTATTCAGTCAGGTTTAAATGCCATCAGTGGAAGAACCTGAATATCTGAAGTGAAGTCACTATACAGTGTTAAACACCTATCCTGATAATTTGGGGAAGAATAATCCAAAACAGCAGTCTAATTCAATACAGACTGTGCAGCTTCCTTAAGAAGTGATGCAGCTTTGTCCAGTTCTTGTTCTGTTTGTTCCACTGTTACCACTACTCGAATACTAGAAAAAGAAAACCAGAACATACACAGTAAACTTTACTCCTTGCCTTCAGCTTATAGACTTTTCTTGTCCTAATTTTAACACATTAAGATCACTGTCTCTAGGGAAATTATTATGAATTAAAATTCAACCAGTAACAAGACATATGACTAAACAGAAATGGCCAGACTACTGTTTTTCCCCCCATACATAGCACAGACATTTGATTGTTATCTTTTTTACCTGCAGATGTGCAGGTCATGGAAATGTGTAACAGGCCACATGCCGACCACGGAGACTGAGGTAGTTTTGATACAGTTATTTCAGGGTATTAGCATTCTGTAACAGTCACTGAAAATACACCTCAAAATGGAGCCTTTCCCATTTTTTACAAGACCAATTCAATCCAGTCTACTGAACAAATCCCCATCGTTGTACAAAAAGATATAGAGAGTCATATTATCCAATAAAATTAAATAACATATTGACTTTCTACTAACCTGGGTGGAGGAAGACACTTTTCTTCTTTCTCCAGATAGCGGGCCTGAGTTAATGCAATACCACTATTCATGCACTACAAATAAAAAAAAATACAGCAGTTGTTCATCTGCGAACTTCTGGTGGCATATCCTTTTTAACAAATACATATACTAATACATATAACTAACTTTTAAGTTTGGTGTCAGGATAAGTTCTTTCCCAAATGGAGGTTTTGAATGCTGTGCAAAACCATCTCTAATTTTAATACAGCATAAACACATAAAACAGCTTAGGCTGTAGCTTCTTTAGCTTTCATCTCCAAGTAATCAGACAAAAGCGCTGTATTAAGCAGACTATTAAATCATATTTAAGCATATTTTCAAGGAAATCAACTTCAGAGTTTCTTTTCGCTGTGCACTTTTGTTTACCTGCCACCTGAAATATAAAACTTCCTCATCAACCTTCACCTCCTTCATGTGGGAGAAAGAGAACCAATGTGTACTGAAGATGGAAAAAAACACTATATACAAAAGATGAGATTCTTCGCACAAAAAAGCAAGTTCATGGACTTAAACAAGCAAAATTACAGAAAGCTAGACCTCAAATGGTTAAAACACACCACTAGAACTCTGTTCAAACAATAGCCTTTATTCTTATGAACATCATAAAAGTTTTCTAAGCTAGTTTTATATGCAAATTTAACTTGAGTTTTAAAGTACATAACAGGAAATAATTATTTTCTGAAGTAGAAGGTCTAATATATATTTTTATCCAGTGCTACATCTGCAGCAAGAAACAGTTAGAAGATGGTCTTTAATATATCCCTGTAGTCAGCAAAGAAACTCAGTTTCTTGCAGCATTCCTGCAAGACATCCCAACAAGCCTCCCTACCCAAATGCACTTCATTCATTATTCACAAAGGCAATGATATATTTTAATTGCTATGGGGACACTTACATAATCCACAACTCTTTTGAGTAACTTCACATCATTTTCTCGAGATCCACAGCTCTCTTCCAACTGTAGGTGCAATGCTGGAGAAAAAGATTCTCCCACTACTTTTAAGCCAGAAATCCTAAAACAAATAAAATACCTTTAATGCACATCCTACTTGAACACACATGTTAAAGTTCTAGAGAGTGTTTCCCCTTTCTAGGTGACAAGTGAGAAGAGAGGGATATTTCACTTTACTAATACTAATGCTTGCAAAACACACACACATTTCAACTTGCAGTAGGTAGAGGTAACAAAACTTATCAAGTGAATGTCTGTCCTAAGGAGTTTACTAAATGTAGTTTCAGCAAGTTTGTGTAGCAATAGTCACTCCTCCTTTTGCAAAAAGGATTAACAATTCAGAAATTCTGACAGGATTCTTATGAAGATGTAGGAGAAATGTTAGTGTTAGGCATGTACGTTGCTGATAAAAACACAATTAGCCAGGTCAAGTCTTTGGAGTCTATATTAAGAAAATAAGTAATAATAAATATTTTTACCTACTTATGTGATAAGAAAAAACAAGGCTTATTTTTTTGGCAAGACTTCTGATTTAAATTATTTCCTGTACAAAAATCTTTACAATATCAACTGCCACTTAGTCAGAAGCTCCTCTAAAACTAGTTATATTACTAGAATTGCTCCCACATCTGTACATAGGGACAGCTCCTAGACAGGTTCCCAGAATTTGATTGAATGATTGACATTTGATTGTCACTATCCTGACACATCATATCATCATATTCAGGACTGAGTCATTTCCCTCCAAAAAACTGTATCCAATAACCAAGCAAGACCTCTGGTCTCCAAAATGAACAGGTCCCACAAACGCATGTCTACCATCAGCTGTAAATTTGATTTCCTGACTTTGATGAGCTTGCTTCACACACATTACAGAATCATAGAATGGTTGGAAGGCACCTTCAGAAATCATCTAATCCAACACCCCTGCCAAAGCAGGTTCACCTAGAGCAGGCTGGACAGAAACGCATCCAGGTGGGTTTTGAATATCCCCAGAGAGAAGGAGACTCCACAATCTCTCTGGGCAGCCTGTTCCAGTGCTCTGGGACTCTCAAAGTACAGAAATCTTTTCCTCATGTTCAGATGGAATTTCCTGTGTTCCAGTTTGTGCCTGTTGCTGCTTGTCCTGCTGCTGGGCACCACTGAAAAGAGACTGGCCCCATCCTCTTGACGCCTGCTCTTTAGATTTTATAAGCATTGATGAGATCTCCTCTCCACCTTCTCTTCTCCAGGCTACACAGACCCAGGTCTATCAGCCTTTCCTCATATGAGAGATGCTCCATTCCCTTGATCATCTTTGTAGCCCTCTGGTTGGACTCTCTCAATAGTTCCCTGTCGTTCTTGACCTGGGGAGCCCAGAACAAGACACAGTACTCCAGATGTGGCTTCACCAGAGCAGAGGGGGAGGATGACGTCCCTCAACCTGCTGGCCATGCTCTTTTTAATGCACCCCAGGATACCACTGGCCTTCTTGGCCACAAGGGCACATGGTCAACTTGTCCACCAGGACTCCCAGGTCCCTCTCTGCAGAGCTGCTTTCCAGCAGGTCAACCCCTAACCTGTACTGGTGCATAGGGTTGTTCCTCCCCAGGTGCTGGATCCTACACTTGCCCTTGTTGAACTTCATTAGGTTCCTCTCTGCCCAACTCTCTAGCCTGTTCCAGTCTTGCTGATAACCTTATCTTCCTCTACATGTTTAGAGATGACATCCAGGATGAGCTGTCCCATCACCTTTCCAGGGATGGAGGTGAGGCTGACTGGCCTGTAGTTTCCTGGGACTTCCTTCTTGCCCTCTTTGAAGACTGGACTGAACTGGCTTTCCTCCAGTCCTCAAGCATCTCTCCTGTTCTCCATGACCTTTCGAAGACAATGGAGAGTGGCTTTGCAATAACATCTACCCAGCTCACTCAGCACTCATGGCTGCATACCATCAGGACCCATGGATTTGTGGGTGTTGAGTTTGCCTAAATGATCTCTAACCCAATCCTCCTTGACCAAGTGAGAGTCTTCCTTTCTCCAGGCTCTCTCTCTTACCTCCAGAGTCTGGGATTCCTGAGGGCCGACTGGCCTTAGCAGTAAAGACTGAAGCAAAGAAGGGATTCAGTAACTCCACCTTCTCTGTATCCTCTGTCACCAGGGCACCTACCTCATTCAGCAGCTAGCCCCCATTTTCCCCAGTCTTCCTTTTGCTACTGATGTGCTCAAAGAAGCCCTTCTTATTGTCCTTGACATCCCTTGCCAAGTTTAATTCCAAGTGGGCCTTAGCCTCTCCCATTTCATCCCTGCATACTCCGACAACATTCCTATATTCCACCTAAGTGGCCACCCCTTTTTTCCACATTCTGTAAACTTCCTTCTTCCGAGTTTTTCCAGAAGCTTGTGGATCATCCACCCAGGTTTCCTGTCTCCTTGCCCAATTTCTTACTCCTAGGGATGCACTGATCTTAAGCTCGAAGGAAGTGGTGCTTGAATATTAACCATCTCTCTTGGAGCCTCCTTCCTTCTAGAGCCTTGGCTCATGAGATTTCTCCAAGTAGATCTTTGAAGAGGCCAAAGTTAGCTCTCCTGAAGTCCAGGATTGTAATTCTGCTTTTTGCCTTGCTTCTTCCATGCAGGATCCTGAACTCCACCATCTCATGGTCAATGCAGCCAAGACTACTCCCAACCTTCACATCCCCAACTAGTGCTTCTTTGTTTGTCAGCACAAGGTCCAGTGGCACACCTCTTGTCGTTGGTTCCTCCATCACCTGTATCAAAAAGTTACTATGAATGCTGTGCAGAAACCTCCTGGACAGAGCATGCCTGGCTGTGTTGCCTTTCCAGCAAATACCAGGGTGGTTGAAGTCCCCCATGAGAACCTTTGTAAGTTTATACCCTTGTTTCCAAACAAGTTTTCTATTTTTACAGAAAGTTCGAGACCCAGTCAGAGTAGAAGAGACGTTAAATCCATAAACACCAGAACTGGAGCCTATAGGAGAGAGAACGGGGCCTACAATCTTACTGAATCAATCACAAACTTGATAAAATAAAATTATACTCTAGCATGGAAAGCATCTTGCATTATTTCTACAATGCTATTTCAATTCACTGTCCATTCCAGATAAACAAATCAAACTGATATTCTTCAGCCACAAAGCTGCAAGCGTTCTGGTGTCATTCACCTACACTTTCAATCTAACCAAACACGGGCAAGTTCTTTAATACACAAGCACACACACTGCATTTGTCTCACTACTGCACACATATCTATGGATCAGGGCTACAGCATTTGGTAACATAAAGGACACAGAAAAGCAGTCCACAGTCCAGCTACAAGACAGAAAAACAATATACAGTCCGTTCTTAGTTACATTCCCCAGGAATGACCTGATTTCTAAGAAGTAGCGTTTACAAGTAGGGAGAGGAGAACAGAAGTCAGACAAAGTTTCACTGTAATGTAAATCTATTTGCTATAGCACAGAGTTTAAGACAAGCTACTAAAACAATGAGGTTTTGTTTAGAGATACACAGTATTAGCTTCTAGTTATAAAATAGACATAATTCTTTAATTGAAATAGATAATCACGAACTGCACCCCCCCGCCAAAGAGTAAATGAGAAAAGATGAGCAGGAAGCAAGCTTTGTATCACTTCCATTCAAACAAAGTCTTTGCCTGAACAGCATGCTTTGTATTTGCTATACGCTTGCTCATGGAGGCTGCTTACAAGTTTCAATTTTAATCTTAAAACTTTTTCTGTCAGTCACAGCTGTAGTAAACTGAACTGCATAATTCATGTTACTCAATTATTTGAAGAAACCCAAGAGTTTAACATGAGGCCTTCTGAAGGCAATACCTTAACTTTAATGTAAAGTATTAACTATGTTTTTTCTGAGCCTCTGCCAAATTAAGATCCAGCAAGTATTTGGGAATCCAATGCCTGCACATTGTAACTTTCCTGAAATCAGAATTCACTTTCCTAAGAAATCCTGGGAAACTTTCATTTTCAAACAAAAACGTACAACTTCCACATAAAAAAAGGAGAGGTCTGAAAGATCTGATTTTGAAGTAACAAAAGAACAAAACTAGCCTCCTGAACTCCAATGCTCCTCGTAAGGCTAGTTCTATAGTAATAAATTGTATATGCCTTGGACTGTTTCCTGGCCCTGTGGTGAATGACTCACATTCATACCTTTAAAATCTGAGTCTCCATGCCAGGGTGGCCACATCCAAACTGACTACTGAGAACAGGTCCTGGCTCACTCACACCAACTCTCAAACTGTATCCAGGAGTCCCTTCAAAGAGCACTGCTTGGCCTGGGCCAAAACAATGCCACAGATCGCTCCAACAATTTGACAGAGTAGACAATCAAGATCCACTACCCAGGGTCGCTTCATTAACACACCAATACAGATGTAGCCTCGGGGAGCTCTCGCCTCATAGCTCTTCCTACCCCACATACAAAGCTGGGCTGCAGAACTGAGTGGCAGGACCATGATCTTGGAGGTAGGGAACTGTGTAGCTGGGCTTGCCTGAACTCCATAAACATTTCTGTCAGTTTTGCTAACAGAAAATTAGAATGAGATCTCATTGAAAAAATGTCACGTTTCTCTGGAAGGGAAAAGATTTAAAAATAAATCTGCTTTTCCCCAATGAAAACTTGCTTTATTGGAAAATTCTCAGCCAGGGATAGGATATGCAATAACTAATGAACTATTTAAGGGATACTACCTACTACTGTCATGCTTTTAAAAAAAAAAAAACACAAAATTCTGTCTTGTCCATCCTGTTTCCCTGCAACAGAGCTTTCTTGTTTCTATTTAATAAGACACTAGATATTTTTAAATACAAGACAGAAATCTACCTAATCTAAGATTGTTAAGAAAATTAACAATATCCTGATTTTTGTTAATCATCCCAGCTCATATTTTCGTATGGTTTATAAACTGCCATACACAATAAGAAAGTAGTTCTATGCAGGATTCAGAAGAATTCTTTCATTTCTTCCCCAAACCTGCACTTGGCTTGTACCTGGAACAGGAATAAATACCAGTCATTCCTCTAGCTTACAACACTACAGTTTCTTCCCCCACTATAGGCCACAGGTTATGGAGCAGATCATCCTGAGTGTCACTACGCAGCACATGCAGGACAACCAGGTGATCAGGCCCAGCCAGCATGGGTTCACAAAAGGCAGGTCCTGCTTGACTAACCTGATCTCCTTCTATGACAAGGTGACCCGCTTAGTGGATGAGGGAAAGTCTGTGGATGTTGTTTACCTGGACTTTAGTAAAGCCTTTGACACTGTTTCCCATGGCATTCTGCTGGAGAAACTGGTTGCTCATAGCTTGGATGGGTGTACCCTTTGCTGAGTAAAGAACTGGCTGGAGGGCTGGGCCCAAAAAGTGGTGGTGAATGGAGTTAAATCCAGTTGGTGGCCAGTCACAAATGGTATTCCCCAGGGCTTGGTACTGGGGACGGTTCTCTTTAATATCATTATCAACGATCTAGACAAGGGGATCGAGTGCAGCCTCAGTAAGTTTGCAGGTGACACCAAGATAGGCGGGAGTGTTGAACTCCTTGAGGGTAGGAAGGCTCTACAGAGGGCTTTGGACAGGCTGGATGATGGGCTGAGCCCAATGGTACAAGATGCAACAAGGCCAAGTGCCAGGTCCTGTAGTCGGGTCACCACAACCCCACGTGACACTACGGGCTTGGGGAAGAGCGGCTGGAAAGCTGCCCCGCAGAAAAGGACCTGGGGGTATTGGCAGACAGGTGGCTGAATATGAGCCAGCAGTGTACCCAGGTGGCCAAGACGGCCAACAGCATTCTGGCCTGTATCATGGAGAGCAGGGTGAGCAGGAATAGGGACGTGATCGTCCCACTGTAGTCAGCACTGGTGAGGCCACACCTTGAATACTGTGTCCAGTTTTGGGCCCCTCACTACAAGAAAGACATTGAGATTCTGGAGCGGGTATAGAGAAGGGCAACGAAGCTGGTGAGGTGTCTAGAGCACAAGTCTTATGAGGAGCGGCTAAGGGAACTGGGGTTGTTTAGCCGGGAGAAAGGAGGGTGAGGGGAGACCTTATCACTCTCTACAACTTCCTGAAAGGACATTACAGCCAGGTGGGGGTTGGTCTCTTCTCCCAAGTAACAAGCGACAGAACAAGAAGTGGCCTCAAGTTACGCCAGGGGAGGTTTAGATTGCATATTAGGAAAAATTTGTTCATGGAAAGGGTTATCAAGCATTGGAACAGGCTGCTCAGGGAAGTGGTGGAATCACCATCCCTGGAGGTATTTAAAAGACAGGTAGACATGGTGCTTAGAGACACAGTTTAGTAGTTGTGTTGGCAGCATTAGGCTGATGGTTGGACTAGACAATCTTAAAGGTCCCTTCCAACCTAGACCACTCTATGATTCTACATTAAGACCAACATTTTTGGAACACTAATCACACACTGGTCCTTATATATCAAGTCCTAAGTTTCATGTGTTAGTTACACTTTGGGTTAAAGAAAGATTTCCTTTACTTTTAATTTATTCCTCTCACTTTATTTGTTCTATTATGAGAAAGGAGAAAAGCTGTGTATTCTTTCCCACTTTCTTTGTGTATGGTTCTACCACCATTTTACACTCTCTTTTACACCAACAGTTAGTTTCATTCTACCCTAGGTAAGAGCACCATAAAGAACTGGAGTCAAGCAGCAGCCAAAATCAGGCAGGGAAGATCAGTGCGTTTCACATCACAGCATTAAAAAAAGCTTCTTGTGAAAACTTTGCCTCCTCTTCAAACCATCACATGCTTTTTCTAGTGTGGTTATTAATTAAAAAAAAAAAAGAAAAACACACTCGACCCTGCAAATATTGGTTCAAATTTTCTCTCTGATATTGCTGTATGCAATTGTTAAGATAGTTTTTCTGCTACAGGGCTGCCTAATTCCCTTGTGGTGTGAAGTCTTTCAAGTTCTTTCCCAGTATGACGTAGAAGAACTATTTCCTTTGCAATTTTTTTGGACCTCTATATTACCACACTGTTTTCCACAGGGCAAAAATACAAAGGTCCCATTGCAGACATTCAGGCATTTTGCCTACTTGTTGGTTTGTGACTATACTGATCACTGAATCTAAGTGAAAAAGTAGAATCAGTCACAGGATAGAAAAGTACCAGCCATGGCTTATTCACTTCTGTTTTGCAGTGAATATTAACAAGTCCACAATTTTTCCTTTTTTTTTTTTTCCCTCTATTTTAACTATATTTATAATTATCACCTAAAAATGACAGGTAGTGAAGAATATTACGATTATTCTCATTTTAACTCAATCATAACACTCTATTACTAGCAAAGAAGAGACACTAACAGTATTCATGTTACTCTAAAATTTTAATTTCAATTGTAGAAGCATGTGGGTATCTTTGACCTGAAAGCCTATACATTTTAAACCCATGTTGAAACAGAACACAGACAAGGGAGACAAGGATTATTTGATGGTAGGATTACTCAAAGAAGCTGAATGTAGCTAAAGTTCTGACATAAAACATGAGCTAAGCAGGAAAATGATTATTTGAAATAACAACCAACTCACACTGAATAACTAAGTGACTAATACTACAAAAAATCAGGTAGTAAAACCAATTGTGCATTATAGATTTTGTGTGTTTAAATGTTATTAATCTCTGTAATATGTAACAGAACACCGTTGAAGAAAATGAATTGTAAAATACCAGCTAACATATCTACTCTGTACATTAAACAGTGGTTGAATAGTCACAGTAATTTCTATATTTTTTAGTATCAAAACCTGTCAGGAAAAAATGCAATTAGGCAGTATAGCCATCTTTTAAAAAAGGACAGCGTTAGGAAATTTTAAACAGAATCCTTATTTTTCAGATAAATTCCAGCAATTTTCTATGTGCCTCCAAAATAATGAATACTTCTATTGCTACTTAACATTCAAGCCTTCTGTGTGAGAACAATATTGTATTAAAGGTGATTGCAAGGTGCATTGAGCTGTCTGAAAGAGCATCTGCTAAGCTAAACCCCAAACTCTTTTACTTGGACATTGTTCTCAAAATGCTTATCAACACTTCACACCATTGAAAGCTATCACACTCTCCTAAAGACTTAAATGTGTAAGGGCTTGCTAACATCCTCACTAGCATTGAGGTATAATCTCATTTCAATACCTGTAAAGGAATTTTAAAAACTTGGGCTCTTTCTAGTAGCATAACAGAGACTGTTGGAAAAGGATGACTTTCTTCCTCTAATGCATACATATTTTAGTGGACATATCCCAGTCTAAGCATCTGTAAAACCAGAAATAGATTTGGGCAAGGAGAGGTCTTTAAAGTTGGCTTTATAAAGGTATGGTCAAATGAACAACAGCCAAAAAAAACCCCCCAAAACACACTTACCCCTGTAAAGCTTTATGAATTCGTTCACATTTAGCCCGGAGAGTCTGAAAAATGTCTACACGCACACACACACAAAAAAAAAAGACAAAAAAGAAAAAGGAAAAGGCTTAGATACCCCGTTTCCACTCTACATTTCTATAAGTCTAAGATTTCAAAAAAAAGCATTTGGAAGGAAAACTAAGATATACATATCTATTGAAGTACTAAGTCTCTTCAGTACTCTTCATAATGTCCCTGATTCCCATTTCTGCCAGGAAATGACAGGCTTTTAAGATCTGACAAATGCATTACTTCCCTTTATCTCATTACTCCAGCTGCATTGGTTCAGGATCATATGGAAAGGATGACACAAACACTTGGTAATGGGATTGCAATGGCAGGTCAAACTTATTTATATCTATAAAATATCTACAGCCATGCAGACTCTGCTCCTTGATCCTTTCACCAACTCACTGCTGATTCTTAAACAGGAAACTTTGACTCCTGGACCTGCAAGCCTTGGTTCTTGTCCTCGGTAAAGGCCCTTCACTACAGCTAACAGTCCCATAACTTACTCTTAATTTTTTCTTGCTTTTGTTTAACTTCTGATGACCAGGCATGGGCTACCCAGTAGTTTTTATTTAATTTGTGACAAATTACATACTGCAACTCTCTGCAGATGTCCTCCAATCTGTTGCTGCTAATGAAGGTTAAAAAAAAAATACAGATTTGGCCAATTTTATCCTTCTCCTATGCCTCTCACCCCCTTTATCCCAGA
>VUYV01000228.1:1164280-1262439 GCA_008711295.1 Anarhynchus alexandrinus | reverse complement strand
TCCCCCAAAAAAAAAAAGGCTTTCTTAGCTTCTAGTAGCAAGGGCAACTCTCTGACTCCTAGAGCAGAAACTCCTGCCTGCCAACTTTAGCCAAATGTCCTGTACGTGGTCCTGCCAAAACTGTATGTTTTTGCACCATGATCATTCCAAAGATTCTTGCCTGGATGCTTACTTGGAGAAGAAAAACCAAAATTATGTAGTGCAAGTGGAAAGGATAGGTCTGTTCAGTTCTGAGGAAATATATTCCAATTTGTTTCCCTTTAACCGTCCCTTTCTCCATTTGTCATGAAGGAATTTGTTTTCAAGGAAGCAGCATATCACTAGTCTATAAAGCAGAATAATAATGTCTTATTTGCTTAGTGATAACCACCTCTGTCCCTCTTAGCCTCAACTAATTCACTCATTTTCAGTTGGAAGGAGGAAAGAAGAGGAAACACTGAAGAATAAGCAGGATGGGAAACTATATGAAGAAAAAATCATGCATGTAAAATTAATTAGCTGAAAAAGAGAAAGGACTTATAAGAGTAAAAGGGTGAGGAATCAAAGTAGGGAATAGTATGAGTTATTAGTTTTGGGTGAAGAAAGACTGAAGAATAAGATTTTCCAGAATTAAATACCTGGATTATCTTCCATAATATTCAGAGCCTCAATAGCAGCAGCAGCTAACAAAGGAGGTAGGGATGCAGAAAAGCAGTAGCCTTGACCAGACAATCGCTGGGGGGGAGGAGAAAAACAGAAAAATGGGGAAAAAAAATTCACTTTTTTGTTTGTGGCAGTATAGGTAATGTTTTAAAAGTTAATTCACATACATTTAAACAACCTCTACTACACACTTACAGGTTCATGGAATGACTTAAAAGTAGGTCTCCAATTCATCTACAATATTTCATAGAACCAGACAGTTTCTGTATGGAATCAAATGCTGCATAATAATTTATATCATAACACTTCTTGCAAATTCATATTAGTAACTAACTCTTAATTTCCAAGTAACTCATCCAGCCACACAGTAAAAAAAAATGAGACCTGGCTTACCTGATGGTCAATAATAAAAGATCTTCCACAGCAAAATCCTCCAATAGAAGCCAGGGAATTTTCCATGTTTGCACTAATAAGATCTATATCATCAATCTGCCAGTTAAATTAACAAGTTATTAAGAGATGCTTTTGATTACATCACGACTATTTATATCTATTAAAGATGTATCTTGTTTCATATTATCATGAATATTAGAGAAGATCCACCCCACTCACACATATTAAAATGAAGTTACAATTGAAATAACAATTTTAAGCAATACAAAAGGACTCTAGAAATTGACATTTACGGATCTGTAGATAGTTTACAGACGATCACTTTTCCAGGCATTGCAGTGTGAAGAATAAACAGAAAAAACAAATTACATAGATATTGGTGACAATTCCTCAAAGCACTCAGTCTGACAGCGTCCTTTAAGAATGTAAGTAGTCCCACTGCAGTCAGCAGGAGTTAGAATGTGATTAAAATTGAGCATAAGCCTAGTTAAATCAGAGTTTGAACCTTACAGACACAACTCTGTTATTTCATTTATCAGTTGCAAACATATTTTTTGCCAGGCTCTGTAACGCACACTGACCACTACTGCTACAAATTCTCATTCCGAGCAGACAAAACTGAAAGATTATGTTTTCAAGTGAATTTAACATAGAAGCCAATTAATCAGATGGTACTTGGCAAGCATCACAGAAGCATTGTTTGTTTCCTTTTCTAAAGCTGTGTAACATTCATTTTCTCTTTTCCACATTTGCTATTAAGACAGCTAAAGTGAAAACAACAGGAGATAGGGGAAGACAGAATGAATTCTCAGAATTTGATATTTCACTTCCAGGCTGAACTCAGACACCATCAGAATATAGTGAGAGATACCCCACACCAAGACACTGGCAACTGAAAGAGCACTTCTTCCTTCCCTAGCTCAGGTGGCTGGGGTAGCAAACAACTGCAAGGACACTGTTTTGGATTTCCAAAGTACTTCGCAGGTGAATAAACACCACAAAAGGTAGACTCTTGGAAAATAATTTGGCTTTATCTGCTGGTGAAGTAGTAAGACAACATCACTGAAAGGACCATCAAAAGCTTTATCCTACATTTCTCCAGTGGAGTAAAAGGCAATAGAACAAAGTAGGCTGGCTATACACTGAGATTTTTCTGACTTACCCCTAGCCTCCAAATATTTCTGTGTAAGCATGACACTTTAAAGTATATGTGGCTGGAAAATACTGCAATCATCATCTCACTGAGTGTCCAAAAAAAGAATAGAATTATGCATTGTAAAAATTCTTTTGTTACGTTACTCACTAAAGATAAGTAAAATTATTTCAAGTAAGCACGTGAAAGAAAAGTGCCAAGACCTGAACATTTTAAGACTGATAAAGAATACTGTGTTTAAATTTCTATCATACAGTACTAAACATTGTTAATGCCACAGATAAGAAAACAACTGTGCAATTTGCTTCTGTGCAAGTCTCTTGTTCACAATAACACTCACAAAAAGGCACATACATTTATTCCAAAGTGTTCAGTAATTCCTCTTCCATGTTCTCCAAGGACTCCAAAGGAAAGACTCTCCTCCAAAAATATTCTAACTTTGTATTTATACTTCAATTTTATCTAAAACAGAGCAAATGCAATAAAGTACAAGTCAAGCCCATCAGAAGCTGGAAACAAAATGTCTGGGGGAGATAAGGTAAAGACAGTATACTGAATACTGCAAAAGTGTCAGAGTTGTGTTCTGTCACTAAGACATTTTAAAAGCCTTCAAAATTCTTCCACAATATAAGAATACAGTAAATTTCATAAACGTTCATGTACAAAAAAATTATATTTTTTTTAAATAGGCTATTGAGTACTTTCAGGATGATGCTTTTTTCACAGCGTTTCTTCCATTATCTACTAGAATACAGTCTGCACATAAAGTCAATCTATGCTGAACAGCAAATCTTTTCCTTGAAGTCACTGTTTGTGACAGCTGTGTGAGGGTTTCTTTGAAAATTCGTTATTTTTTTTTTTTAGATATAACTTGGTTTAACCATTTAGTGTTATACAGCATAGCTGAAAATACAGTGTATTTTACAGGTTAAAAACTAAGACCATAACCAGATATTCATTTGCAAGTCTCATTATATATAGTGTCAGAATCCTAATCCTGATCAGAAGTTTCCAAACAATATAAGATTTGGGATCACCATTTCATGAACATTTGAGAAAGCAAGAAGCTAAACAAAAAACCTGCATGCAGAGCTTTTCATTAGCCACATTTTCATATGCAGAGTGCAAAAGGCAAACAGAAACCACTTACCAATTCTGGAAGAGGACAAACGTCTCCTGTGTTCACATACAATCCTTCCACTACAATAAACCTTCGAGTTACACGGGCCTTGCGAGGATTCTTCAGAAAAAGATATGGTTTCAGTTGATATCAATTGTTACTAACAAGTGAAGTTCTGAAGATTTTTTTACAGGGAAGGACAGTAATGGGAAGGGAAGGAAGATAACGTCTCTTTTACAAGTAAGCTTTTAGTTTAGTTTAAACTTAGTATTTATCATTTGTAACAAAAGTTGAAACACCTTATTGGACTACGTTTATTTTGTAATAATTTTAAAGCTTTTAACGCTTACACAAGATTTAAGATGCGTTTTTTTGCAACAAATCTTAACAAATCCATTTGAACTTTACAAATAAAATGCAAGCAATGCAACTACAGAACAAATACTACATATCTTGGTCTCTATATTCATCATTAGTCTGAGCATTCAGAAGGCATTTCAACAAGTGGTTTGTGCACCAGCATTCTCAATGCAGCACAAACATCTCACAAGTAGCGTCTTCATAAAACACAATCCAAAAGAATTCATAACGTTCCAATTACAATCTCTCTGTCTGAAGTCTGGATAATATAGGCCATGAGAATATCCTGCACTGGTTTCTGTTTAAAATTCAATGGTATGATTTAAGTTTTGTTGTTTTAAAATACCATTCGCCTGGTATTTACTTTAAACCTTACTGATACCTTCTGATCAAGGATATTGTCATGCTTCTTACCTTTTTCACTCTTGTGAAAACACTCAGAGAACGTCTAATTGACTTTTCTGAGTGCTAGGCACCAAAACTAGGCACAGTCTACTCCACAAGCTGGACCAACTCTAGTGGTAAGATCTACCCCATCCTAGTCAGTATGTCTTATTTATACGCATATGGTCTGTAAGCTCTTGGCCACCAACTTTATGTTCACATTCAGCTAACTACATTAAGAAACTTTAAACATGTAGCTAAATCAAAGCACTCTGCTCTAACAAACCAAATGTGTTACACAAATTGCACCACTAGTCTGTCAACCACATCTAAAAACTCATGGAAGATTATCTGACAAAATGTATTTTCCATTAAGATAAGTTAACTAGTACATTGTCTATAAATTTGCTATTAATCAAATCCATTACTGATTTAGACTGATGTTAGGCTGATTGGCTTATAATTATGCAGTTCATCTACTTTACTTTTTCTAAGCCTTAACACAAAATCAGCTTTCTTCTAATTGCCTGTAACTTTCCAGCATTCTGTGAACGAAGCACATAATGGTGTTAGTTCTTCAGCTAATTCTTTTAAAATTCATTTAACCAAGTTATCTGTACTTGCTGATGTGATTTTAGTAGCTCCTTTTTGTATTACTGCCAGAATGAGAAGCGAGCCATCAAATTCACCCAAATTTTTCAAGAGAAAGAACACCTTAAGAATTGAGTGCAAGACAGGGGAAGCGGCTAAAGGGAAAAAAAAAAAATCATGCTGATTCTATAAATTAAAGGGTTAGGACTAGCTGCTTTTGTGTTGATTTTATGATGTGGCATTCAAACTGATAATTAACTTGCATGATTTATTAGGTAAATGCAGTTATACAAATTTCTAAAAGACCAAAAAAAAAAGCTCTGTAATAGTATTTTTAAAAAATAAAATAATCTCACACTTCAGCCATCTGTCCATAAAGATATTCCCCCACTACCAATGCCTGTGAGCTTGCTTCCAGTGGTTACGCAGACAAATGCAAATAAATAAATATTGTTTTTTTAAAAAAAATCACTCTTAATTACATAAGCAACATTAAATACTCACAGAGATTTATCAAAACCAAATAACTGCCTATAAGCACTCCATCCATTCAATTAAACAACCCAGTAAAAAAAGTGGGGGAGGTGGCACAAAAGAGTACAAATATTTCTTCAAAGGAATCGTACCTTTTGATCTTCAGTCTCTTGTTCTTTCAACAGTCGTTCAAGGTCAGCCATATCATTATGCTTAAATAACTTGATGTTACTACGAGATGCTTGTAATCCCTTCTGAATAGCAAAGCAGGCAGCTTCATCTCTGTAAATACAGCAAGCCCTTATAAGTTTGCACTTGGTTTAACAATTATTCAAAGAAAGCTGTCTATTAGGACTGTCCTGCCTTTGAGCAGATATCTGTACTTAGGTGTAGTTAAAACCAGTTTTATTAAAGCAGCATATATTTTATTTACATCTTGAAAACTCATTTCCAAAGCTTCACAACTTTCCTATGCACTATAGCCACCAAAAGCAAGTTAACAGGTTTATTTCTTGAAGTGTACACTGGTCCTTTTGTTTGTATTTGACAGCAGTTTATTTGAGTACAGCATTCCATGGACTGGACACAATACCATGGTAATCATCCCAGAAACCTCTCACTCCATTTGCTCTGGGTCTTAGCAAAAAGGCGCAAAGATGTGCCTGTAACAATTACAGTGGTCCTCCAAGTATTCAGAATCTGCTTTTATAATATCCTTTGGGAATTACTTTCTCAGTGTTCAAAGAAATATCCACCATTTTTAAGTGCTGGAAAAGCAAATCTCTGAGCATGATGGGGTATGCAATTTCACAGCTGCTTAAGTTAAGTAATCTTTTAAAAGTGGCAACTAAATCAAACCTTCTGCACATGCTAAATGCAGTAATTTCAACCAACTTGCTTTTAAATATGGTGAGATCTTTTGTCAGTGAGAAGCTGAAACACTACAAGATAGCTGAATCCAGGATACACTGGCATCTTGAATAGTGTGCACAATCCTGGTTGTTCATCTCAAAAAAAGATGTTCAAAGATGACCAAAAATGTGATTAAAGTTGTGAAAGAACTTCTGTAAAAGAAGACAAATAGGCTGCAAGCCTTACACTTGGAAAAGAGAGCACTGAAGAAAGATTTTGGCAGATAAATACAGAAGTATCAGCATGCTGTGGCTTAACCCCAGCAGGCAACTAAGCCCCACATAGCCACTCACTCACACCCCCCATGGAGAAGATGCATCAGTTCACTGACTAAAAATCAAATGCATCAATTGAAGTTAGAAGGTGTAACATTCAAAACAGGTATTTCTTCATATTTTTCCATAAAATGTTCAAAATAAACTGTGAAATTACATGTCATAGAAGCATAGTGTATATTAAAGATTTACAAAGGTACTAAAAGAATAGGAAGGCTTAAGAAATATACATCAACTACTACTAAATCCAAACTGTCTTCTTTGGCCTAGAAAGTTTTGAGTATTCTCACATTGTTTCTCCTGGTTTTTTACTCTTCCCTAGGCGAATGATAACCAGCTACTCTCAGGGACCAGATACTGGGCTTGCTGAACCCTTAGTTTTACCCTGCATGGCTGTTCTTGTGCTATTTTAATATGTACCAATATTTATCCAACAAATCTGTGGCAAATATGCATGAGGGGAACAACTGTCCTGCAAGAAAAGTGAAAAGCCAGCAGTAAACAGGAGAAAAGCAAACGTGCCTGTACAGTTTCTTAAGAAGAAAACTAGGTATTAAACTTTGCTAGTTCTTGCATGCACAAGTTTGGTTGGTTTTTTTTTTCAGCTGAGTGCCCAAGTCTGCTCTTCCATGATAAAAACAATACCTGATTTGATTTGGAGTATTTGGCAAAGAAAAGATAGTTGACCTTCGTACAACAAAATACTTGATCAAAACCAGCATTATTTTCTAAATGGTTAACTTAATATGGTTAACAATAATGAAAAAGAAAAACTGAAAGAAAAACTCTTCAATCTGGAATTTCCCAAGTAGAAAACAATACTTACACAAACACAATGTCCCCTCTTTTCGAATATGCAGGAATAGCACTGGCAATTGTTGCAAAACCGTATGAGTATATAATAGCTTCCTCTGTCCTCATGAATTTTGCTAGTCGTTCTTCTAATTCTAAATGCACATCTATTTAAGAGAAAAATTGAAAAGATCTTAGTTTGTTTTCATATCAGAAAGACAGTCATTGCTTTTAGAAATCTTCTAATTGAAATAAACAGAAAGTTTATTTGCACAAAGAGTGTTCCTTACTTAAACTGACAAGTAACCCAATATTAATCAGAAGCTTTGATAGATCTGAAAATATTTATGTGGTAATGCGGTTCTCTCATGTTCTTATGCAATGGTAATTAAAATCTACTTGTGATTAGACCACAAATGATGTAGTGTTCCTGGACTGTGACCAGGGAGCACAGTTACTAAGTCAGACAACAAATAGCTATGTAATTTATAGCAATTAATGAGGTCCTGCTGGCAGATTGACAGTTCTTCCAAGCTGATGCTTCCACTACATATATCACAGTTACCATTTTAACAGAAAACTACTCGTTAGGCTCCAATCACATACCATCCCCTGAACACACTTCAGCCAATTGAAAGGGTCACCACCTCCATGCCAGACATTAACTCACCTTAAGATAAATTGACACAATTACACACACACGCATTTCCCAAACCAATTTGATCAAAGTGACCCATGTTAGAAACAAAACACCACTAAATCAAAAGATTAAGAAAGATAATACCTCATGGTGAGTAGATTGCTGCAGAAAGGTGACTACAGCGTTAAGTATTCTGCCTAAGCAAAATAACCTGTATCAGACAAACTGTTATTTTAATTGTGTAACTCTCTTGCCACTATCTGCTTCTGCTAGCAAATGTTAGTCAGAGAATTATGCCTTTTATCAACTGGAAATAAACAAGATTAAAGGGCAAACAGAGGTCCTTAGTGCATGACTTGAAAGATCACCATTGGCCAAATGTTACTTTTTCTCAATTATTGAAAGTTCATTGAAACTAAAATCAAATGAGGCAACATCAGTTAAAAATACAGATTCTTCAACAGCCTGTAAGGCATGGTTATGTCAATGTTGCTGTTTCTAGCCAGGTACCAACAGCAAGGGTGCAGGAAGAAGCGGCTTGTGAAAACCTTAACTTCACCATACTAAAGAAATATCTAGCATTACCTTTCTCCAAAAGAGCACATCCACCTGACTCATATACTTATAGAAGAAAAGCAGGTGTATCTTCAAACAACAGCCTCCCAATCACAGTCAAGAGCAATTTTATCCATAGACTGCAAACTATAAATCTTCAATAATCCTTTCCTAATGTTTACCATTCCATCAAAAAATGGAATGAAAACTAATCCTTTTATTTGGTTTTCCACTGGTTTTAAGTTGAAACAAAAAGTTTAATCACTTATAATTTGAAAGTTTTCTTTTGCTACATATCACTTTGATCCAGCTGTATTAGATATACCAAACATACAGAGAAATCTAGCATAACCTTTCTTCTCCAAAGTCTTTGGAAGGAAGGATACTGATTGGAGTTATGTAATCTACTTTCTGATAGAGATTTTAAGTAGTCCTTTTTCAGAATCTTTATATCTTTTTCTTTATTGTTACGTGGACTTCAGGACAATGAAACAATCTCCAGTCAGGCTTCAAAACAGGAAGGATGAACTTTGATTTAATTATTGAACAAAAAGCCCAAGAAAGATCTTTTTCTGGCAGCAAGCACCAAAAAAAGAGGCTGGCCACGTGGCACTTAAAACATGCAATATAAACAACATTAGCCAAAAACGTTCCTTCTTGAAGCCCTGCAAGTAGAGAATAACAAACTGAAGGAAACAAGGACTACAGGTGCCCAGCTATTGATACTTAATGGGGGAAAAATGTTTTGTTTGAGTGTAAAAGAACACCTACATCCTTCAACTAAAAAACTGGAAGAGATGACGAGACCATCACAGTTAAAAATGAAAACTTGCATGCCTCTCACTGAGCTTTACTCACCAACAACCACCACTACACTGAACAGGGGCTAGGTAAAAACAGTGGGCGAAAGAAATACTATTAGCAATAATGAGCTAACAAATATAATCCGATTTGCATTAAGGAAAAAAAGAATTACAAGCCCAGGAAATTTTGCCAAGAGCAAGAACATTTAAGTTCAGCATGACATACAGCATACAGAAATTTGATACATCATTACATAAGGGAATGAATACTTTGTACAATTGTGAGGTTGAAAAGTTCAAGATTATTAATTTTGGCTTCACTACGATTCCACCATGATAACAACAGAATACTACCTGACTCTCCTATTCCTTAATGCAATGATTTGCTTTAGTCTGGTTGCATCACTTGCATAAGCCTAGCTTAAGTGAAAGCTGCAAACACTACCTATAGGCAGATACAGCTGGAACAGCTTTCTACATAATCATGAAACCTTAATAACGCTATTATTTGTCAGCAACTCCTACGAAAAGCCAGTTTTCTGCCTAGCATGAGCTTGCAAGCAAGTCAAAAGCAGAAGACCTGAGACCAAATCCCACATCATTTAGGTGGGACCATTGACCTGTTTGAGGGTAGGAAGGCTCTGCAGAGGGATCTGGACAGGCTGGATCTATGGGCCGAGGCCAATAGTATGAGATTCAACAAGGCCAAGTGGCTGAATACAAGCCAGCAGTGTACCCAGGTGGCCAAGACGGCCAACAGCATTCTGGCCTGTATCATGGAGAGCAGGGTGAGCAGGAATAGGGACGTGATCGTCCCACTGTAGTCAGCACTGGTGAGGCCACACCTCGAATATTGTGTTCAGTTTTGGGCCCCTAACTACAAGAAAGACATTGAGATTCTGGTGCGGGTCTAGAGAAGAGCAAAGCAGCTGGTGAGGAGTCTGGAGAACAAGTCTTATGAGGAGCAGCCAAGGAAACCGGGGTTATTTAACCTGGAGAAAAGGAGGGTGGGGGAGACCTTATCGCTCTCTACAACTACCTGAAAGGAGACTGTAGAGAGGTGGGGGTCAATCTTTTCTCCCAAGTAACAAGCGATAGGACAAGAGGAAATGGCCTCAAGTTAGGCCAGGGGATGTTTAGGATGGATATTAGGAAAAATTTGTTGATGGAAAGGGTTATCAAAGATTGGAACAGGCTGCCCAAGGGTAGTGGTTGAATCACCATCCCTGCAGGTACTCAATTGGAAAGGGAAGATGGGAAAACAGTTTGGGATCCAACAAGAACAACAGGTGTTTGTCTCAAATTTTAAAGCAATTCTCCACTACTTTATCTGTAAAAGATGATACATCAAATAGGTGAGTATAACATCATTTCCTCACTAGTTATGTCATGCAGCAATACCACAGATTATATCCCATGTTTTGTGAAATGGAGCATTTATCAAAAAATTCAGCAGCCAACGAACAGCAACCAAACTAAATGCAAAAGCTATACAGTTTGTATCTTAGGATTAGACCTCCAAAGAGGGAAGGAAACAACCCAAAGAATCTCTCACTTACCAGAGAAAATAAACTTTTAACAAGTCTGTTTTGAATAATTACTAGAAAGAGGCAAAGTGAAATATTTCACAAAACTTAAAATCAGCCTGGACTCAAAAGGCAGGAGGCCTTAGTCATCAAGTTTCTTTGAGCTTTTCAGTGTTTTGGGGGAAAAAAAAAGCCTATATATAAGCCTATATAAATTCAAACAGATCACCGCTGACCTATGATCAGTGAGGGAATCTAGCTTTCTAAATGCTCTCAACTAATCAATGAGCTACCATCAACTTCTTTAGAAATGAATTATGGTTCTAGACTAATGAACAATCTTTAAGATTGTTATCAAAGACTCAACTTTGTTCTGATGTATAGACTTCTAACAAAGCAAAACAGGTACAGCACCTGGTTGATCACGTAAAGGACTAGCTTGATTAACTAAGAAAAGTTCAAGTTAGTCTTGAACTCAAGTCAAGGCTATAGGAAGCTAACTCTGTGAAATCATTTGAGTACAAACACACTGTGAATTTCATCACCTCTGGGAAGAGACTGGAAAACTCACAAGATGAGTCGATGGTTTTAGCCTGCAACTGTGCAGCTATTCATGTATTACTCTGGTTTCCATGCAGTATTTCAAAATACCAATGCCAGTAAAGAACTATTTCTAGAGGCTGATATTCAACAACTTATTCTTAAAAAGAACAAAAAACCACCCACTTGCATCATAAAATCTCGTAATTACAACATTAAAGCTATCAGTAAAGGAAAACTTCATTCTGACTATAGCATTAGATAAACTTAACTTATAACCTTTATCACAGAAATCAGACTGCCCTCTTGTGGTCTACTTAGAAACTTATTACTAATTTACACTTAAATTCACCATGCATGATTAAATTTTATTATGTTTATTTTCTCTTTCTACTATTGTGACCAGAACTAAAACAGATTATATTTAACTTTGCAACTCTCCTCCAACACCAGCATTAAAAAGAGTAAGAAAATACATAAAATGAATAAGAAACACAGTTATGAACAATAAAGGCTCCCAATCCTTAACAATTACAGTAAAAAGTTTGTTAGAGGGTAACTGCTCTTCACAGCGATAGAGATAATTTGCTGCTTATATATACGAACATTTTGGCTGACTTACCAAACCAGTCTGAACACCTTTAAACGCAGATCAAAGAAAGTTACTCACCAAAAGTACCATAGAATCCTCTAGGTCCACAAGTACCAACACCATATTTCTTCAGAGATGCCTGGGCTGCACTCTTTAACAGAAAAGAATCACATGAAATATTTATTCCTACACTGGGTCTATACATAGAT
This sequence comes from Anarhynchus alexandrinus, assembly GCA_008711295.1. NCBI lineage: Eukaryota > Metazoa > Chordata > Aves > Charadriiformes > Charadriidae > Anarhynchus > Anarhynchus alexandrinus. The sequence continues at coordinate 1,250,478 of VUYV01000228.1, read as the reverse complement.
TTCTTCTATACACTTCACATTGACAATTTTATACCAATATATACAGGCCAGTTCTTGCACCATGTAAAATGACCTGCTTTACAGAAAGTATAACAACGTACTGAATTCAATGAATTAATTTCACATCAAAACTATTTTAGACAAGTGTTTAAGCATCATTCATTGTATCCTAATGATTAAGGACATCAGATACTAATCTAACTTGATAATCAGCTAGTATGCAGTACGTACACCAGATTAAACTTCAGTAAAAAGACAAACAAATAGCACAATACTACAAGGTTTATAATCGTTCTTGCTACTTTAGAAGTATAATTCCTTGACAAAGTTTGTGCTTTCTGAAGTAATTTTTAATTTCAAGAAAACACACAAAGTAAAAGAGGAATAATCACACAAATATAGTAACTGGAAGAACTCACCTTAACCTTTTCATTATCCAAAAGCCCAAGAAAGTTAAAAGATGCAAAGTTTACACATTCCTTGCCATTAACAGTGATTATATGGGTGGGAGGACTGAAAAAAAAAAAAAAATTACAGACTTACTATTATGAATGAACAGTTGCCATTTTCACAAACTGTCAAACAGTACAGGAGTTTCCTTTTTCAACAGTAAAAGGCACACAGCTTTTTCAAGACTCCCTTCTTTCCACTTCTTTGCAGCTGCCAATCAATATTTAAGTTCAGTGTCAAGTCACAAACATACTACCATACTCAGCAAAAACTGTATTCCTGTAGTTTAATAAAGAAACTGTAAACACCTTCCTGAGATATTTAGTTTAATGAACCTCATTGAAAACTGAATTCATACAAAGATGAGTCCTGAAGAGGTAAATAAAGCTTCTCCTTTAAAAGCAAGGTAAGATCTATTTGAAAGACAGACTGCTACAAATAAAAAGGAAATTTCATTGCTACTTACTTCCACAATAAAAACGAATTAAAAAACAATGTTTTTGTCATCAAGCAAACCCACAATACCTATCTTGTACTGAATAGGGCTCCTGAAATATAGGTGCTAGTTGTAAGCAGACAAAAGTATTGTATTATCTATCATCTCAAGTTTCCAATTCTGTTTAACCTGTAACTGAATAACTCATGTAATCAGGAAACACAGAAAGTGTGAAAACACACAATATTAACAAATGAACAAGAGCATAATAGATATGAAGCAAAGGGCAGAGAAATTTTCTGCCTTAAAAAAGTATGATTTAGAGAAACAGTTATTAAAAAATTGAAGATAAAAATAGCTATTACCCCTTTAAATGCAAGCATCACATCTGTGCACTGTATTCTAAAAGCAATCCTGTTTTGGCAATTATACACTTCAATACTACAAAATCAAAAGTTTCAATCAATCACTCAGAGTGTTGAGAAGTCTCAAAGCTAAGCCAATTACAAAACCTTATGTCTGCCCATTTCTGTACGCAGTGTCAAATATTACAGTTGAGATCTTATACTATTCCTCAAACACAATAGTTTCAATAAGCTTTTCCCATGTAGAAATGAGAACTGAGCAATTTTCACGATCAAAATTAAACAGGGCTGCTCCAATGTCAAATGCCTGTGCACAGCTGCTCCAAATCTGGTTGCCAACAGTATTTCAATGGGTACATTTGGTGTGCAAAGCAAATAAACTTTAAATTGAAGCTATTCACTACAAGTTAAGAAAAACACTGAATTGCCTGAACTTCACTTATAAAAACTCCATTATTTTGTTTTGTATCTGCTCACTTTAAAAATTAAGCACACGTTGCTTCAACCAAGCAACTGCAAGGCTCACAAAACAGCTTTGGAAAGCTTTCTACTAACACAGTGCATGTGCCATGCATCTTCATCATTGTCATTCCATGACATTAAAGTGACACAAGCTGAACCTGACCCCACAAAGGAGAAGTCCTGCATTACTGCACTGCATCTTCTGCACAGTAGTAGTATTACACAAATGTGCAAATTGTCTTGGGTAACTGACTGCCATTAAAAATACACCTGGATCTGTTCCTCTGTCTTGCTCATTAACAAGCTGTACCAAATGTTGAAGCCCTATTAGGTGAAACAACTACTTATGTTTGCAGATATTCAAAACAGCAAACCTATACCTATGTATTTTGGCACTAACACTTGGTTCAGCATATTACCAGCATACTATTAAACCTGGTAATTTTACAACAATTTTCCCCCACAGCTCCACCTCTCAAACCTAGAAAATACACTAATTTTCACCAACAACCTGCCCATAACAAAGCTGCAGCCCTCCTGAAAACATGGCCACACTTTGCTATCAGAATTTTACCTAAACTTCCAAAGGAACACTCATGGTCAAGCAGAAAACACTCTTGGAAAAGCTTATTCCAGTGAACAATTAAATCCAAAACATGGATGCTAATGCTATCATAAAACCTTCCTTGCAACGTCAAAAACAAGTCTTTGCAAAAGGAAAACAGTGGAAAACCTAATTTCTTTATATTTTCATGTATTTCCCTTCCCCTAGTATAACACAGTTCATTAGGTATCATGGTTATGGACAACAGATATGAGAAACTGAGTGACGCAGCTGAAACCATAAATAAAAATCTAACTTCAAGCTATATTCAAAGAACTTGCAAGCAAATCCTTTAGAAATTCCATCTTTTAAGGACTGAAACACTCCATCTATACTTGGGCCTTTCACTTAAGAGGTAAGTGTTGCATGCATTGAAAAATCAATCACAGAAGATGATAAACTCCAGATTATTAGTGTCTTTTTTATTTTAAAGCAAAACAAGAATTAGCATGAGAATTTTGCAGATATACTGTTTAGGAAATAGGTTTACATTTTCTGAATGAGACCTTGTACAACTAAGTTATCTTTCATAGATCAGTGCACAGAAAGGCTCCCACAAGAAATAACTAATTTCTGGACTGTGATAGAGCCATCATGGGTAACTTCTTCACTACTGATTCAAGATTGGTCACTTTTTTTTGTTTGGACAAGTCTCTGCATTATTGGCTTTGCTTATGATTTGGCAGCGTTACCAGGATTATGCAAGTCTTCAGAAGAAAGAAGCATACTAACATAAGGCAAAAACTGCCTTGCATATTGAGGGAGAAAGAAGTTTGCCTCCCACACACGCAGTGGGTCAAAAATATTTAATACTTACTAAGTGATTATGAGCCTATATAAACCGTATCCACACATTACTGCAATAATTAACAATATTAAGCCACCACATACTAAGATAATTAAGATATATGTAAATCATCATTCACAGCAGACATTAATACATGAAAATTATTGAAAGAAGACTACCTTGTAAGCATCAATAGGGTCCCCCTAAAATACTAATTAAAAAGGGAACAGAAATGCTTTTGAGCTGCAATTAGGATGCAGACACTTTCATTTCTGTATTAATTCTGAAATGTGTGGTAAGCGTATAGCCAAAATTACAATCTCGTAGCTGTTGAGCAACTTACAGGAAGGTAGTTAGCTGGCACTTTAAATCTTACAAAACAAACACCAAGTTTTCCCCATAGCCACTCTTAAGTTTAACAGCCACAACACAAACATTCTGTGACAGTAAGTTCCCTAGATGTAAGCACTGGTAAGTTCTAAATAATTTAAACATTTTCTGAATCAATCTAAACAATGTATTTGTTCAGGTTTTCTTTAAACATCCGACACTTCCTTTAACTCCACCGTAATGATTGTTTCAAAATTCTGAACAATATCATAAGGATTGTTCACATCATAGTTGATTAAAATAGGCATCCTTTTTCTGCGACAGATTTTCCTGTGGTGGTAGAACCATCAAAATGGAGCTTCCTATGACTGCAAATAATTGTACTCTGTCGCTAAATTATTTGTAATCATTGATGTCACGAGAAGGGTATTAAGAATGCTTATCTTGTAAAAGTTACTGACATAAACAAAACTGAAGTTTGTGAAAGAAACTTCAAAGCAATTTCTGAAGTACTGTGACTCTTGCCTAAGTCAGAACACATTTTAAAAGCCTCATAACACACAAGAAAGTAATGCTGCGCCATAATCTCCTCAGAAAACAACTTTGCCATCAAGCATCTCCACCTCTGGTTGTCCAAAGAAGAAATACTTTTCATGACGTGTCAAGTGGCTAGCCACAAAATCAGTTTCTTCTGAAGTGATTTGTGATGACACATTTTCCCTCCAACCCCTGCACTGAACGTGTAACCACTTTTGGAGGTGTAACTCTACATATTCAGAAAAAACAAAACAAATTACTACCAAACAATACAAACCCACAATGAAAGCAAAGATAAAGTGTCCTTCTCCCTACCCCCAATATTAAAAAAGAAAAATAATTAATTACAACATTTAAAGTAAGAAAAGTTTTCTTAGTAAGATAGTCTTGACAACGTTGCAAAACCAAGACCATCTCTTCAGTGGTAAATTCAGTCCTGCTATCTAAAAATGCAATTCATTTATGAAAGGTTTTAAGGATATGGAAATGATTAGTAAGAAATATGCTTAAAAATATGTACTTCAAGTATTTGAACTGAAATAAAAAACAGAATGTATTTTGGTTACATTTACCCTGAAACAATGTTGTAGTTGAGAGCTGGGTGATCTTTTGGTACAGGAGGTACAAGAGGCTCTGGCTGCCATTCTTCAATCAACTCTTCTTTTTCCTGAACAAGAAGAAAGAAATACTGCTCAAAAAGGACTTCCATTAGAAAAGACATTATGTGCTAATAAACAGCTGGTAATAGCTGTATGAGAAACTATGTATGCTAATATGTGTCACCTTTCTGAGACACTTAGAATTGATATTATCTCAGTATGGTCAACTGAGGGGCTCTGAATTCTTCAAAGGGAAGAAGATGTTAAGAAAGATAGACCAGTTGTGCCTGTGAATAGGATAATCAAGAGAAGAGATACTAACTCAGGGTCCCTGCCAAATTTTAATCACTACTTCATTTAATCTATTAATTCTGAAAATCTTCTTCTACAGTTTATGCAATTGAATACAAATTACATAATAACTGAATATAAATTGCCTCACTTTACCTTCTCAAGTCTTCAACAGTGCTGTTTAAACAACTGCGGCACAAAAATACTTAGCAAAGTAACACATATGTAAGCAGAACACAACAGAGGAAAACTGCCAAATGCTCAAGAAAAGGTAACAACTACTAAAGCATGTATCCCCCACCTAACCATGGAGGAATACTGATCGTACATTCATTTTCAAAGTGCTTTAAACTCTTTGGAAAACCTCAGTTCGATGATTTTCCAAAGGACATGCAGCGGACCTGCATAACCAGCAAGTTAGACTAGTTCCACATAAATGAGCAACCACTCAGGCAAATCACCAAAATCATACTTCATACCACGAAAGCAGAACTTTCCCAAAGGATTATTTACTAGTACAGCAAGACACACCTGACAACATATTTGTTAACACAGTAACTTTGAATGGTATGACTACAATGGATTTATATTTTTCTATCATTTCAAAAAGCAGTAGAATATTTTAGGCTACTTGTTTCAATACCAAAATATCAACTCTTCATTCAGTTTTTGAAAACACCATAGCAATATCTTTTTCCATTTTTATTTTTTCCAAATACACTTTTCAAAGCCTTCTAAGCCCAAAACTAAATTAAGATATGAAAAAAATCAAAAGGGAACTACATGCAACAATATAACTAGTCTCCTGCATTTTCATCACTTTCCTTTTACTAAGCTAATGAATAACTTTGTTTCTAGGTATTTCCAGAGTATTAATTAACATCCCAGGAGCTCCACAAAGGTCTATTTCAAAACACAAATGGAAATTTCAATAGCCCTCTATTTCAGAAAAGATCCTTTTTATGTGAGCATAGTCACTTGTGTTTCTAATATTTTGCAGATGTACTTTAAATACTTTTTTATTTAACTTTCTCATGTTAAGATTTCTTACTGAAATTTAACCCATGGGGCATATATTTTAAAGGAAATAAAATGCCATTAATATGTGCAACAGAATTGAATATATTCAGTATTTTGAAGTGGCTACGCTTATGTTAAAAAAAAGTGCTTAGTTTCTTTAGCCACCATAGGACAGACCCCAGGTGGAGCCTTGCACACAGTTGTGTATGTGTTAAAATGCTGCTCCACATATTAAGGAAAGATTAAAGTAGGGGATTTTATTGATATAGCCTGTACTAGTGCCATTCATCACATGTCAAATAGCAGATTTTAATGCTTTAATAAAAAAAAATCCAAACAGATAACTAAGCACCAAGGAACAGAACAATAATAAATTAAACTGTGTGTAAATACTATTGAGTACTATTCATTACTGCATCCTATTATCAAACCTCATGTTTGACATGACTCAGCAGATACCTCAAAAACCCTACAGGAGAAGATTACCAGATGATAAACCCTATAGAGATTTATGTGGAACACAGTACCAAAATGGTGGAGAAGTAGTACCCAAATTCTGGCTAAACTCAGAGTGGCACCACAACCATAACCGTGTATGCTAAACTCCAGTGATCTAAGACAGAGTGGCAATTCCATCCCTGACTCAGAACAGATACTAGTAAGTATCTCTATACTGTATTTCTATTTGGAAAAAAAAAATAAAATCAAAGATGTAATTTAACACTGTGTGCCAATCCACAGCACTGCAAGCCAGCAGCTGCTACCATACAGTCCTCTCCCAGCCACAAATACTGTTCCATGTGTTGGCACAAGCAGTTAAAAAAACAGACAATAACCTTGTTCAGAAAACTGATATAGATGAAAACCAATTCAGAAAAAGCAGGATGGATATATAGCTAAACTACATCCCACAACAACTTAGTCCCAACCTAGACTGGCTGATGCTACTGGGAAACCATATCCTGAGTTACAGTTGCCCAGTAGTATCTCACACCTTTTCACAAGAATTCACAGAATCATAGAATCGTCCAGGTTGGAAGGGGCCTTTAAGATCATCAAATCCAACAATCACCCTAACACTGCCAAGTCCACCACTAAATCATGTCCTTCAGCACCACTTCTACCCGTCTTTTAAATACCTCCAGAGATGGCGACTCCACCACTTCCCTGGGCAGCCTGTTCCAATGTTTAACAACCCTTTCTGTGGAGAAGTTTCTCCCAATACCCATCCTAAACTTTAATGCATCCTCACACCAGCTGCTTTTAAAGATCAGGAGCTGAAGCGTCCAGTTCAGAGATTTGACTTGTTTTCCCAAAATGACACCATTTTGTCATGGTCGCCGCCAGCCACCCAGGCCACACTTGGTCCCCTGCCGACCCCAGGCAGCCCTCAGCAGGCAGGGAGGCACCGCCCAGCCACCAGCGCTCCTCTGCACTGTCTGCATCAGGAATAACTCCCATGCCCGTGAACGCAAAGTGGGAGCCAGGCTGGAGGTGCTCATGGCTGCCCCAAGCTGCCCAGCTGGGCCCACACTGCTGGGCCGGGACACCGCAGGAGACGCCACCCACCACCCACTCCCCCTCCTCCACCCCGGGCCATGAAATGGCTCCTGGGCCCCATGAGGCCTCCAGGCACCGGCCCCTCTGGAGCGTCATCCACCAGCAGGGCAGGGTGGGCATGCAGGGTCCTCAGGGCTGGCCCCTGCACCAGACTACACCCAAAAGTTCAAAAGTTCAAAAAGACTTCCAAAAATCAGAAAGCATGATGTATGCTCAAGCAGCCTTCAGTCTGCTCCTGCAACAGTTGGTGTCAAAATGCCCCAAATCCCCAATGTACAGTGTAGCTTGCATCAACAGTTTTATATTCATTTTAGAGCATGGGATTGGGGCTTTTTTTCTTGATTTGGTTGTTTTTGGTTTTTTGTTTTAATTAGGAAGCACAGTAAATCAGGTGAGAAGTGGTGCAGCCTATCAGTTATGGAAGGATAAATAAGAAAAGCATTAGATAACATCAAACGCCTAAAGGGGAGGGACTTAGGTGTTTCTTCAGCTTAAGACCTGACTGCAAGGAACATTTGAACAGCTTTTATACAACATAGTTCAAAGGCAGAGCAGACAACATAACTTACCTTTTCTTCAAAGAGTGAAGAATTAAAGCTGTGCAAGCATGTACTTAGCTTTTTCATTTAAGTCTAATTTTTTTTATCTACAGGCACAAAATATCACCAAGTAGCATAGCAACTGATACACAAATTCAATTAAAATCATTGTGCTGTGGAGTCTAGCAGGAAGAAAAATAGTATTTATACAAGGGCACTGTAACTGCAATAAATTAGCATAGTACAATTGCAGTTGAGATTTGTGAACATAAAGACAATGAGCAATTCCTACTTTGTACTTCTCTCCCTCATTCATACTAAGTTGTAAGAAGCTTCCATTCTTACCTTGGAAATGTTTGCAGCACACAAACTAACAAGCCACAGATGAGATGTGGCAATATCCTGATTTTTTTCTTAACACAAAATAAAATACACAGGAGAAGACTAATCCACCATTTAAAACACCACCATTTCACTAACTCCAACTCACATTCATTCTCCTCATCCATTACATGGCGTTTTGCTTTTTGATGCACATAAGAACATAAACGACAAACAACTGCAGCTTCACATCTTATGTCTTCTGTTTCCACATATCCTTAGCACAGGCAGTAGTTTACCAAAAACTTTTGTGATAGAGGTTCCTTTATTATGGTGGGTGATGGGAGATATTGGCAATTAAAATGAATACCAATCTAAATCTAAAAAGGCCATCCACACCGCAGATGGGACAGCCCATACCCCTTCCTTCCTCCATTCACCAAATACCCCAGTACACTGGCCTGCCCTGCTGATTTTTCAGGGTAAACATGACCATCTCCCTCCAACCAAAAAGACAGAGCAGAAGGAGGCTTTCCTACAGTGACCCCTCATTCAGAACGGCACTTTTATCTTCTACCTCCTAAACAGGCACCAAATTTCACACCAATACCAAGAACAAAAATGTTAGTTTTCAAACACATAGAGAAACCAGGTTTTAATTCACAATGTAACATCCTCAGTATGTAGTTGATTCACTTATTCCTCCTCAGTTCACTGTACTGAAAACATGCACTTGATGAAAAGAATGAACTCAAAACTTTCAATTTCCACTCTGTAAGGGCTGTAATTTAGGCAAACTCATCTCAGTTCTTCCTCTTTCCCTTTTACAATTATCTTTAATTTATATAAACATAAATGTTAAATAAAATATAAATATCAATATAAGATGTATTTTTATATTTTATGACTAATATACAATACACACAAAAATATAAGATACAAAATGTTTATATTTTGTAAATTATCCATATACATATTTTGTAAATTATCCATATACACATTTATGCATATCTAAACATTTTAAATATATTTATCGAAATAAATAAAATGCTTTTGGGTGGTTGTATTTTGTTGGTTGTGGTTTTTACTTTTTAAACACCAGATACCTTGGGTAAGAGAAATAGTTGGGTGTAAACATATCCAACCCAAATTATTTAAATAAATTGCCCTGATGACCCTAGTTTTAAGAAAAGGTAGCAATTATGTTCCTGAAGACAGTTCTTAGCCAGCACTTGTGTTTTGAAACGGTGTCATACATACATCTGTGTCAATATCCAAAGGTTAATAACATTTTTTTATTTGCTGGTCCTCAAATAACAGGTCTTTAATTTCACGGTATTTATAGAATCATATATTAGCATGGCATAAGTTGGCACAAACAATGGGCATGCTAGTTAGAAATTTCTCTCTTTCAAACTGTGCTAATACCTATGAGAATCTTTACCTACATAGGGAGTCTTGGCTCAAAATCTGCTCTTCCCTGTAGAACAACTTCTGATTAATCTCTGAATGCTGCTCCTGCAAGACCGAGCTCTTGTGGCCTACAGTATCTGTCAGCCATGCATTGAACATTTGTCTCTGACAGGAACTTTCGAGCCTCCTGACTTATTCTCTCTAATAAAACCGTTCCCATTCTACTACTGCAGTGAAAATTCTAAAACCAAAGAAAACAATTCCTCCCATCCACAAATGGTTAAGACATGGCTCCTAGTAGAACTTCAGAGATTTTGAGAGAAAAGCTCAGGATCATTTACCGCAGAGTGAAAGACACATACATCTGGAGGGCATCTTCCTTTCACACAAATGGTTGTTGGCTGGAGAGTGAGCTTGTAGCCAAATGATGCCATGCAATCTCCCACAGCCCACTCCAGTCCTCAGTGGCACTTTGCTGCTTTTCTGTAGATTTTATTTTGGGTGAAAAGCCCACAAGAATCTGTATGTCTAGCACCCTGTCTGGCCACAGACTTATTTGTACTTCCCAAAATCCCCAACTATCAGGAACTTACAGTCACAGAGAAGTACTCCACCATTTTAGTTAACAATTTGGGAAATTTCATTATTTTTGGAACAGAACCAATAGGGATACCCACGAACACTGTTATTAAAGGATGACAGTCAGTCAGTTGAAAGCTGATTCCTGAACTGGATTTCGTAGTACTCTTGCTACACATTTGACTAAACCCAGAAGACACCTTCGGGGTGGATTTCTTCACTGTTTTAGAAGTGCAACTCCTAAGCGCACTAAGTTGCACAATCTATCATCTACCTCAGGTTCCCCAGGACAGACTGGTCCCGAAAGACCACATTAAGATGGCTGTGCAATAGTGGTATCCTTCAGTAATATTTATTACGTGGAGTCAGCTTTGCTCTGGCAGCATGCCCAACAATAGTTACAGAAACTCCAAGTATCACTACATGAGCGGCTGACATAAAGGTAGCCTGAGCTGCAATGTATGCAGTATCTATGCAATACAATTCTCGATCACTATGAATTTTTGCTAGAATTCATGTTCCTTTCCACCCCTCAAGTTCACTAAAGTTTATATAAATCTCATCAGAAGTATCACAGCAATTAACGTATTTGCACGCTTCTATTCTTCAGAAAGCCTGCTACTGCTGTCCTGCCAGTGAACTTTACAACCATCGTCCTGCAAAAGTAGGCTTGTTATTAAGCATGAGCCACTTACAAATGTTTTTACCTCTTCTGACTGCCTTCTAAACCCGTGCATCCACTGAGCTGCAGCAGACCAGCTACAAGTGCTATGTCCCAATTACTCATTGCCCCCGGTTAAGAAGATACAGAACAATTTTCTTCCCTGCATACCATCATTCCAGATTTGTCTGAGCACTGTCCTAAGGACCTCAGCTCCAGCAAAATGGTTTGTCAGTGAATGAAGGAGATGACCTGCAGCTGGATGATAACATTCAAGATGCACATAGAAATACCTGTGTGTAATCCTTACTCCGTAAGGAAGAGAGAGGTTTCAGTTTTTTCAGGTCACTAACTACACAAGAGTAGCAAAGAGCCTCTTCCCACCATCTACTGCAGAGTAGAATCTTGCAAAAGAAAAAAGTTATCCTCCAAAATACTAGAGATCAAAACCAGCTGATGCAGGAAAACTCTACTAAATGAACTATCATAGTTTCTGAATGGACAATCAGGGGCTACTTTAAAGCTGCAGCATGTTTTCCCAGATGTTCTGAACATTCAGCACTTCACCTCACTGGACTTCCCTTTGTGTTCACTCCTCCTCTGTATTCTTATCAAAGGCAACAAACTTCAAAAATCCTGGGATCAATTCAAAGCCTTCCAAGCACAAAACTGAACTGGCTTTTCTTGATTCCTGGTCTAATAAATGCATGCTAAAGTGTTCCCTGGAATACTCTAAGCTCATATAGTAAGTAATCCCCAAAAGAGACGCTGCCTGCAGATTTGCTCACGTTTACTCATTTGCTCATGTTAGCTCATTGTGCTTCTAGTCCCTGCATCCTGTTCACTGATGTATTACATTAAGCCCACATGCTTAACAATATCCTTAGCAAGGATAAGACCAAAAAGCATGCAAGGGCATAATATAGATAGGAATGACAAGGTAAAATACCCATAAATCTGTTTCACAAACCTTCCTCAGTACCATGAAGAAATTCCAGCATTTTATCCCATTCATAAAGGATATCATTCCTCTGAAGCTCTAGCAAACTAAGATTGTTTGTTATATGGGACTTCAGACCATTCAGATCAACCCCTCACATACACAAGCTGGTTGTCACATTGCAATACATCGCTACAGTTCATCTTTGACTGAGAAAAATGAGTGCATCCTTGTTCACCTCATTATCTTCACATTCAGAGAGTGCATGCAATCATCCTTTGAATATATGCAACAGCATTCTCTGACATGACACAGCAAGCCCAATTACCGACCATGTCTCAGACAAAGAGTCCAGGGACATCTCCAAAACAAACTCTACTCATTCCTGATAGTCTCCAGCCAGAAGTCAGGGAGAAATTCCAGTCTTCACAAAAGAAAAAAGAAAGAAAAAGAAGAAAATTGCTGCTAAACTACAAAGTTTTCTGGAACCCACTTAACACTGTAAACTCTCAGTTATTACGCACAGATGTACAGACATGTACATGACATGTACAGACCAATCATTTTCCTACTCTCTATGGCATTATAGTTCATTTTGTTTGGTGGGGTTTTTTAGTATAGCTTCCATTTTTAGAACAAAGCTATCCATTGAGTACAGCTAACGCCAGCTTTTCAAAGCTTAGCAGTCACACCAGTTCTTTTATATTTCCTGGACTCTCAAACAGGGTGCTACTTTAAAAGCATGCACTGAAGCATTTAAGCAATTAGCAGTCTTGTAGTCCAAAGTAAGCTTACCCTTTGAAATCCTAAGAAAAATCAGCACAATTTGTGATGCAGCAGTGGTTCAACAGCCAAATATATCAATAGCTATAAACTGTTTCTCTAAAGAAAAATATTTTTCCACCATACCTTAGGTGTTAGATCAGATCGCTCTTGAAGCTTGTATGTCTTGGAGAAAAGAAGTCTGATTATCCATAGAATTAGAATTCCTTCCAAAATAAGATGGTAAGCAGGAGCCTGAAAATAAAAGCACAAAAATAAGTCTACACAGAATTCTATTTGAATCACTGTGACACTATGCAACAGTTTTGTCTCTACCAGTATACTTCCAAAAAACCCCAAAGCTGATCATCAGCTGATATGTATTTCTAATCAGTAGAAATTAAAATTATATAAAAGTGGATTGCTTTGCAAGTACTACTTGTAGCTGTTAACTTGAGTTTGAATGGATTTATTATGTTGTTAATAAACAAGGCACACTCTAAATTGATAAGCGGTTTCAGTTCCACATATGAACATAAATTGAATTTTGAGAGTAAAGGCAGATAAGCTGTATGGGTTGCTCCAGCACCTGTGAAGGCAGAAAGCTTTCACAACAAGCAGAAGCATCCTGAGAGCTTGAAGGTCTGTGTCATCTATACACACTCACTTCAACCCTATGTTGTTGTAGTCCACCAACAGCAATAGTTCCTATTATTTACAAAGAAACTTAATCCCATCCTCATAGCCCATTAGTTTCACAGGCACTTTGAGCAGGTATAACTCAACATGGTCACCAGAAGCAGTTTTGCACCTGTGTCTTTTACTCTCTTGCGTGGGCACAATATTTAGGAATATATACAGGAAACCAGAACAGAGAGTTGAACCAAGTTAAAGTTAGCCTCTTTAGGTGCTTGGAGGGAGGAAAGTCAGTTTCCTCTGGTAGCACAGCTAGTTTAAAGTAGATGTGGAGTAATGGCATGAGCATTTGACACTTGGTTTTAAGGATGGCTTTAGTTATCCCATTTCAGAAAGGCTCCTGTCTACCTCACGGATGCCTATGATTTTTAAAAGACTCAAAGTGCACACATGCTAGTGCACTCCCTCTTCAACTCAGTGGAAAAGCTCCCACACATCAGTTTTCTGGTGCAATCTGACCTGCCAACAAAGGAAGTGGAATGCACCACACATCCAGAAACTAAAGGAAACTGAACACAAGTTTTTAAAACCAGGAAGGAGTCCTATGGCATATCAAACTGCAAATAACACATTTGCAGAGTACTTTTCAGTTCAAACATATTAAGAATACATATGTAAAACACGACATCTAAAGAACACATAGTACAGTAGCAGCAGAGGTCTACACAAACTACTTCCTCATGCTTTTCAGTGCCTACAATTATCCTGAATTCAGTGTACTAGACTATGCTACCAGCTTCAGTAGCTAAGCACTTCTGTATTTTTACTGCAACCCGTAGTGTGAATTCTTAAAAAGTTACCAAACTTTGCCAGAGGAAGGGAGGCTGTTGATACAAGTACACCTCCTATCATCAGGACATCCTTTTTAATATCGTGAAACAAAGCCTGGACACAAACACGCCAGGCTGATGTCCTCCAGGAGAGAACTCGAGCATAAACATTTAAAAGTTGTTTCTTCCTTTGTAAATAACACTTGTAAGTTACAAAGCCTGACCTTACACTCAAAGAACACTGTGAATCTTAACTAAGTTTAATACACCTTAAATGTAGCTTTACAAACTTACAGAGAAAAAAATAGATGCACGCACTTATGCTTTTCAATATACAAACACGGTGCGCGCTCACAATTTTGCGAGTGCAGTCTTACACAGGCGGCACTGGTCCCCAGCCCGCTCCCGGCCCGGCGCAGCCAGGGCACCGCGCCGGCCCCACCGCCTGCCCGCCCCGGGGCAGCCGCGGCCCTCCCTTCCCGCTCCCTGCGCCCCACACCAGCGGCCCAGGGACAAGGGCGCCCTCACGCCCGCCACCCAAGGCCCGACAGCCACGGGGCGCCCGGGGCTCCCGTCCGCCCTGACGCGGCTCGGCGGTGGGTTTCCTTCGGCACACGCACCACCCGCCCCGCACCGCCGCTCGGACGGCACGCCAGGCCCGCGCCCCAGGCCGCACCTCGTAGAAGGCCTGCACCATCTCCACCAACACCCACTGCTGCCCGACTCCCGCCGCCATCGCCGTGCCTGCCGCTTCCTCCTCTGCCGCCCACCCGGGCGTCACCGCCGCCGTACGCCGGCGTCAGGGGCGGAGGGGCGGGCCCACGGCCCAGAGAGAGCGCCCCNGGCCCGGGGGGGTGGGTGGCGGCCGGGCACCGCCAGGGAGGGCGCGGGGGGAGGCGCGGGCTTGGGGCCGCCTTTCTTAAATTTTGTCACGGTGGTTTATAAAGAGACGCCTTTTCTGGCGTGTGGCCCTTCTCGTGCTCCTGCGTGGGGCAGCGGCGTCATCACAAACTGCCGTTGTCTCTGGTGGCCCCGATCGGGTGCCTAGGTTGGACTTGGAAGATGCGCTCATCAGTCTTAAATACATGAAATTAGCTGTAAGGTGAACTTTCATAAGAAGATAAACTTGGGTGCATTGGTGCGTGCTCCCCCGCCATGTTTCAAACCCAGTCCTGTTTGTTGAATGTGCTGGCGTAGTCTTGGTGTGGCTTTCCCCACACCCATAGGCTTCTCCAGAGCCATGCTGTCACTGGCCTGAACCGGCTGAGGAGCAGAGCCTCTGCTTTGGCACCTCATCAACACGCATTACACTTGCTGCCTCTATACCTGTAACTGGTGACATCGTTGCAGTAAGAAACAGTGATCAGATACTTGGCTAAAGAACTGAACAGCAAAAGCAAAGCCAGAGTATAGTGGAAATAATTAGTAAATTCAAACAGAACCATAGAATCATGGAATGGTTTAGGTTGGGAGGGACCTTAAAGATCATCTAGTTCAAACCCCTGCTGCCATGGGCAGGGACACCTTCCACTAGGCTAGGTTGCTCAAAGCCCCATCCAGCCTGGCCTTGAACACCTCCAGGGATGGAGCTTCCACAGCTTCCCTGGGCAATTTGTTCCAGTGCCTCACCACCCTTAGACTGAAAAATTTCTTCCTGGCATCTAATCTAAGTCTCCCCTCTTCCAGTTTGAAGCCATTACCCCTCGTCCTGTTGCTACATGCCCTTGCAAAAAGTCCCTCTCCAGCTTTCTTGTAGGCTCCCTTCAGGTACTGGAAGGCTGCTATAAGGTCTCTCTGGAGCTTTCTCTTCTCCAGGCTGAACAACTCCAATGGAGGAGAAATTACAGCTTTAAGAGTCTTGCCAAAGTGAGCAACCATAAAAGCTGAATATTGTTGGGGAGAGATAAACTTTGTGAAGAATAACAGCAAAGACCTTGCACGGATGCACCTGAGTGTGGGGAGGCGACTAAGTCCCTACGCACACGACTTGAGCGACTGACTGCCTGAAAAAGGCAGTAGAGAGGAGGGGGAGCTGGAAAGAAGTTTGTTTAGGAAGTGAGATAGCATTTAATGGAAGGGCAACAAAGGGCATTGCTGCCTGGGGAGATGTTTGAGAGCTGCTTCACTGAAGCTAAAAAGCTGTGGAGAACTTCTGATGGTCTTCTAGAGAGCACCATGGAACTATACCCCTTGGTCCAATTGTTTTGTTTTCTTTACAGCTGTTGGTAACATATGTGTTAATGACTTAAGTGTTTCATGTTACAATGTCAGAAGGAAAGGTTGCATCTTTAAAATATTAGTTTTATATTAATTTAATTTTTTTTTATTTGCATAAAAATGAATGGATTCTTTGTTCCTTTCATTTTGATGTGCTCTGTGGAGAGTGTATATGCAGCAAGTCTAAAAACTTTTGGGACAACCTGTCACAGACCCTAGGAACAGACCAACTGAGTGTTAACCAAAGCATGAAATATGAAACACAACAATGCAAGACAGAATGAAGTGAAACTGCTCTGATTTCACATCATGCATAAACAGATTTCCTTGCAATAAGCACAGTGCCTGATTTTTTTCCATTTCACTTGTGTTATCCTTTTAAGAGGGGAAAATAAAGCAGCATCTCAAAATATTTGACCTGCTCCAAATAAAATTATTTCTGTTATTCTAAGCTGGAGCCCATAAAAAATGAACAAAGAAAACTGTTTGGAAAATTGGTACCCATTTGATGTGTGCTTTGCACTGTTCTTTCTACGAAAAACATTGTCCAGTCAGCAGATACTAATAACCCTCCATGGCCAGGTTTAAAGATGAAGGAACTAAAGGTCAATGATTGAGTTCAGGACCAGCATCCAATAAACATTACCTATCCCTTAAAGAAAAACTCAGTAAAGTATAAAATCTTACAGTGCATTTTTTAAAAGGACATGTCCCTTAGTAGCGGTATTGGTGTCTTTCATGGACATTTGCATATTGTACATATTTTTCAAATTTCGTACAACAAGGATATTTTTGAGAAATAAAAAAGCCTTGGTGAGTGGCCAGTAAGTGAGGTTCTTGCAGCTGCTGCTTTACCGGTTTTGGTAAATCTTACACCTCAGAATATATTTCAGTCCCTGTTAGATCCTGCCCGCTAGCAGTTGTGTTGCACTGATGTCTCGCTGGAGAAAGGTTAGCATAAAGCATACGATGCTGTTCTTCTAGCAGATGCAGTTACTTCTGTAGCCCATGCATTACTTCCAGGTTTTAAGTCAGCCTTACTCAAGACACCAGCGCGGCTCTCTCCTGAGGTGTTTCCTCCCATTCCCCCCAAACAGTCAGTGTCGCCCATGGCCAGGACTGGAGACAGGGCTGAGTGGACGCTTGGCCAGCTCCAAGGTGGCAATTCATGGTTTCCTTTATTTTTAGAGTGCACATTAATATCAACCCACTGCAGACACCCAGTGCTTTTCACCCTGCTTTACGGGGCTTGGCAGTTCTTTGCTGGTGACCCAGTTGTCAGTGCACACAGGACATGATTGAGATTTGGAAATTCAGTTCATGCTTGTGTGAATTCAAGCAGCTTCCAGTGCTACGGAAAGCAGTGACGCCTTCCACTCTCCTTGCTGCCTTCCCTGTAAAAAATTAGTATTCGCCCTGGTTAGAGAAGAGAAACCTGGGGCAGCAGTTGATTAAACAGATGATAGCAAAAACCTTGGGTGCACTGGCTGACTACAAGCAGTGAGTTATAGTTTTACTTTCATGCTGACTGAAATGCATAATAGTTAATCTTCTCCCCAAGTTTCTGAACTTAATGATACACTTGTCAAATTCCAAGCTTTACACAGTAAAGAGAAAAAATGTGGTTTAAGGCTATCTGAAAAGCCAAGACAGAGACAATAAATGCCCCTTTTGTTTTTTAGCTGCCTGAAGATTTTTCTGTTCACTGTTAAGTACTTCTGTTGCATCGTGCTGGAGGAGTCTTGGGCTCTTGGGAGATGGCTGCTAGTACCAGCCTCAAATAATGTGTCTGGTATGCATCCCAGTCCCAAATTGCCCCCAGAAGAGTGGGGCACATTAGTTGTCTTGGTGGGCTGTAGATTAAGTTACACCCCTACTTTCAACATCAGATTCTGACTTTCAGTGTTTGACATATATGTGTATGATTGGGAGGGTAAGAAATGGAGTGAAACAGTGGGTGAATTGTTTCCAGCTTGAAATGGAGAGAAGTTAATAATGTACTAACCAGTAATTCTTCTGGCAGTGAATTTGGAGTTCCTGGTCTGGATTATCATAGGGCTGGGTCTCTCATAGTAATGAGCCTATCCCTATTGTTCAGCAGTTTCATTGTTCCAACAAAAGGCAGCTGCTGCTAATTGCTTAAGGCTGCTCTACTTCTGACAGCAAAAAAGAGGGGGAGGTGAAGGGAGAAGTCCTTTGCAGTGGAAGTTTATGGCTGGGAAGAAAGGGGAGAGAAAAAATATCTCAAATCTATCTCTGAACTTAGAGTCCTGACAAAAGCTACTGAGATAGTGCCCTATGGAAATTCCTGCTCTGAAAGTGCCAAATTTTGTCTTCCTCCCTATATCCTCCACTTGCACCGTATTCCTAAACTGCTCTTACTCTAGACCTTCCTCCAACCCACTCGTTTCCCACATGCTGCTTTGAATTCCCAGCTCAGTTCCCCTGGGTCAGCGCTGGCATGCCAGTTATCTGGAGTTGTTCTCTGGTCACTCCAGAAGCAGAAAAATGGGACTTGCTATGCCTACCAGGAATTTTATTTTTCCTAAATATTACAGAGGTAGCCAGTGCCAGTCATCTTTGGTGCTCGTTGCTCTATTAGCTCTTCCTCTGGCTTCTTCATTCTTACTCTGTCAAGTATGAGACAGACAGTAGGAGCTGGAGGTAGAAGTGAGGGAATGATGTCCACCCTCTTTCTGCGCTCTTGGGTCTCAGCCCCAGCTCCTTTCGACCTGGTACTGTATCAACTAGGAATGGGGAGAATGGCAGTAGGAAGTCATGCATAACTGTGAGGGGATGGCGGTGGTTGCTGCCACCCAACTTGTATTGCTGTGTTGGAGATAGGCACATGGAGGGGAAGGTAGGAAGAGGAATGTGGGAACTGGTGGGAATAGGTCCTGAGAGTCATTCACTTCCCCCCTGCCTCCTCCAACCACACACAACAAGAGGGATGATGGCCGAGGAGATTAGAGACATAAGGGAGTCTTTGCAACCATTCTCACATGTTTTAGGTGGTGAAAGCTTAGCTTATATTACTGTGGTTTTAGTGCATCTAGTTGTAACTTGTTGGCTCAGTGGCTACCCTCAAAAAATAATCAATAAATAAAGCATTGGGAAAGCAATCCTGTATTGGCAAGGAGAATAGCACGATAGTACTAGTTAGTCTTTTTTATTTTTTGTTGTCTTGAAACTCGATGCTCAACCAAGGTGATGCTGGCAGCAAGCACAGGAAATGTACAAAGTCAGTTGGAAGCTTAGTATTAAGCCCAAAAATGGTGTTCCAGCTCCTAGTGTGAAACAGAAAGATGTTGCAAGAGTACTGTGCAAGTGCCAAGAAGAACTTGAATATCAAGTTCTGTAACTTACCTGATATGCGGAGGAGTAATTGTTCACAAGGCAAGAGGAACACAGGATAAATTTAGTGTTATCTCAAGCCATGCAGCACTGCATCTTGGAAATGTGCTTAATCCTAGTTATATAGTGAATTAGCTCTGGATTAACTTCACCAGCAGAAACGTCTCTTGGATCTGCCAGGGAAACATCTGGAGTTTGTAACCTTTGACACAAGCTTTGTGCAGGAGTAAGAGTACCTACTGGTCAGAGCGCTGGTGCATTCTAGCTATCCCAAACTGTACCACGGCACCCTCAACAACGGTAGTGACAACATGGCATAAAGTGGAAATGCCGTGATATTTTTCTGGCATACAATGGAGACCAAATTTGGCATCAACTGTTTGGAGTTAATGACTATTGTAACTGTGTAAGAGTGGCCAGAGCCCTCTTTTTAAAGCATATTCAGCCAAAGACGGACCTTTGGAAAAAAAAGCTAACTTATCACAGAGATGGATGTAGGCACAGCAGTCTGTCTCCTGCTTATGCTTCTTTTCAGTGCCTGTTTCCCAGTGCGCTTGGCAGCACTGGGCTAAGCACCTAAGTTTCCATGGCAGAACTATGAGTCTTAAAATGGAATTGACAACAGATAAGCCCAGTTCTGTTGCTGACTAAAGAAAACTTGTATCACAAACTTGTAGGAGCTGCTCAGCTAGGCTACTGGAACCACTAACAGAACAGACACTGTTTAAATGGGAATGTTTGCCTTGCAGAGAGCCAGTTACCCATTTGTGGTGTTGCAATATTTCTATTGCTGAGCTAGATTTTGTATCCTGTGTGGTTAAATCCCACACAACTCTGATTCAAGACTTCAGACATATTCAGAGTGGGGACTTGCAGCCCAGAACTTTCTGCTGTGCCAGTTGCCTGGCCTGCAGGAGGATATAAATGGGTGGCTCACCTGTTTCTCTCCCCCTGCAGCTGAACTGATGTCCACCTTTTACTTCAAAAACCTTACTCCAAACAGCACACGATTTACTCCAAATTGGGTCGGTTTAAATCTCATTTATTTTAGAAACACAAGCACTGTATTAAATAGAACAACTTGGAATTTTTGTTCTTCGCTTCTTCTTGTCCCGGTTTTTGCTCACACTAAATTGACTAATTGCTGTTTCCCACAGCATATTTGGATTAGAAACATGGCAGACACTTTGGGCAGACTTGTGCCCAAAGTCATTCTGGTGGAGCTGAAGCAGGTTGACTACAATGAAGCTGAGATCACTTCAGGAAGAGAGTAATTCAGTCAAAATAAATAATGCAGTATCTTGTGAAGTACTGTCAGCTCTTCACAAGCAAATTGTCCAAACTGAATAAATTCAAATATGCTTGGAGAGTGATATGTCATAAAGGTATGTGCCTGCATCAGACTGACTTTTTCTAGGCTGAAAAGTAACTTTCCTATGCTATTTTTAAAAAGTGGTCTGATGGGCTAATCTGACATAGTTTTTAGGTAACACATATAACATGCACGATATGCAAGGTAGAGCTCATGACTTGCAAGATGAGAAAGAAAAACACAATTGGCATAAGTTGTAGCCATTGGTAAGATGGCCAATGGAAGCTCATGAGGTTTGGCCCTGAAGGTTCAAATTCCACACCTCCTTTATCTAGCACCATGCAGGCCTTCTCTTTTGAGAATGAAACTAGAAGAGAAGCAAAAGGATACTGACCCTGAGTCAATTCAGCTTATTTACCTGAAGATTTGGACTCCAGACTAAAATAAAATGTCTAAGAAGCTTTCTTGTCAGCAGTGTTTTCCACACTTACTATTTTGTTATTGCAGTTTTAAAGGATGACTTAATCTTCTGATGTTCTAACTAGGTAAAAGACTGTCTCCTAATGCAGCCCGAATAGCCCTTTAACCTTTGTGTGGTAACATAAAGGTCACACTGGTTTGTACAGACCCCTCTACTTTGATAGTACTGTTATCCACTGGCTGTCTTACATAAAAATGGGGTCTCTGATGCATGCTTCTACAACAAACACCGGCACCATCATTTGCAGGTTATTCTGATGCACAGAGCTTTAGACATTGCAGTACTGAGAAATATGAAAGTGTGATGTATGCACCCTTCACTTCACATAGTTGCAACTAGATGCCTCAAAAAAGGACCCATTAAAGAAACGAAATGAGCATGAAGCTGCACCATTTAAAGTTGTGAGGGTACCGGTATGCTTTGAGACCTAGATGAAGGTGAGAGTTTGATTGTTCTAGTCAGCTATTGGAATCTTTTGAAGTAAGATAATTCAGTCCATTTTTTGAAAATGGAGCCGTATGTACTGTAGATTTCATTTGCCTGCAAAGAATAGGTAGATGAATAGGCAATTACACAGTCGTGATGTTATAGCTAGGTGGCTACCTCCTACTTCAGTTTCGAAAGAAATCTGACACAGAACCTGTGAAAGATTGTGTCCGCATCAGAGATATGCTGTTTCCTGCACTGAACTGTGACTGTAGGTGTTCCCCAAAATTTCAGGCTTAGAGTGTTGTCCAGATGCAGTAACCCTTATGGGAACAGAGGGTGCTGGATTTAAAGCTGCATTTTTAAGATTAAAATGGTGATTTTGTCCTTTTGATACAAAGAAATGCAATAGATGCCTATCTTCCAGCACCAGCCTTAATGGATTGGCTTTGGGTCAAGTACCACAAACCCAGTTCCTAGTCTTAAATTTGAATGCATGTTAAATCCATTCAGGTAGCAGATCATATTTAAAAGATTAACAGACTTATCCTTCTCATTCTTCCACAGTTAATTGCCAACAAATCTTTCTGATGAGAAGTAGAAAAGAACTATTGAACTTTTTCAGTCCTGCAATATTGCTTAACTCAGATCAAAAGTGGATGAAGCTGTGCTCTGTGCAGTTCCTATTTTTGTTCACCTTAGGTAGAAAGGAATTGACAGCAAATAGTTGCAGATTTTGGTGAAGGCAAAAGCATCTCTTGATCATACCTTCATTGTTGTGCACATGGCTCAATTTCTGGTAGCTTCTAACAGCCATGGGGCATTAAAGCATTTTAGTATCCCATGCTGTCTTAACACCCTCAGGCTGAATGCTTATTTCAAGTTTTAAGCAAGCTGTAAATCTTCACAAACTATTTCCAGGAGCTTTGAGAGTAGGTTGAGATGTCTGTGAGAACATAGTTTCTGTTTTTCTCCTTAATGACTGGGTTTCTTCCATAATACCTGCAGAATCTTCAGTGCTCTTGGTAACTCCATTGTGCTGACTGTAGCAAGCGTTGATTACTGATGCATTGATTGAGTCTGTGACACCTTCTGCAGCTGTTGGTGGGGCTTTTTCTGTTTGTTTTTTCTTCAGTTCAGCTGAACCACTGTTTTGGCAGTTCTGCATTTTAATGGTAACAGTGTAGTCTGTAGCATGTAATTGCAAAACTCTTACTGGTATACTTGAGTTCAGAAACAAGAGACTTCAGAGGGCATTATCAGAGTAGAGAGAAGTTTGAAAAGTTATGGCAACTTCAACATTTTAATGCATGGTTTTCACCATGGAGTTTGCTCCCTTGAAGATATATTTGTAAAATTGCATGTAAAAGGAGAAACTAAATTTCAGCCAGAAAAGCACAAAATAGTCCTTTGCCAACTCATCATTCTTGCCAATCGACTGAAGCACAGGAAGGCACTGTATTGTTTACAGATCCATGTAAGGCATACCAGAACACAAGCTGAAATTCTTTGTGGTTATAGGTAAAATGTGTGTGCATGTGTTGGCAGAGCTAGTCAAGTCTGACAGGCAGCACCTTGCATATGTTTGCTACCCAGAGAGTTGCAACATAACATAACTGCTACAAATTCAGAACAGATGTGGCTGAAAACATTTTTGAATTGATAGAGCAATGCTCTTTCAAGCTCTGAAATTCTTATCTGGCTTTTAAACCATATGATTTTACCTGAGTATGGCCTGAGTAAAAACATAACTCCCTATTCGACTGCTGTTTCATAGCCAATTAGTGGAATACAAACTGTGTTCTCCATTATTAAGCACCCATAGTCACCCCAGATGTTTCACAAAACTAAGTAATTGTAAGCAGTTGACATCTAGAAGATAAAATGAACTGGATAAAATGATAATGCCAGGAAAGAAAATGACTAAGAACCCCTCCACACACTTTTCCCACACAAAGTAATTGTTGAAATGTACCTTTCAGAGGGACCTGAACATTGGGGTTGAACAGGGAATTGAGACAACACCACAGTCCTTGTTAATGGGTGGATGTTGGTGGCTTTATAAGACAGATTCTGATCTTTCTGACACCTCTGAAAATCTAAGTGAAGGTCTGCTGGAATCAAAGAAGATGGTAACTTTTTTTTTTAAGTTTTTCAGAATTTCCCAGTGCACTCTTCAGCATCGTGAAACACTTAATGTTTTTGTAGCTTCACTTCTGTAAGATGTTTGCACTGGAAGACAAGTCGACAAGTCTGCTGCACGCAGTTGTTTACGTCAGCTGCTGAAGCTAGTGCGCAGTTTCAAGTGAAAAAACTGGCACAACTTAGCTTGTGCTCTGTCTGAATAGTCTTGTAATTATTCCTGATTATCTTAATAGTTTTTTCTCTTCTCTTGAAGGAAATAGCTGCAATTTTGCAGCTATTGTGGTAGCATATTTTAAATATAAAGTCCCATTTATTCCATTGTTTCACTTTAGAATTCCTATTAAAAATAGAACAGCCAATGTCTTAGAACAGTCTTCTGAGAAATGCAGTGGATTGGAAGTTGCCTAGCTTGTGCCTTTTCAGTTTGGAAAACAAGCAAGCCAGTTTTCAGTTGCTATTTCTCCTTTGTGACTTTTATGTCTGTACTCCTGGGTTATATGCTGACTGATTATTTAGAAAGATGACACTAGTTTTAATTAACATGTAAGATGATAAAGCGGCTGAAAATCAGTTGGTCTTTGCTTAAACATAGTAATGAAATGGAACAACTCTCCAAAGATTCGGATTTATTTTTCAGGAGACAGGAGAGGACAGACATGTTCACTATCTGGTCAGTTGTCAAATAGAGAAGAATGTGAGGTGAGAGCTTACCTTCTCTGGATAGTATCAATAATGGAGACCAGGGGAGGGGAAGAAATCTGGAGAAAATTCTGATAAATGTTTCATTCTTGGAAAAGATACTTTTTGCTAAATTTTTGTGCAAAGAAGCTGATCAACTCTATCAGCTCTGATGGTTGCAATCAAAACAAGGAAGTAAAAAAAATCCAATCACTTTCTATCCTGGTAGGTTTGCTGTGTTTTTCAATTGTCCTGGTTTGAGGACCTCTGAAGAAAGGCAGGAGGGAGCATCTGTCTTTCCGCCTGAGTGGCCAATCTGGCCCAAACCATGACATCAGTTATAACACATTTACTTTTTCTCAAAAAGAGAAAGCCATTGAGAATATTTAAAGGTAATTCTAAGCAAATCTTAATTCCTTCTGTACCTGGGAAGTAAAAAGTCTTGGTCTGATTCTTTGAATCATGTCTGTATGCAGAAAGAAAAGGAAACCATTAGATAGATTCTGTGGCATTTTTCCTTCAGTAGTTCCTTGGATTTCTGTTCAGTTTTGTGATTGTGTAACATTACCTGTGTTTTCTTCTGCTCCAAACAGCTGGTGAAACGAGAATCATACATTGTTAAATTGCCCAACAGTCTTATCGTGAAACGAGTGGCTTGTGCAACAGGAGTTTTTACAGTCAATTCATATTTCAAGGCTTTTTGTGTATGGATCTCATCAGGAAGTGAGCTAGACAATAAGAATTTGGAGTTGTGGTACCAGCATTCCCAGACACATTTCTTTATTCCATATGGAGAAACAAATGTGTAAAAACCATTTGCAAACATTTTCCAAGTGATTTTTCTGTTAAATGTTTTAACCAAAATTGGACATCTGTGGCTAGCTACAGAAACAAGGCCTTTTTTCCCCCTTAACCACACTTGTATTGCCTCATAGAGAAACTTGTGCAAAACCTCTGTACCAGATTGGTGTCCCTAAGACTGCAAAAGTACATTGCAGGGTTTCAACGAACATCATTATTGGCTAGATCCTGAGACCCCACCACCAAAGTAATTCTTGGTGAGTGGTATAAATTTCTATAGCTCCACTGAAGGAGCTCTGACAGCTAACAGTGGCTGTCTGCTGCAACTCACTCAAGAATACTCCCTCTCCCTCTAACTTAGAAGAGCTGTAGTGTTCTAGTGTCCAAAGCTTGCTTCAAGTAGCGCACACTCAGAAATGCATTCTGCTATCCTCAGAAATGCGGGGTCAAGTACAAGACATCAAATCCAAAATTTTCCAGTTATTTTACCTGCTTTCTGATTTAGATTTCTAACCTGCCAAAACCAGGATCTAAGAATGGATATTTAAGGGCCCAATTACAAAAAACAAGTTCTGTGTTAGAGAGGAAATGTATTTAAATCCCAGCCAAGAAATCCCAGTGGAGTGTCTTTTATGGATTGACTCATGATTTTTGTGGTAAATTGGCAAAGTTAACTAAAAATCATCATCCTAATTTTTTTTTGTTTGAAAGCGTAAAGTAGAAACTGAATTGAGATTCACAGAATTTTGATATTTTCTCTTGATCCTTCAGTCTTACATTTATGAAAACATAGAAGCAATATATTTTTGCATATTCCTAGACCTTTGTGAAAACAAGTGAAGTAAAAAAATTATGCTGTTCAGCACATGAAAACATGAAATGTAATTTTGCAGCTGCTAGCCTTTTTTTACAAATGCCAAGTAATGGGCACAAGAGGACATCTGCTGGCAGTGAGAGGCAATGCACCGAAGCCACCTGATGCTAGAGTTCATGCAATAGTGTTGTAGGAAAGTAAAAATAACAGAGGTCCTCATGCTTACCTTACGCATTTATGCCAGACTCCAGGAAAGATCTGAGGTTTTGTGTGTGTGTGTGCTTGTTTTTGTGTGTGTATTAGGAAAGGGCCGCAAGAAGGCAAGATGAGGTAGCTGGAAAACCAGGTCTCATTTTGATTCATTCACCTCACAGCTGTGAGAAGAGCTTGCTCACCCAGATGCTTCAGCAACTATTTGAAGTGATGGTTATGTTCTTTGTTCTGTGCTCTGTGTTCTATGTTCTATGATGCAGCCCCTAAAAATCCTGAAAGACCTTCCATTCAGCCAAGCAAGGTGCTAGCCTAACCCTAGAAGGCTCTTACATGGAACAGTTGTGCACTGCAAGTGAACAGTAGGACCACGAACTTATCAGTTTAGGTCTGGCCTGGAAGTGGTCCCATGGCAGCTAAATTATTTTTAAAGTATATGTGACTTTCGTAGGATTGGTTAGCAGGTTGAGCCAGTCCCTAGCAAATATATCAATGGGTAAAAGGCAACATTAATGATGACAAACTTTTCTTAAATCTATCCAGTGTGGAAAGGGCATTGTCAGAGCAATTGTCAGAGGGATTTTAGATTGGGGCACACTGATATTTCACTGGAAAAATGATGTACTATTTATTCCTGGTGCTTTTTCTATTTGTAGTTATATAACTTTCAGATGACACAGTTATGTTAGTTTTCCATTTGGAAAATCTGTACCACGGTGTCTATCATTAGACAGCTGCTGAAACTTTTTTCAGACATGCATTTCTCGTGTTTTATGGTGTTTACTCTTTGGGGGCGCTAAGAAAGTGCATTTCCTATCAGTAAGAGTATTCCTATCAATAAGGGCATTTAACCTTCAAGTCAAGAGACAAACAAGTTACTGTAAAGACAAAACTAAGATGTTAGAAGGAATTATGTTGCTCACATCTGCCACAGAGATTTTTCAAATATCTTTTGACTTCCCAGTGTAACACATCATCATTTTGTTCACTATGGCAATTGCAACAGCATTTCATGTGCTTCACCAATGAAAATATCATGACAGTCAGGAACTGTTTAAGTTTAGCTAGCTAAAGCAATTTCAAAGAAAGCTAAACAAAATAATCGTGGGGATCAGAAAAAATGTGAAAATTATACCTGCGCTCTGAACTATATAGAATCATAGAATGGTTTAGGTTGGAAAGGACCTTGAAGATCATTGAGTTCCAACCCCCCTGCTATAGGCAGGGACACCTCCCACTAGACCAGGTTGCCCAAGGCCACGTCCAGCCTGGCTTTGAACACCTCCAGGGGTGGGGCCTCAACAACCTCTCTGGGCAACCTGTTCCAGTGCCTTACCACCCTATATGGGCTGGCTCTGCTTTTTTTTTAAAAAAAAGCAAAACCAAACCCACAAAACACAAAACAGTGTAGGAGAAGGTTCAGGACAACAACCCCACCACCACCTTTGCTAAATGTTGATCTTGTTAGATGGCAGCTGTGATTAAGTGTATTTCCTGTGTAAGTAAGATGAGTAATTAATGACAGAAAGAAGTTGCATACACCACAAAATTAAGCTACCATAAAGACTATACATAGATCTTAACCTTAATACTGCTCAGAAATTGAACATGTCACTGCTTGGTGCCTTACACCAAGTACCTATAATTGTGAGGTAATTGTGTGTCTCTGGATTTCCACATGAAACTCGGGGTACTGGGGTTTGATCTCTGACACTCCTGTGGGTGGGGATAAGACCATCTCCCACCCACAAGGTAATACTCTAGTTGAGGTCCGGAGGCTCTTGAGGTGTGCTCTGCCACCCACAAAGGGAACATTGCTGACTCGGCGATGTTTGTCAGGCTGAGTCTGAATGAATTTTCCTTCATTTGGGCCAAAGCTCTGATAAGTTGATTTTCCACATGTGCTACAAAAACCTCAACAACAAAAGCAAATCCTCATGAAAACAGAACTCTTTATGGCACGTTTCCTCCCTGGGGGAAGGATGAGAGTACAAACAACATATGGCAGATGTTAGCCACGCTGTTTTAAGCCCTAGCAGGAGCTCAGACGCTGTGGGGATTGGTGCTGAGTGAGAACACACAAGCAATAGAAAGGTGGTCTTCTCCAGGTGATTTCTGAGGGGTGTTGCAAGGTGCTGAAATGGAGACGCATTGAAGTTGCAGAAAGCTTTTATGATGGGGTTGTAGGGAAATAGATTGTTGAAGGGGGAGCTTAACATGTGAAGAATAATCATTCATTACCTGTTTTTTATTATTCAAGTCACAGCAGTTGGCCCCCAAACACCTATTGGCTGTTTAATGCATTTAAATTTAATATAAACAACACGTTTTTTCTTGGTTTTCATTGCTGGGTTTTGGTTTTTTTTTGGCGGGGGGGGGTTGGTTTGTTGCGGGCTCTTTTCAGGAGCAGGAGATTTGGGATATTTTTCCTTTTAGCTCTATTGATCCACATTCTAGTGAAGGAATTAGTAAAAATTTTATTTGGGTGAGGAAAAGTAGGGGGGGGAAATGGCAGATTTCAGTTTTGGTAACGATTGGGGACCAGAATGAAAGCCAAGATATTATCTAATTCCAGGCCCAGTTTTGGGGGTTAGACGGTCAAGACAGTTTTCCATTCTTATGAAACATGTTTTATATATTCTTATAAGACAGTAAACATGAATGTCCTAAAGCAATGGATGCCCCCAAACCATCATCTTTTATCCTTCATCAAACTGCCAATTATATTAGACTGTCAAGAGCAATTCTTTTATAATAGTTTAAAAATTAAAAAGAACTAAGTGAGGGAGGAAGATCAAGCCAGAAAGGATTAAATGCTAACACCATTTCACTGGAAAAATACCATTCCCGTATCTGACATACCGCCCTACATTCTTCCCGTGGCTAGTAATTCATTCCTGACTGTCCTGCTGTGAGACATGTTATCTTAACCACAAGGCCTTCCCTCCCTTCTCCAGTATTCAGTGTGTCTGCTTTTTGATGATCACCCCTCACCCTTCCAGGTTTAATACAAATGTCTTATGACAGCTTGCTCCCCAGATAAAAGCTTAGTTTGCATATATGTATCTTCCAGCACACTAATTACTTTTCTCTTTGACCTTCTGCAAAACTTCAGCCATGTATGTTTTGAGCAGTTTCTGCAGTTAGTCATGCTGTGGGCAACACTGCTTTGCCTCTATTTTCTCAAGTCTTTTAGAAGTGGTGCAAGTATGTCTGACCCAATGCTTCCTAAAAGCACCAGGTTATATCAGTACAAATCTCATAATTACGGAAACTACAGCTGTGAAGCAGTGACTACTCAGTGGATAAAGAACTGGCCGGATGGCTGCACTCAAAGAGTCAGTCGATACCTTGATGGCAATGTGGAAACCAGTGATGAGTGGCATTCCTTGGGGGGCAGTACTGGGACTGGTGCTGTTGAACGCCTTTGTTGGCAACGTGGACAGTGGGATTGAGTGCACCCTCAGCAAGTTTACCAATGATACCAATCTGTTGACTCACTGGATGGAAGGGATGCCATCCAGAGGGACCTGGACAGGCTTGAGAGGTACACCTGTGCCAACCTCATGAAGTTCAAGAAGGCTAAGTGCAAGATCCTGAATGTGGGTTGTGGCAATCTCAAGCACAAATACAGGCTGGGCGGAGAATAGATTGAGAGCAGCCCTGAGAAGAAGGACTTCAGGGTGTTGGTTCATGAGAAGCTGAACATGAGCCAGCAATGTGCTCCTGCAGCCCAGAATGCCAACCATATCCTGGGCTGCATCAAAAGAAGTATGGCCAACAGGTTGAGGGAGGTGATTCTCCCCCTCTGCTCTGCTCTCGTGAGACCCCACCTGGAGTACTGTGTCCAGCTCTGGGGCCCCCAACATAGGAAAGACATGGATCTGTTGGAGCGGGTCCAGAGGAGGGCCACGAAGATGATCAGAGGGCTGGAGCACCTCTCCTATGAAGACAGGCTGAGACAGTTGGGGTTGCTCAGCCTGGGGAAGAGAAAGCTCCAGGGACACCTTATACCAGCATTCCAGTGCCTGAAGGGGGGCTACAAGAAAGCTGGAGAGAGACTTTTTGCAAGGGCATGTAGCGACAGGACAAGGGGTAATGGCTTTAAACTGGAAGAGGGGAGATTTAGATTAGATGCCAGGAAGAAATTTTTCAGTCTAAGGGTGGTGAGGCACTGGAACAAATTGCCCAGGGAAGCTGTGGAGGCCCCATCCCTGGAGGTGTTCTAGACCAGGCTGGTCTAGTGGAAAGTGTCCCTGCCCTTGGTAGAGGGGGTTGGAACTAGATGATCTTTAAGGTCCCTTCCAACCTAAACCACTCTATGATCTGTGACTTAAAAATGTGTTAACTTTGGAATAGTTTAGCTAGTGACAGTCTTTTATGGTTATACAAATCTTATGCAAGTGCTTTTAAAGAACATCATGCAAAAGGAACAATGTAAAGTAGTAATATCCTGTTATCAGAGGGTGTGAGTAGAAGTGGCAATCCTTGCCTAAAAAAAAAGTGATGTGTAATTTGGAACTGAGCTATATCGTCACCTTATGAGATTTCCTTGTACATTTACCATGTGTGTGTACACAGATCAGCCAGGGAACAGCAGGTGCATCTGTTTCCTTACCACCTTAACTGTCCTGGGTACTCCAATTGGAAAATTCAGGTAAGTTATCTGAACTCGTTTTTTTGTAGTACTGACTCCATAGGAAATAATCTTCATTTTTTCTTAAAAACTTGTGTCTTTGAATTTAACATCAGTCCTGATGTATGCATTTCTGGATTTAAGCTGAATTAAGCTAAATTGGTATCCATTGATATTGTAGTATAATCTTGCACCAAGCTAGGTTTGAATTTAGTACTTCAGTTATTTTTTTTTCATGCTGTAGAATAACACTGTGGGTAGAAATATCAACAGACGCTTGTAGAGTGCCCATCTAAGGTATGTCTGGGACAAAACAACAAGGTGTCTTGTTCTTTCAGAATTGAACAGCTTGCTTCCCCAGGTGCTAGTTTCACATGACTACTCTTTCTTCTGTACACAAAACAAAATACGTGTGTCTACTTCACACAGAACTCTGATTGACTTTGTACAGCAATCTGGGCATAACAGGAAACCGCAATACTGCAAAATGCAAGGAGCAAGGAGATTCATACAAACACAAAACCACCTTGTTGCCCCCTCTGAATCTCCCAGCAGATAATCCTCTGCAGCATGCCAGCATAGAGCATTTTTGTTAGTTAGGCTGCTGCATTGTGATGGCTTCTGTAATGCAGACCAGCCCGTCTCCCACACTCTGTTAATTATATTCAGCTGTTGTCACATTGGTCCCTTAGATTGCTAGCTGTTTGGGGCAAGGGTTAGCTGGTTTTTAGATAGGGCTGTTGCCTAGTTACAGTATAAGAAGAGCCAATGCAGAACGAGGATCTATTGTGTGCTACTGCAGGGCAAAAACATAAGAGGAAGAAAGTGCTAAAAGGTGACCTATATATAGGTTATGCAGCTGTGTGTGTTTGCACATCTGAATGGGTTTCGGTCTTGAAAATCCGGAGTCAGGACTTCAACTGGTAGTCCCAACTGAGTTGGGACTTGAACCTTTCACTGCAGTGCCTAAAATGAGAGTTTCCAAAAGGGGTTGTTCTGCCTTATCTTCCCAGGTTTGAGGGCTGGCAATTGAGAAAGTCCGTGTACTCTATGAAGGCTCTGT
Organism: Anarhynchus alexandrinus; assembly: GCA_008711295.1. Taxonomy (NCBI): domain Eukaryota; kingdom Metazoa; phylum Chordata; class Aves; order Charadriiformes; family Charadriidae; genus Anarhynchus; species Anarhynchus alexandrinus. Next base: position 1,218,219 of record VUYV01000228.1, on the reverse strand, counting down.
TTGTCATGAAGTGCAACCTCATTTTGTGTGTTAACTCATTCTTTTTCCACTCTTCTTAATCTTTCTTTTACCGAACATCTGAGAAATCCACCAAATATCACACAAATACATTGGTATAAGGAGAACTCCAAATATATCTTGTCACTTAAATCCTCTTAAGTCCTCATAAAACTCAATTTTATCCTGCCGATATGCTCTCAAGTATCAGGTATGTTGGACACTGTAGCAGAACTGGTCATCACACTCCTCTCTGTCCCCTCAGTTGAAAATGCACACCTAGCTGCTGCTGACCTTCTGTGTATTAAAATGGCCAGTTTTGGATAGCCTTTACTTCCTGGACTAGAAACTGGCAGTTTGTTCCTCAACCAATGTAGGTATTTTAGCCAAGTACTGACAGATGGGAGTCATGGCCAATTTAGCTATTCTACTGTAGTTTAGTCTACCAGTGTCCATAAGTGAGCACCCATTTATGTGTGAATTACTAAAATGAAGAATTAAGTAGCTGAAAAGCTAGAAAGGGTTGTGCTACTCAGCCTAATCTAAGCACAGTCATGATTTCAGGAGTTAATAATTAGGTTTACAAGTCTCCAAAGCGTAATGAGTAGACTCTGTAAATTCAATTGTGTAATATTTCTTCCCAGTCTTTCTTGAAGTCTCTCTTGAAAACTTATGCAAGGAAAGATGTAACTGGGAAATTATTAAAATGATCTAATGACATTGCTATTGCCCCTTTCTATGGTTATTTCCTAGCTTAAAGTGAAAGAAATGTTACTGATGAGTAATAATGTGCATGTGCATTGAGAGTTGACAGTCCGGTCTTACAAGATTTCGAGCTTGCTGATTTGAACGTTAATAAAGCCCTACACAGTTTAAACCAGCAGTAAATTAGCTCTTTTTTGTTAAATTTCTTCTTATGATTACCCAGCCTATGTCAAATATATTTTTCGTCTATATTACAAAAGATTGATCCAGTACTGCCAGAGAAATGAACTAGAATTATCAGGTCTAAACAGAGTTCCACACTCTTAGTTTCAGTCACTCACATTTTTATTTCATTAATTATTTTTTTTCCTTATTACCCACTCTTGCAAAACAACAATGAATTGACTTCATTACATCAGGATTAACTAAGGATTTTTCTGTAAAATCGGTGTGGTAATTTTTTGCCACTAGAGAGCAGATTTGCATTACAAAGTACAGTGTATCCTCACCAGAGATGTCAAAGGGCTGGGAATAGCATCCTGTAAATAAAACTTTCAAATACAATCACCTGGTAATATGCATGTATGACTGTCTTCTTTTCCAAAGAACTTTAGACTCTTCCCTGACTATTACAAATTAGTTCTTTCAGAAACTTTAATGGTTAAAAATTATGTGTGTTTGAGGACTTCAGTGGAACTCTGCAATTGTCTTCATGTTAACCTGAAATTCAGGAAAGAACAGAACTTTCATTCTATTTTCAGTAGATATGCTATTTTAAGCATACTATTTTAAGTAGCAAATTCATGCTATTTTAACTATACTACCCTGGTAAATGTTGTATGAACTGATGACAACAGAGCGGCTCAGATTAGTTTGTGTCTATTTCTTAAAGGTTTCACTCCCTTAAATCAACCTTCCTTTACTTGGACATTCCACTAAGCCATATGTAGAAGCCACCTGGAAACACCTCTTGGCTATTGAGGTATTACAAAGTGTGTATGGGGGGGGGGGCGGGGAGCAGGGGGGCGTTCTCATAGCATGTTTTCAAGCTTTCTGATTATCTGAAAGGAGCAAAGAGTTTGCAAAGCCAGAAAAGGGAAGCTCAGAAACACTGTTTGTTGTCCAAATACACTACAAAACTTTGGGGTATAATCCTGAGTCTGTTAAAATCTGTAGTTGTGCTAATTCTTTGATAAAATAGGTGTAAGACCAGATTTTACTGTGGGGTAAATATCCTTACACCTATTACATCCCTTAATCAAGGACAGCTAATAGGTATCAAAAGTGGCATTAGAAGCTTCAAGGTATTTTTCTTGTTTCACTAGCACAGCATGGGGAAAAAAGCGCTGCTGAACAAGGTCACAAACTAACATGGTCAATGTAACAACCAAGTTTCATGGGCCAACAGTGATGTATCCCTTTCATAATTCTATACATGCAGTACATACTCTTCACGTGCAGTTTGTTAACTGGGTTAGGAGCACAACTTGTAATATCCTGTGATCACGCGCTGCAGGATGCTTGAAGAACTTTAACAGCAAAGTTTTCTTCTATTCAAGATTCTTCCTTGTGTTCTGTCAATACAAACACAACTACTACTGATAAAAGGCAGTATTATAGCTCTGAAGATTTGAAAAAAGGTCTGTATCACAGACAGAGAATCTCAGTTAGCATAACCTTATAGATTTTAAGAAGTACACAGAGGGCCAAGCCCGTATTGAAGTTGTGTAGCTGTTTGTGAGGTGCGGCTTGAATAGTAAGAGCCACAAAAATTTCAAGTTAAATTTTAGTTATCCGTGAGTTATGTGACAGATCCCATCTGTGAGGGGATTGAGAGAAACATTCATTTCACTCAATCTTGTTAAACTCAAAAAATGGATGTGCATATTCTTGTACATTCTCACCCGTATGCTTGTTCTCTGTTTTGACTGAAGCTACAATGGGAAACCAAATTAAATTGGGATGCATAAAACAAGACTAGGGAAGAGAATTCAAATGCATGTCCTGGAAAACTTCAACCATAAAATATTGTGTAACTCAGATATTCCACCATGCTGCTGTACTGCATCCATATTCTCACTATTCTTGCCTTTGGGATATCCGCTTGCTACTGGAGAACAAGATGACTGGGAACAAAAGGTGTATCTCTGTACTGCCCATGAAGATACAGCTTGTTGGCTGCTGTACAATAAATAGCAATTATATCAATGCTGTTTAAATATCATGGTTTACATGATATCCTAATAGCATTTTAAGCAGAATCACAAGTTACCACGAATAACAAAGCAGACTGGTAAGATCCAGTTCAGAAAGGAGGCAAGAAAGAATCATCAGATTTGGCTCAGTCTTGTCATATGGGGTGCAATGAGATAATGCCTTATTTTCTTTCTTCCTAAACCATCAAAAAATATGTCCGCTTTGTCATCTCATGTGGTTTGTTTCCCTAGCTGCCCTTTATAAAACACCTTGGAGGTTTAAATAGACTAGCTGATGTCACTAGCTATTTCTCCACCTGTGACTGGGATCTGATTATTCTATAACCAGCACTGGCCTGTCACAACTGTAACCCTTGCTGATGTCAGCTAGGATTCACTGAGGGGAGAATGGGGTTCCTCAACAGCTGCTGGCAGAATTCATGGGGCAGCTCAGGTGGTAGCTGCTCTTATTCCTGTAAGGCAACTATATCATTATAAATGTTAAGGAAGGAGACAAGCTTCAGCAAAATTTATGCCCATTATGTCTAACTTAACCATATTAGGACTCTCAACTGGATGTAGATATAGATGGTATGGTTTAAGTATTATCACTTTGGTTACTGGCCATGCATACAGCCCTTATTTAGTTTGCATTAGTCTTGTGCCAAAGCTGATCAGGCTGGGCCTAAGTGTAGCCAACTCATCAGAAACCAACTGTTCCCCTGAAATACTTGTAACAGTAGAAAGTGTATTTGGTGTAAGTCAAAATGGTTCTTTAACAAACTGACATTTGTTTTTTCACCAATAAAATCAGAACTATGGTGCTGAGTAGGCAGGATATTACTGGGCTTAATTATAGTTACAATATGTGCAACTACCATTTCTTCTCCACTTTAACGTTAATTGCAAGAAAGTGGGACCAAGAGGGACCTGATTAGAGGCTTTACAATTGCCATCAACACTGTGAGAAATTCTGATTTCTCATATTACGACAGGAAAAACTCAACTTTCTCCTGTCTTACACTATCCAGATGAGTTTTCCAATGTGTGCTACTTTGCAGAAGCTAATATACTAAGTGTTATGATTTACTTCTGGTGACATAATACGGCAATTTTTTAAAGGCTGCTAGAAGTCAGAATACATCTTCTACTGTTTGATAGAGCAATGTCAGCCTAGATTAATTGCCTTTTTAGATATTCACGTTTACAACCTAGACAAAGGTAGGTTGTTACGCAGAGTGACGCTAAGTACTGAGATGCAGTAGTTCATGGGAAGTGAACCAGCATATGCAGTGAGTTTTGAAGCAAGCTGGAGTTCTTGCTGTTCTTCCTTCTATTCCATTTGCCTCTTCTGTCTGTCCTCCTTAGTGCAGTTTTTGTCCCGAGACGAGCTTAGAATGGAAATGCCGAGCTCAGACACCCACAGATTTTGGAAAAATAGATCTGTAAGTAGTCAGAAGCTTCTGCTCATTGCAGGAAAGTGTGATTTCTTCCTGTACTGTCAACTGTTGCTATTCCAGAATGATCTTTGAGATTCAGGGAAAAAATAGTAGGAGCTATTTTAAACTTTCAAATGTCAGTCAAGAGCTATCATCCAGTGACCTAGTTCCAGCTGAGAAGAGTCTCAAAGGATTTCTGATTCTTTCTACTATCCCTGCTTCTGCTATGTGCAAGAAATTTCTAGGAATATGTCATAGCATTGATTTTGTGCTTCTGTCTTAGGACATACGGTTACACAATGTGAAACAGTATGTTATGAGCCTCCTAATAACAGCAATTAAAAATTATAACCCTGGGTTTCTTCATTGAGTAGTGGTCTTCAAAAGTATCTTCAAACAGTAGCTAGTATTAAGATAATCAAACCAAGACATCTTGAGGTATTTCTACTATTAAAATGCCAAACTGCAAAGATATGCTGGCAATGCAATATATTAATGTATAATCTATTGGAATATCTTAACTAGGGAAAATGTGTTGGAGATGTTCAAATTTAATCAGAATAGATAAACTTTAGTTGATATGATTTATGGAGATTCCTTGGGTTGGTTGAAGGTTGTAATCTGTGTTTATTTCTTAAACCAGGGAGGACTGCAGTAGAAACTTCAGTAAGGGTCCTAGCCTTCTTTGCTGGCCCTACTCTGAAGGCCTTCAGTCCTCAAGCATAGTGAATATTGGTATGCATATTGATATAGTGCAATACTTTGTTACAGTAGTGATGACTTTTTTTTTTTAACCTTATGTTGATTTTAGGTAGAAGGTCTGTCATATATGTGATACTGCTTTTAATCGCTGTGCAGTAGTTAATGCATTAGCCTGGAACTCACGAGGCTGAAGTTTGATTCTCAGCACAGCTGCATACTTGTAAGTGTCTCAATCTCATTTCCCTCTCAGAGAAGTGCAGATAATTCTATTTCTCTGGGGAGATACATCATATGACTTTGAGGAACTCACGTGCTAAAGAAGCAGCAAAGATATCTAACATTGACTACACAATTTAAATATCTGCACAGAAGAGCTAGCAAGAGGAAAGACTGTTATTCTCTCTTTACCTCGTAGATGTTTAAGTACACAGAAATAAGCCTCCTATATTAACTCGGGATTAATATTATTGTTAAACCAGTAAGATAGTTAAAAAGCACTGTGAACTTTCTTTCAAACAATTCCAGTTTATTTTGTCTATTTAACCCCTCTGTTCTTTTAATCACTTCTTAAACACACATGATTTATAGTATTTAGTGGTGTGTTATGGTGCTTTTGAAGAAATGCATTAGATGTTTTAAAGTATAGTAAAAGAGTGATTGCATGAAACAAAAAGCCTTCTGCCTACTGGGGTGCACTTATAACTTTAGAAGTCGAAAGATTGTTTTTCTTCTTCTTCTTCTTCTTCTTCTAGACACCTCTCTTACCTCCACATGTTGCAGGGCCCATTCTGCATTGTCTTGCCTAGGTCACTTGTTCCAGACAGAAATTGGAGGAAAGGCAAGTTGCTACACAGATAGTTCTGGAAAAGTCACTATAAACTTGTGCTTAGGCCCCTAAATAAAGGTTAAAAAACCAGACCTTTACTAATGAAATGGTTTACACTCATGCAGTGTTAACGATTCATGATCATGATTCATTTACACAAAGATGGGAAAAAGGATTTTAGCATTGAGCTCACTTGAACCAGAGATCTGAAAAGTTTTAGGTTTTTGGAGAATCCGTGGCTTTATGCTTTAGCCCTTTATGGCATTTGAAATCAGACTTAAACAGAATTATCACTAAAATCCAGAGCCACCTCCATCTGAATGCTGTGACCTCACTTTGATGCTTTCACAATTAAGTACTTTAAAACTAGAACATGCATTCAAGAAACACACAAGTCCCGGTGGTGTGCTGAAGTGAAATTGGAATCATGGCATGGTATACCTGCCTGAGATTATTTAGCATTATTTAATATTGGGGATTTATGGCAAACTGCAGGGTCAGCCCAGCTGAAAGCAGGGGTGGCTTCTGCCTTGGTGATAGTGAGGTCCACCCACACCCAAACTTTATAACCGTCAAAAAAACCCCTTCCTAGTCTTATTTATCTCCTATGCTAAGCACAGACAGCAAATGCATGAAGTCCAGCACAGCAACACACCCTGAAATATACACCAAACCAAGATGTACCCTGTAGCCATCAGTGGGGAGGATTATTCTACCAACTCAAAAGCAGTGAAGCTGCTATGGGTTGCTGGTGCTGCTTGCCCTTGCTAGAATGGGGTATTGGTGAAAGCTGTCATCAAGAAGTAAGAGATTCAGGACCAGATCCATCTCTGTAGTTCCTGGAAGATCAAAATAATCAGGACAAGCTGAATGCAGAGCATTCCTTTTCCACCTTGTCTGGTGCTGCCACTAAGCAAGGGGAAAAAATGGTTTTATTGCCAAAAGAAAGCACAAGAAGGATCATGACTGTTGTCTAACACTGTTTGTGAGAAGGCATGGATTATGGTTCCTGTATCCAGGCTCTGGGTTTGGTTTGTTGTTGTTGGGGTTTTTTTTTCTTTCGTTTATGGAAAAGTCTGGTCCAAAATCACGTTTTAGTGGTAAAATGGGCTATGAAGGGCAGAGTGGGCTTGAAGACATGCTAGAGCCTTGATGTGTATCAGAGAAACTAAGAACTGGTTAGAGTTTTGGTTGTCATTCTGCTTTTTGGTAGCTTGTCAGCTATTACAGAAAAAATAATAGGATCATCCTCTAGCCTATTTCTTTGAGAAACTATCAAAAGTATGGTTTTACTGCATTGTTAACCTGGAGAACCTCCTCCTTTCTTGGGTGCCAAATACATGTGTTTTGTTTGGCAGCCTTCCATCCTGTGCTGGTTTTGAAAGGATACTTGGCTGAAATCGAATCTTGTCTTGCAGCAGCATTTAATTAGCCTTTGTACCTCTGAGATTGTGATTAAAAACTGTCGGCAAGTCTGTTATCTGTCTCAGTTTTCACAAGCAACTGCTACACAGAGCTGACAAAGTACTCCATCAGAATACTGTGAATTTTGTTAGAAATCTGTGAGAAACTCATCATTCCTAGTAAGTCTACAGGGGCAGTAACTATTAGAACAAACATAACGATCTCACTCTTGAACATCTCGTGTTCAGCTTGTACTGATGAGTCAAGCTCTTTTGCTACACAGGATGAAGTCAGGGTTATGAGCTAAACCGCACATGTCCTTTCCCACCAGGCGATGCATAGTATTGTAAGTACTGTTTAACGCACAATCCATAGCCTAAAATACTGCAGAGAACAAGGCTGTCTTCCCTTATTTATCCTAGCCAAACCACATGAAATGCTGGGTTAAATGTTACATCAATTTATTCTCAGAGTGTGTCACTATTATGTTATAGCCCTGTCTCAGCAAAGATGACTCAGCATTTTTAATAGTGAAATAATTCCCTAAATTGTAACTTAGCTATAGAAAGTGACATAGATTGCCCAGAAATTACAGTGGGAGTCAGGAGGAAAGATGATGCAACTATTAATCTTCCCCAGGTTTCTCCCTGTTTTTTCATTTGGTTGGTTTTGTCAGTCTCCCAAAATGTTTCTGTTAAGCAGAACATTAGGTATTTTAGTTGCCAGTGTGCAAACCTGACTCCAGTGACTTCAGGCTTCATCCTCTCAAAAACTCTGAGGCCAACAGCCAGCTGCTGATCTTGGTGACAAATCTGTGTACCAAGAAGGTTTCTGTCAGCCACAATGGAGCCATTCCAGATAAACCATGTTTTAATAGATGGGAATCTGGCCTGTTTACTGTTTCTTTTTACTGTAGTATTTGTGGGAAGAAGAAAGTGAGAGAAATTTCACTCACAGAAAGTAAGAGAATTCTTGTCTGATCAGAATAGTTCTCTCAGATGTTTGGTACAAATATATAAAGGAGATAAGTAGCAGGACCCATTTTGCCTCAGTTGTAGCACCTCAGTGATGCTGACTGATGCAGGAAAAAAACAATTCCTCACAGAGTATACTAATGACTTTCATCTAAAAAGAGGTTTTACTTAATGACTTCACTGGGTCAGATGAAAAGGCTTTATCTTTAAGTTTGTCATGCTTCCTTTTCCTGTGAAAAAAAATCTCAACACATGGCTGTCTAAAGAAGTTGTAGCAATGTTAACAATACGATTGTGTGTTTTCTTTTGAAAAAATAGTATGTTAAACTATCTAGTAAATTCAATGCAAAATCTAATACGTGGAAGTTTTATGGCTTGTGTTTATGCAGGCTGTCTGTCAGATTACATATATACAAAGGTCTTTTCTGAATCTGAATCAGTCATCATTACAAAGTTAGCTAATTCTCTGTTTAAGGGCAATAGAGGACTTTTCACTAAAAGTACTGATCGGCCAGCATGTTAGTTGCATAATTTATGCAGTCAGTGCTTTAAAAGTGCTTCTCCTCCACGTCCATTGACTTAATTTGCATAGAACTGAAGCTATTTCTGCAACGTGGTATAAGAAACTGCAGGTGCTCAACTTCAGTTTTTATGTACATTCCGTACATGGATTAAATATATATGTAGGGTAACAGTGTAATTCTGCATACAAATGACAAATACGGTGTTTTCAATGTGACTCCAGTATTGAGGTACGAACTGTGCAATTATACAGGTGTTTTGTAAAACAAAACAAGAAAAACAAGAAAAAAACTACAAAACAAAAAACCCCCAAGCAAATGCACAAAACAAACCCTCCCCACCTCACTATAATTTCTTTGCAATACTACATAGCCATTAAAAACCTCTATTGGAAATTGAAGGACATTATCCTATCCTTTCTTCCATTCGTGCATCATTTGCTTGCTAGGTTTTGGTGATTTTTTCCCCCACCCTTCTGTTATACGTGGAATTGTTGTATTTATAATGGTGGAATTGTTGTATTTATAATGAATCTTTCAGACTGGTTTGCTTCTTTTTAAAATCTCAATATTCACAGGATTTTAAGAATTTAATGCTTTCATTGTTACTTTTCCAACTGTCACCATGAAACAGCACTTAAAACAACATTCTGGTTTCACAATGCTTTTTGATTTCTTTTGTCTAATTTTCATATAAGAATATTGAAAGCATAGCTGACAGTTATCTGACAGTTGCAAATTTTAAAATAAAATATGTAGAACTTTGATTCAAAACTATTTCTTTTTTGTAAGAACCGTGTGTGTCCTGTGGCCCACCAAAATCCTAGATGCTAAACTCTTTCCAGTGGTGAACTCGGCAGAGGATGTAGTCCAATTATGTAAAAGTCTTTTGTTTTCCTCTTTAATAAAATGTGAAGAAATAGCTTAAGAAAACAATTTCTCTAGTGATGTCTCATGTTCAATCTTTAACACTAGTAAAGAAAGTATGTGTTTTGTGCCTCTATTCCCCTATATATTCTATATATATATTCTCCTATATATTTCAGGACAGAATTAAAATATGTAGGAAATAATAAATAAACATTGTAGAATGTCAGGTGTTTGAACCTCTCTATAATATGGTGTGAAAGTGCTCCAGCCATTTTGCAAGATTCATATGGAATATTTTCTCCTCTATGTTAACAGTTTGAATAGTGAAAGGGGAGACTCTGTCTTCCAACCATATTTTAAGGTGTTTTTTTTTTTTCCCCAGTAAAATTGTGATAAGCTATTTACTTTATAAAGGATGTAACATTTTCATACCGGGTCACTACTTTCACAGTGGAGTAGCATCTATTAGGGTTGTCCTACCTGAAATTTTGAAATGGTTATTTCAGAAACTTGTTGCATTTCCTGAAAATCATCTCAAGTAATCTCTAAAATCACCAGTTAATTTAAATAATCTTACTCAACAGGCTACATGGATTCCCAATGCCCTTCATTAGTCTTCTCAGGATGACTCTACAAAAGATGTGACTAGAGTTACTCTGCAGTTTGTCTTACACAAAGCTTTTAATTAACTGAGGAGCTTTGTGTATGCTTGAACTATGGGAATGGAATTAATTACTTTGTTATATAGCTATACTGATTAAAAGCTCTGTTTAAATGAATTTTAGCACTGTCACACATAAATATGTGCAGTCTTAAAAATTGCAATCTTGAACCTGACTAGAAGTAAACTTTTCTTCATGTACAATTTACTGCCCCTAACTTGGAATCATATGTCATGCCTACTTACTGTTTCTAGAAAGATATTTATTCCTCAACTAAATAATTAATTAATACTAAACAAATACATAAACAAACCTGATTTTCTTTCAATGCAAATAGTAAAAATAATAATTAATATTAAGGTGGGAAGAGAAAAAAATGAAAAAACCCCAAAACTAGTGTCCCAGAAGGTCCTAGTATAGGCCGAAATTATAAAGATAAGATCTAACAGCAACTTGTTGTAACTGTTTAGCTATTTAGATGCTTATCTAAACTGAGTTCTGCTAGTCTTGCTCATCTCTAACCAATATTAGATTCCATCTCTGCAATGCAACTCTTAGAAGTTCATATTGGACATTAGGAAAAGGTTCTTCACTGAGAGGGTGGTCAGTCACCGGAACAGGCTCCCCAGGGAAGTGGTCACAGCACCAAGCCTGTCACAGTTCAAGGAGCATCTGGACAACGCACTTAGTCATATGGTTTAGTTTTAGGTAGTCCTGCGAGAAGCAAGGAGTTGGACTTGATGATCCTTATGGGTCCCTTTCAACTCAAGATACTCTATGATTCTATAAGTAACATTGGTCCAAGGTAAAGATGCTGTGTTTATCAAGTAACTTGAATAAAAAATAGTCTTTAACCTACTTGTAAATTATGAGATCTTTTCAATGGGACATGAACTCACTGTTCAGCTATGAATTTTCCCCTCATCTCCTGCAATTTAGGGCAGCAAAATACTTAACTGCACAGCTAATTCTAAGCTTAAATCCATTTCTGCATCTGTCAATACCTTGCAAAATCAATGCCTGCTGAAATGAATCTAATGCCACCTTATGGCATAAAATCTCCCAAGAAATAGTTGCCTCTGACCTAATCCTGTCTAGAGGTAAAGTTTATAGGGCAAAGCAAAATCCTTTCTTCAGCTGACTACTGCTAGATGGGGGAAAATATACAACCTCTTAAGTAGCATATTATTTTTTTGCATATTAAATACTTTTCCTTAAGTATGTAAATTGCAGTTGACAGTGGTCAAATTTCAAAAATTTTATATAGGCTGATTGGCTTTTTTAACTTAAAATTACAAGGATTACCAGAGAGACTTTTAAAAGTAAACATTGCAAAAAAAACTGGAATTAGGAAAGCCTTCCAACTTTTGTGATTCCTAATCTTTGCTACGATTATGTAGTTAGCTTTCTACCAAAAGAAAACACCACTCTTTTAAGCAATAATTGGTGAAGGGAGTACTTTGAATACTCAGTGTTCTGTAGAGACAGAAACTGTAGCTCGGTATAGATCTCCTGTTACTTTAGAGAAGTTGAGAGTTTATTTTGCTTTGTACATGTGCCAGTAAAATGGAAGTTTTACCACAGTTTCATTGTTAATTTTTTAAGTACACCCACATGTGCTTACCTGTTTTTCAAGGGCTACTACTGAGCTATTCTGCTTCCTATTGGCATTAACTCCCAGGTGTCCTGAAGGGTAAAACTGACTCATAACTCCCCCAGGATCAGGGTGGTTTTGTCTTGAAGCTGCATTTTACACTAAATTTGCTGTACTTGGAGCATCGAGGCAATCCCGATCATCATACCATTCCCCTCAAAGGGCACTATGTCACAAGTGAGCTTGGGAGTCCTGCAACGTTTTGCCCTGAGCACTTCCGTCTTCACTATTTTGCACCAGGTTTAAGTGGGATGGTTTTACGTAGACTTAGCGTTTCTTATTACCTCACTTTACCTTTTCTACAAGTCTCTCTTGGCTTCCCAAGAATAAATCCAGGCAATTGCTACTGTCTTCCCTAGCTCTGTAACACAGAACATGGTGAAAAAGGGCAATTTTAATTCCTGCTTTCGTATCCTGCTTCCTTATTCATAGCACGCAGTATTTCTACATATGAGTCACATAGTCCAGGAATAGGGTCTGTTAAAATCTGCAAATGTCCTTTCTCAATGAAAACTAAGGGAACAGCACCTGTTGAGGTACAATTGTGCATTCCTTACCTTCAGGTACTTCTCAATACAAGCTATGTATTTTTATGCAGTCCTGTACTTGTGTCCTTCACTTTTCCTTTACCTGACACCAGGTCTCTGCAAACTGGTATCACCCAGTTTGGAAATCACTTTAATACTTTGGATTCAAAAAGCAGATGATTTCTTTAGTGGTTTCACACTAAGCTTAGCACAGAAGGAAGCTTAAGGAATAGAAGAGGGAAAGAGTAAATAGGAAGCCCTTAAACCAAAACCACTTCAAAGTTACTAAATAGTGAAACTAGTAGGTAAGAAATGCCCATTCCCTGAATCTGTTTGTAGCAAGAGAATCCCTGGCTGGAACGTGGATCTCCTCTGCCTGTGCCCCAGGCCATTCTCATTGCTGGTCAGAAAACAACTTTGTTGCTCTTAAGAAGTATCAGCCTACATGCTGCTGTATGTGATAGGGAGTACCAACCTTATGCTGAACCTGATGCATGCTCTACAAGCAGGAAAATTGTAAATTTCAGATGCACACGCCAAAAAAAAACCCGCAAAACTGAAACCCCAGCCCTCCTCATTTCTCTTTCAAGAAATTCAGTTTCCATCAAATACCAAGCAATCCTGATGGGTTAGCATCTGTGTTTACACACTGTTCTGTGTGTAAAGCACTTTTACTGGCAAGCATGATCTGGTGATTTACATTGATATGTGTCACCTTTTAACAAATATAATAAAGTTCCTGTCTGATGCCAGCAAATGGAGTGCCATCTATTTTAAAGATAATGAATCAGAAAAGAAAATATTAAAACATAATGCTGAATTTTTATAGTCCTGGCTTAATGTTCTTATTTTAGATGTAGTTCTGAGGATCACACAGGGTGGTGTTCTGCTACAGGAGAAAATCATTTAGCATTGTATGGGGGGAGAAAAATCTCTTTGCACTTTCCTCAGTCTGATAAGGAGAAAAATATTCTTTACCAGGAGTGATTTGTTACCACAAACTCTCATAAGCAATAGTTTAGAAATTAGGCAGTCTCACATGAATGATGAAACATTAGAGGTGGTTGCTTTGTATGTGCATTTTGAAAGGGGAAAAAATAGGTTTTCCCTAGATAAAAAAAAACATGAACCTTGTGTACTGACATTTAAGCAATATGGGTGGGAATCAGACCAGGGATTTTGTTTCTCACACTGTATATGGTATACAATGACAAAAATGTAGAGCATTTCTATCCTTGGCAAAGCACATCCACTTAGTGTGATGGAGCACAGAGCTTCAGATTCCCCTTGAATGAGCTTAGGCCTTACAACCAGAAATTAATTGCCTGCTGCTGGAATATAGGTTACTTTCAATAAACACTTCAACACAATTTGAAAGATACTCTGTTGAACTATAGTAAGCCTTTGTCTGCAGAGAATGAGTTTTTGGGAAAGAGGGAATATATTTTTCAGACTGTCTGAGTGCAGAATTGTGAATCAGGAAAGAAATCCCCAGCCGTCAAAAGGCTGGGCTCTTGAGTCCGATATATGAATACTCCGTTCAAGTGGCTGCTATAACAGACAAATTGGTAGAAATCAGACCAAGCAAGTGGTCTCTGAACTCTCTGTCCCAAAAGATGTAATAAAGAATAGGGGAGAAACACTGGAAAAGAGATGCAAAAGACCCATAGTATCCAGCCTGCAGTGGTGAGAAGAATACTGCTGACTTGAAAATATTCCTGAACAACTTGGTTTAAATTTAAGACTGCTTGCTAGGAGAGACCATACCACCCAAGAAAATAGACTTCCAGCATGTAAAAATACATTTTCTTGTGGTTCATCCACTCCTATTTAAGTGAAGCACATGTTTATTTAACTCAAGCAAATGTACACATCCTCAATTATTCTGCTCAAACATCAGCTGCAGCTATGGTATGGTTAAACTTCCTACTCTTTGACATCTCTCCTGTGTTCCAGGGTAAGGTGTTAGTCCAACTTGTGGATCAGTAGGGGTACTGATGACTGAATGGGATTTAAATTTAAAATAGGTGTTGGATATTTTTAAACACCAAAAAACATTGTAAAATATCTGAACAGTGCTGGAGTTGCATACCTAACCCAAAGGAACCCCAAATTACCTGCTCTTTAACTGCTTCTGAAACTCAAAAGGCTAACGAATTTAACTTTTTGGGGGAACAAGGGGAAGGTAAAGGAGGAGAATCTTTTATGGGCACACATCCTTCACATAGGCCCAGTACTATAACCTTGCCGTTCCCACGTAGACTCCTTGAGGTGAGAAAAGCAGCGTGTGACCAGCCTAAGTCCTGGGCAGCTGCAGAGCAGTATGGTTTGGTCTCCTTTGGGGCTGCCTAAGGGGAATGGATATAGGGAACTGCTCTAGCCACTAGCATCATGACAGAAAAAACCCACAGTTTTTGGTTTCTTCATAATGAAAAATCTCAGATGTACTTTTCTTGTCTTGTTGATTTGGTCTCGAGAACAATATATCTCTGCTCACTTTGGCTCTGAGCTGTGTTACACAGTAAGCTATGGACTGTGCTAAATTAATTCTATCATAAAGAAAAGTAAACACTTGTCATTAAAAAAGCAAAGCAGTTTTTTAGTGTACGCTTGCCTTCTCAGAAGATTTCTCAAGTCTTAAATCGCAGTTGTTTGGAAATATGTTGCTGTCTGACATAACTGTTGGAAATTCGGAAAGCCAATTCTAGAGCTAGGTTTTGTTTCAGCCATTAGCTAAGCAATAAAAAAGCCAAGTGTACTTCATGGTAGTTACTTTAAGAAATTAATTTCTGAAATATGAGGCATAAGTCTGAATACTTGAACCACGTGAGAAGTGTAAGAAGTTGTGAGATACTAGCTGCTTGGAGTGTTTTGCTGCTCCTTTTGGACAAATGAGCTTTTACTAGAATGTTAACTTCTACTTTTACTGATTGCAATAGATGTGAAGTTTACTTGGACCTTGCTCTGCATTACTGATATTGGTCTTTGAAGCCCAGAAGGCAGGAGAGGGTTAGTTAAGCTGTTTCTTCTTCCCTTCCTCATTCAGAAGTNTTTTTTTTTTTTTTTTTTTTGTGTGTGTGAGAGATGTAGTTGAATTTGTTTTCAAGTCTTTCCCATACTAAATGGTCCTACCAGCTTTCTTTTCCCAGGTGCATCTTACCCTGTAGCAACATGCAGCATCCTCAATTTTCTAGCAGTTAACTGTTCTTGTTGTCGTTGCTTATTCACAATGACAGTTTTACTGCCAATTACTATTATCTGTTGCTGCCTGACTTCATGCTGTGTGGTACACTGCTTCTATGTGTTTGTTACTTCTTAATGGAAGTGCCGTAAAAGTCACCAGCAGCTGGCCTGAAGCAGTAACAATAGACTGCTAGGATGGAAACAGGCAGGTGACTGTACATATGGAAAGCAACTCCAGGATACATAACGGGCATAAAGTTCCAATTTGAAGGGGCTTTTTTTGTTTGCTTATTTTTTTTCTTAACTTCTATCATGAATATTTAATGTTGTAGAAAGTAGATTTGTTTCATCAAGATCATTCACTGTTAACAGTTACGTTTTCTCCAGTCTGTTGGCTTTCAACAGAGCCCCGTCTTACCCTTTCTGCCTAATCTCTGGCAACAGAGGTCCTGAATGAGGCAGAATGTGAGTATAAGCAGCACAATGAGGCTGTGATGTTCTCTGAAGATTTCACTGAGCCTTTATGGGACCTAAAGAAATGTAGTTGTCTCTGGTTCAGATAACTCACCTAGCCAGACATCCCATGAGAGAGTTAACTTGCTTCCTGGTAGGCTGCCTGTGCTAAACTTTGCATATGGATAGCAGTTGACTGTATCATCAATTGACTGTATCACTTGCACAGCCATTTCTGTTTGTATCCAGATATCTGAAACCATTTAACAACTACATATCAAATGCACTTGAATTTATATTTTTCATGTTTACTAATGTGAACATGCATCAACAAGACTCATGTTGTTCATTGCCTTTAGAAAAAGTGGCAGTTGTCAGCCAAATGGAAAAAGTCAAGTAGTCAAACTTTTAGAGGTAGCTTTATTCTACTAAAATGCCAGCCTATAACTAACTTTAAAAAAAATATAAATTTCTATTTAGGAGCTACTTTCTCCAAGCACATGGTTTGTGTTAGGTTAGGGAGTTCACACTGGCTGCCAAGTTTAATAAAAGTCAGTGTAATATTTTTTTAACCGATGGAGTTGAAAACCCCAAATTATAATGTCAGTTGGAAACCCTTATAGGAAAAAAGCCTTATTTGCCATGGGGTTTAGATAAGCATGAGGGAGCTGAAAATCAACAGTATCCATGAATTTATATCTGAGTTGTAAAGTGGTTTTTTTTTTTTTCAAATTACTACTGAAAACGCCTAAACTTTAAAAGCTTCAGCTGGCTCAGATTTTGAGCCTCAGCCAATTGTACTTTTTGAGTCTTAATTTATTGCTAGTGAACTTTCATTGCAGCTAGTAGTTGGCTGTTTACCAGTGGGCTCAGTAATGGATGTTGGCTTCCATTTCTCTATAGAGCTCGGACCTTCTTTCTCAGCTGAGTCTTTTCTAAGCTCTGTGTGGGGAACTCTGTCACTCTGTCATTGGTAGTGTTCAGCATTTGAATTTTTCAATCCAAATCTGTATTAGTTTCAATATAGCTTACTTTCTAAAGAAAAAAAAAAGTAGAAACTTCTCTGCATTACTTAATAGAACTTTTTAAATTCAAAGGTTATTTTAACCCTGAAATGCACCTCTCCCTAGCATCCTGTTCAATTAGTTCAGCTTGAGAAATTCGACATTTACACAGAGAAACATCCTTTTCTAGATTATTTTTGTTAGGTAAACTACCATTATTAGAATATTAGTAATGCATTTAACTACATCATAATTTGGAAGAGATGAGAAAATTAGCAAAAATTTGTGTTGATTTCCCCACCCCCTCCGACCCCCCACAAACTCAGGCATTTTGTGGTATCTTTTAAGTCTCAGTGTTTGTGCTCAATTACTGGCCTCATGCCTGCTTGTTCTTACAAATTGAAGACTTGAGCCTGTATACTTAACTGTATTTTACAAGCCAAAGAACTGGCACAGTTTTGGTAGCTTGGTTTGGTTAGAAAGTAGGCGTGCAACCAATTTAAAATTAATCTAATTTTTCATTATTAGATGAAATCCTTAGGTGAGGCTAAACATCTCTCTAAATGGGAATCCACTGTTTGAGGAAAGAATAGAGTGGGACTAGTGCTTGTCTTACAAATTTAAAAAATCTAGCTTCAGAGGTCTAAAACATGCACCGTGTAGTGTTACTCTAAATCAAGATATCTGCCTAAAGCAGTAAAAAGGGATTGTTACGAAGTGTCATGCCAAACTGGGATTCTAATACATAAAGCCTGGTCTATAACATTTCTTCATGTATAATGCCTTCAGCTTTGCCTTTTCTATATTAGTTTCATTAAAAGTACTCTGAAATAGTTTCAGAAGGATAAATACTACATAGAAAACTACTTTTTGAAGATAATATTGAAAAGTATAGAATGACAGTTTGCCAGATTCCTTGGCTTCGTATTTTTTTTCAGAAAGTTATCATCTTGTGTATTTCCAATTGTATATACAACTTATCTATTTATATGCTGCTGCTGTTGTTGTTGTTGCTATCGTTATTATTATTATTACTATTTACTATTGGATTAAATCGAAAAAAAATACGTATAAAGTTTGGGGGAGACAAAAGTCTAAGTCGTAGCTACTCTTATGGAGATAAGTTTGGCCTGAGATATTTTTGTTTGGAAGAAACTACTGGGATTTTTTGTATGTCTGAAAAGATTTGGTGTGCTAGTTCAGGCCCAGGTATTTTTAGGAATTTAAAAAAATGGTGTTTTAAGTAAGTGCACTAAAATGTGTCCTTCTTTATGAATAATTTATAAGAGTAATTAAAGAAAATCCAAGCCATTTATCTCCCCATCTAGTTGTACCTGAAGAGAATTTTGAGTGTGATCTTTTCTTGGAAGCATATTTGGAGGCCAGAGAGGGAAAGGATCGGTACTGAGGGGTGACTGTAGATATTGATAGTGAGATATCTCCCAGTGCCTTTGCCCTTAAATGCAAACACAGTGCAGGGATCCTTGTGGAAGCAAAACCAGAGGAGTAACTCTTGTAACCCTTTTCCCCACTCCTCCCAGCACCCAACCATTCAATTCAGTATTCCTTGTGCCAGGCAGAGGTGGTCTATAAGGAAGGATGATGCCTAACTGTTTAGACTTGATTTTAATGACAATTAAGGGGCTGTGAATTTTTTGAATATACAGAATCTGGAGCTTTGTAGAGCAAAATTGTAGATCCCTACAAAAGAGGTGCTTGGCAGGCAGTATTACTTTAGGGATGGTAGGCAGTGTTACTTTGGGGATAAGTGCCACATATTGCTTAAAAGTTATGGTGTTCTATTAGAATTCAACTAATGTGGCTGTAGGTATGCTGAGAAAAGAAAGGTAGGTAGTGTCTATTTGTTTCTTCCATGACAGTGGGTACTCTTTACATCACTACAAATGGTTTATATGAATGTCAGAGGTGCAACATTGTTGCCTGCTCTTCAGTTAACTAATGAGTCATGTTGTTGTTTCTCATCCCTGGATGGCTAAAACATTTATAGAAAGACATGTAATAGCACGAAATCAATATCATAGAATTATATTATTTGAAATCGTTTCCCAAATTTTGTCCTCTAAACTTGATGATTTGTACTTTCAGCGTCACCCAGCAACACAGAAAATGTGAATGTGGCTGAGACAAAACTCAATTAAGCATCTCAGATGTGCTCAGGTTTATTCTGCCTTATAGATCCACATGTAGGAAGAATTATTTTCTCCTTCACAAATGGCAGAGTGCTTTCTAGAACATGAGGCAACAATAAAATAATGTCCTATTCAGTAAGTTTAAATAGGAGTCCAAATGGGACCTGGTTTTCTGATGTATATGAGAGCAGGCACTGGGATACAAGTGCAAAACACATTCTTATAGAATGCCACACTTCAGTCTTACTGCCAATGGTGTAACACAGCGTTCCCGGGCAGGAAGCAGCTCTGTGGATTACAGTCTGCGAGTGGAAACATTGTGGGATGTAATTGTTTTATATCAAACATGTTAAAAATTACAGAATTTAGGCTTTAAGCTTACATGCGGTGTAGAAAAAAATCTATCTATCTGGAGTTTTATGCACGGTGTCACTTAGAAGCTTAATTAATGTTAGGTAATGTTAACGTTAATATTAGTTAAATGTTGCTACAGAAAATCCAACCAAAGACATGTGAATGTTCTCCAGCCTTTAATTTTAGAATGAGAACAAATCATCTCTGAGTACATGCCATAGCGTTTGGTCATGTGTTCGATTCTCTGCTTTCCTTAGTTCCTTTAACAGTAAGATTACCATGCTAGATCTTTTCACACTGCCATTGTGTATACTATGATTTTTGACAATGGATTGTAAAATCCACCTGTAAGATGGGTACAAGTAAATGTACCTGTAAATATTTAGCAACAATATTTTAACTTAAGGAGCAGCCGTAGATAAGATGACCAGGTTATACCCAGAGCAAACTATGTAGTGCCAATTCTGAGGATTTTGTGGGTGTGTCTGGCTCCTTTATCAGAAACTGCTATGAACGGAGCTTAGGTGGGTAGATGTTGACATTGGGTATCGCCCTGTAACCAATATGCATTGAATAGGTTGATCAAACAATTCTCCTGAACAAGATGTGGAAGCTGTAAAACCCATAATTAGGTGGCTTTACCTCCCAAATGTTTTGAGCAGAATGGTGAAAGGTTGAATAAGCTCTAAAAGTTAATGTGACCTCAACACTAGGAATAAATTTGCTTTTGACCAGCTGTGGTGGGTTGACCTTGGCTGGCCACCAGGTGCCCACCAGGCCACTCTATCACTCCTCCTCCTTAGCAGGGCAGTGGGGGAGAAAATAAGACAACCTCATGGATCAAGTTAAAGGCAGTTTAATAAAGCAAAAGCAAAGGCTGCGTGTGGAAGCAGAGGAAAACAAAAGATTTATTCTCTACTTCCCATCAGCAGGTGATGTCTGGGGAAGTAGGGCCTCAGACTGTGGAGCGGTTGCTCCAGATGACAAACACCTTAATAGCAAATGCCCCCACCCCTTTTTCTTTGCTTTTATTGATGAGCAGACACCATACGGTATGGAATATCCCTTTGGTCAGTTTGGGTCAGCTGTCCTGGCTATGTGCCCTCCCCAGCTCTTGCCCACCCCCAGTTTACTGGCCTTTGGAGGGGGGCAGGGTGTTGGAGGACAGCTTTGATGCTATATGAGCACTGTAGCCAAAACTTTGGTGTGCTATCAACACGTTTCTAGCTACAAATACAAAGCACAGCACTATGAGGACTGCTATAGGGAAAATTAACTCCATCCCCGCCAGACCCAAGACAACAGCTGTGCATGATACAGTAGTGAGTCAGTGGTGGGAGTTTTGTTTGAACGAGTTTTGTTTTAGTTTTCACCCTCATAGTTTTGTGAAAGATGAATTCTCCCAGGCAGTGGAGATAGTTTCCTAGACAATCCAAAAATTAATCTAAGCCTATAAAATTCATACACCTTTAAAGGAGGGGTAGAGAAGCTGGTATGGGAGCTAATGGAAAGTATTAGCTGAAAACAATGTTTTCTATATGCATTACTTGGAGTAGTATAATACTACAACAGGCTGCAGTATAGGGAAGAATGAGTATATCCATATCTTTGAATCAAACGTACCACGCTGTAAGTGAGTGAGCTCTGTTATTTGCCTGAGAGTAACTGCAAGAGCATACTGACATTATAGCAGTAAGTAACTAAAGAAATGTTATGTGATATGATGACACCTGAACCAAATTGTTATCTAGTTGTACAAACTTAATACTATCCATATGCATGAATATTGAAATAATCTCCAAGCAGTGCCAAATGCAGTCTGCATTCAGCAGAGCAGGACCACAGTGTGCACTGGGATCTAGAGCTGTAGAGGAACCTTCCCACTGGTGGGAGCGCAGGGTCAAGCCAAAAATGCTGACCTCTTTGTAATAAGAGTAATGTCAGTGCTCTGCATATTTTTCTATAGAAAATGCAAGAGTAGGAGGGAAAATGAGTATGTGAAAGAAACTGCAAATGAAGGGGAAGCAAACTATTATCTAACATGAAAACATATGTAGACCACCTAACTTAATATTTAACATAGCAGCTTCCCAGCTTGTGTCCAGAACATAGCTATTTGAGTCTTCTCACTGGAGCTGTCAAACTTAATAAAATCTGCTAGCTACTCCTTCCCCGACACAGACATATTCTCTAACATGTGACCCTCTATGATCATGTTGAGCCAAAAAAAATTTGGAAAACTCACTGGGCTGAATTCACTAACTACCCTGCTCTCCAATAGACCAAGCAAATGCGTATCACAAAGATGAACACTATGTCTTTTTACCCTGCTCTCTTTAGCTCCAGTGAGCAGAACAGGATCTAGCCTGTTATTTATTTTTTTTTTCAGATCAGTTAGTCTTTTCATGTGTAATGTTACCTTCTTGTACTAGTAGTGATTTGCTTTAATGGAAATGAAAGCCAGAGCTGCTGATGGCAGTTCTGCTGGCATGAACATGAATGAATAAGGGGCCTTCAGAGCAAGTGCTTACCCATGGGAGATCAGGAAATAGGGAAGACTGGATGCTGTGGTCATGGCAGCAGGGGTTTAGTGTTGTGCTAGGCAGCAGCTAATGCTACACCTGTATGAAAATATAAAGCTAAAATTCCCAAAGAGATAGCAGCGTTGACATGTACCTCTCAGCACTTCCTCTGCTACATCAGCTCTCAAGCCCTAAATAGCCAGGTACATCCTGGAAGACTAAAGTGACCGATGCCATCTAGGCTGTCATCAGAGACAAGACTGTAATAGCCGATCAGTCTGACTATTTGCATTTCTCTGCATGTGCATAAGGAAAGTTGTACTGTCTTCCTACATATATAATAAGAGGAGTTCCCTACAAAACTATTGCAAAGAGATTGCAGTGGTTTATTTCTGGGAAGCAATGGTGGCATTATCCTAGCAGAAAGAAATCTGGAGACATGGTCAAAGCAGATTTAGTTTTACAGAAGTAAACAGACAACAGCTTGTTGTCATAAATATACTGGAATTAGTGAAGGCCTTTCTTTTTCATTATATGACTGCAGACAATGATTAACTGATGTTATTGCTTAGTATGCATTAGAAAATGGTTTTAAACAGTACTTGCAAGAATAAGATCTGGGGCACTAAATACATTAGTGGTGTCACTTGTTTTTCTATAAAAATTAAGTTAGTTTTAGTAAGTTATTTAACCTTTAAAGTTGTGGATAGGAACAAGATAATTTATTTGGCATTTTTTTCTTCTTCTTTAAATATTTTGTTTGTGCCAAAAGTAGTTAACAGATCTTCACAAAAAAACCAAAGAAGGTATGCTTTAATGTATTAAAAGCACCGGGCTTTACTGAAAGGGATACATGCTACTTAATGAAAACTCTTTTGGTGCTTAAGAGAAAGTTCTGTCCTTTACAGTAACATGTGGAACAGTGCCAGGAAAACGATGAGAGCATAGACATAGGTATACTGACAAAACTATACATGGTAATGGTAATGTAAAAGCTTTTTTTTTTTTTTCCATTGCTCATCTCCTGCAGAAACAAGAGACCAGAGTAACGGCACCTTCATAAGGGGGGATTCCCCAACTTATGTTGGCCAGTGACAGGAACTTCAGATGCCTGAGCAATGTTTTAAGTGACAGAAGTTTGCAATGTAAAACTAATCACGTGAAAAACAGAGATTCCTGATTAGTCATGAGAATGAGGAAGAATAATTACTTGATTATTATTATTATTGAATGTATGGGAACTGAAACAGAAATCACCACTACTGAGTGGCTTAAGATTAATTTGCTTTCAAGTTCTAAAGGAACGAAAAAGTCTGGTAAAAGCACCAAGCCAGAATTATTCTAAAGTGATATGAAGTAAAACATTTGCAGACGCAAACAACCACAAACTCCCACCCTGTTTACTGAATATGTCTCCTTGGCTTTCTGCACAAGCCCTTGCCACAGAATTGCACTCCAGAATTTGAAATTTAATTTTAATACTGGTGTTTCTGAAAAGGAAAAACAAATACCTAAGAAATTGAACAAAATGCATACTTCTACTTAAAGCCCAAGAGTGCTGACTCACCATCACAAGGAACTTCAGCTCCAGTCGTTGATTTCTCTTTCTCCCTCGAACCTTCACCAGCAGCTATTGTCCCCAGTAGTGCAGGAGCAGCCAACAACGTGTATCTACTCATTATTCTCCTCAGTTCATAATACAAGCTGAGGTCATCAGCAATTTATACATGTCAGGCTGGAAGCAATGGTAGGGCTGTAAAGAATGTGCCATCCTCACTATAGAAGCTGTGGATCCATGGATATCTGACCCCAGAGCAAAGCAGCTGCTTTTTATTTGCTTATTTAATAGTTATTTTTAACCTGAGTCCGTTCCTTGATTGGGTTAATTTGTGGCTTTAGAAGCAGTCTCACAAACTTCACAAGTACCAAAACTGGGGGAGAACGTGGCAGGGGGAAGAGGCCAGAGGACAGAGAGGCAGGAACTGCTTGCATCGGTTTTGTCAGGAAATGTGCGTATCTCCCCAGCCAGCAGCAGGGCAGGGGACAGTGTTGATTGTGGGGGACAGGAGCTGCTTCTGCGACTGCAGCTGAGCTTCCTGCAAGTATAGTTAAATGATGTCTGTCTAGTCAGCATGTGAACTCCATCATTTGTCTCGAGGATGAACTAACTCAGCAGTCCATAGCAATTTGTGTCTCTAGTCAGCTGTTCTGCAGAGTACGCTGTTAATCTTCCCAGCCCCATTCACAAGTGCATTCTTAGGTGTTAAACTGCTTCCATTTATATTGAACTCAGAAGCCGGGTGTTTTTGAGCACCACCTTTAGGATTTCTATGTTAAAATGCCCATCATCAGTACAAAAATCTGCACTGAGCTAAAAATATAGATGAAAAAAGACCACTGAAACAAATCACATCATTGTATGATTCATATAAAAAATAAGCAACTCCATTTTTAAAACTGTCTGGATTTCTATCCTGTAATACTGGGGTGACTTTTACTCTTCTTAACTAATTTGACTTTACTCCTGAGACTTTAAGCCCTGGTTAATACAGCAAAAGTTTGTTACAGGGTCCTCTGCCAACCCAGATTCCTATAACCTGTGTATCTGCAAAGTTCGTCTGTCATGTAAATGCTGAAGTGCTCTTACATAGAGATGCCTTTTCCCTGGGGCCTGTGATCTGGCCTCCATAGCAGGGCATACTACATTGTGCTCGTATATGATTGAGGATAAACACAAATAACTCCTGACTTTGCATATATGTCAAGTACACGCACTGCCCTTTTAAAATACTGCTCCACACTGTATAGGTGATGAAGATGCCAAGTTTTATGGAACTACTCGTGAGAAAATATCCTATTTCTGCATCACCTGGGAAGATCTATTAAATTATCCAAAAATGGGCTACAGGTGAGTCAGGGGACGAGGAGGATTTTACACCTTCCAAGAAAACCATTGCCAGGCTATAGTATAGTGTCAGTTCCTTTTGCTGGTGTCTGACTCTTTTAGGTAGAATAGTGCTTAGTCCACATTTGATGGCAGAAAACAAGCTGTCTTGCTGTGTGGCAGTACCACAAAAATTATCCAGAATGTTCATGTTAAGATACAGAAGCTAGATAACATGCCTTCCTAACTCACAGTGCTGCCCAGAGCTTTGATTTATCTGTACAAGGAATGAGTGCAGTGTTGGCACTAACACTTACATGTGGTTCTACAAGATAACTCTTTGCTGTACTGGGCAAAGCCTTTATCTGACCACAAATTCAAGCCTATCTGCAAGTGCTGGGTCAGCAGGTTAATTGGAAATTTGTGACTGGTTTGATGATCCAGGAAAACTAGAGCGATGTCTCACAGGTTTGTATTTGTAAGACAGAAGTATGTTGAAGCCAGTAAGTCAAAGGACTCAGAGAAGCATCCCCAAATTGTTTCAATTCCTGTGTCAGCACGGCACTGTTACTATTTACTATTTTGAGATTTACTGCCAACAGGAAACTTTTAAAGCAAAGACGCCTGGGGCTTGTGATTGTATAATTCTAAAAAGCATAACAATACTTTCTGTAGCTTTTATCACTGTTCTGCCTGGAGCCAGCAAACTGCACTTCTGGTAGGTTTGCTTCCTCAGAATGATTTAGGACAGGGAATTTGAGTTACAGAGATGCTCAGAAGCCATGAATAGAGTGATCTATACCAAAGGAGAGAACCAAAAGGAAAGGGGTTTGCTTGGGCAGACATCTCGTTCTGTTGCTTTCGTCCTGCTGCTAATACTGTTATCCCGTGCAAACCAACAGGTTCCTTCTGCATGGTGATTTGCTGCTCCCATTGCTGTTGCAACACGTAATTTGTTGTTTCTGGCACATCTTCTCCAGCTGTTCCTTGGCAAGTGCCTTCCTCTGGTGCTGCTGGTGGTTCAGGCTTTAGTGAAATGGTTGAAATGTGTATACTCTGGGAAAGGCATATATAGTGATGGTCCAGGCAGTCCCTCGGTGATAGTTTTAGGCAAAAAAAGGACAGTGTATGACTAATACCCAGTCCACATTTTGTGCTCTTGCTATTCTACAGAACACAATAATGTTTCCAAATTTTTGTCTCTCTTCCATTAAAGAAAGATATTTAATTGTTGTTGCAAGCTTCTAGGATGTTCGTTTTCAAAACTTTGAAATATATTTTAAATCTTTTTCTTTAAATTTATCTAACTTATTCTGTAGGGGTTATTAACTTTGGTTGTCTTTAACACCATGAGGCAGATACAATAAATTGTTTGGGGACTAAAGACATTCATGTTGAGATGCAAAATTTTCCTCTTTGCTACCAAGCTTCCTGCCTCATGCTAGGCCAAATTCTTTAATCAAGAAGTGCAAAGAAGGGAAAAACTCCTGTGGTGCATGCAAAGACAAACAGATACGTTAAGTCAGATGCTTTAAGTCAGATGCTTTTTAAATCTGCATTTACACTTGCTTTAAAGCCTTCCCCAGTTTTCTCTCTGTAGCACTGTCCTGGATTGAGGTAAAACAGAACCAATTTTGTTCAGTAACTTCGCTTCTTAGCTGGGCCTCTTCTAACTACTGAAATTAACTGCATATTGTGCAGACAATGTTCACTCTCTCAGAGTGGTAAGACCAATGTTTATAGCTGATGCCCAGGCATGGTATGCAGAGAGGCTCTTGCTTATACTTATTGCTATAACAGCCAAGGCCAACCAACTTTGTTATTTGCCCCGTTGGAGGGTCGGAAGCAGAAAAGCATAGTGGGGTCCCACCCGCAGGGAGGAGCGGACAGGACAGGTGACCCAAAACTGACCAACAGGGTATTCCATCCCATCTGCATCATGCGCAGTATAAAAGCTGAGGGATCAAAGGGTCAGTGGTTCCTTCAGTGGCCGACGTCTGAGGAGGACTCCGTTCGTCTGCCTGTGATCCCCATCCTGAATGCAGATCCGGAATCCAGTTCCCGTCTGTCACTGAGTCCAGCCTGGGACTGGCCCAGTGCCAGCTGGTGTCATGATTGTCATCTCAGGAGCTTGATACGGTTTTGTATATATTTTTCATTATTTCTTTTTATATTATTATTAATATTTCATTAAAGTAGTTTAGTTCCTTCTAAACTCATAAGTCTCTTTTTCCTCCTCTGCCTCTCTCTTTGAAGAGGGGTAGAGGGGAGCATCTGTCAGTCCCATCTGGGGTCCCCCAGGTCCCAAGTAGCCGATTTGGCCTAAACCACGACAAGCACTTCTGTGCTTCAGAGCAGTGACCACATGGGAAAAAGTTTTCAGTGCATGTTCCATGCTGTGACACACCTTATTTTTCGATAACCAAACATGGAAGAAGGTGCAATTCTTCCTACCTGCTGAGCTTGCTCTGTAGCTTTCAGCTGTTTTGGAGTAAACCTGTTTCCCGTTCCCTCCTTCATGTTTCTTTAAATCAGCAGTTTCTGCTAATTCTTAGATGTTGTGTCACATTTGGTTAGGAAAAGGAAAAACAGATTTAATGCTGTTGAATGAGATTTTCTCTGATAAGTTTAGTGTACCAAAAAAAAAGAACTGCTGCCTTCACTGTCAGAAACCTCTGCTCAGGGCTACTCAAAAAATTTGCTGCCAAAAATAATCTCTCAATTCTTGGAAGACAATATATGCTGGGTGACCAGAGTGGATTGCTGTTGGCGTAATACATATTTCATATTCTCATTTTTATGTTTTATGCTGAAAATAAATGGTCAATTTTTAACAATGCTGCTGGGAATTCAGAATAAAAGACATTCTGGGGGGGAAACATCACTGTTCCTTCACCTATTGTGCATGATTTTAACCCAGAACGTTGACATCTTCATTCATCAAGATAAGTAACTCCATTATCGCTTGTGTTTTCTGACCCATATTCTTTTTATTATTTTGTTGCCACATGGGAACCAGACACCCAGACAGCTGGTTCCTCAGGAATTCTGTCTTCACCAAATGCCACAGGGTCATTTCTTGCCAATAATGCAGCAAATCTAGTAACTTATTGCATCTCAAGACTTACAGCAGCTTTCTTGAGGTTGGTAAAATGCAAATTTTTCAATATTTTATGAGTTAGAGTGAATAAAATTAGAGAAAAGGGAGGGGTTTAAGCTTTTTTTTTTTTTTTTTCTCTTTAGAGTTTTGAAAGAAAACTGGCATATTGAATACGCAGCACTTTGTGAATGACCTAATATAATGTTTTGGAATAAACTGTGATGGTCCTCATGACCTCCTCTCCCCTGCTCATTGCTAAAATTTCCCTGATAAATCTGAAATATGTATATTTGCACATGCATTTGTGTATAGTTAGGCATGTATTTCAACATGTGGAGAAGCTTGTGTTTCAGCAACCTACTCCATGTACTTTCATCAAACATTTTTTACATGCAGGGAAACTATCTCTTTCCATATGTGGGAATAATTAAATCTATTGTTTGCAGTAGCATTGTTTTGCTGACTGAGAGGTTCAGCATTGGACAGGCTTGCTCCAGCCAGTGACAAACTTGTCAGTCAACAGGACAGCTGACTTAAGGTGCAAAATAAATAAATCCTTTATTAAGTGAATGTTTTTCTGCCTTTCTCTACATATTCTCCATTATTTGAGTAAAATCTGGATATGACTGTTTGTCAAGCTTCTCTTCAAACTTAGGACTTGACTCATGAAATGCCACAGTTACTCTCATTTAGTCTCCTTATAGCAGAAAATCATTACTGGTACCATTTCTGCATGGATGGCCCTATCTGAGCTAGGCAAGAATCACTTTTTCTTTTAGCAAAGGGATGTTGGAAGGACAGAATTGCTTTTGGTGCCTCTGACCAAGAGGAAGGTGATGCACTAGAACTTCTTGATGTAGTAAGGGGACAGGGAAGAGGAAGATAGAGTAGATTTGGTTTGTTTGCTATGAACATTTCCTAACACTGTTGTGTAGCAATATAAGGACAGAAAATATAAGGAAATTCAGTGTGGAAAGAATGCACGAAGCATCTTTTGTACTTCAGGTCTTCCAGCTATAAACAGATAGATACATTTCTGAAGAAGGTAGGCTATTTTAATATGAGAAAGCACCTTGGAATGGAGATTCTCTCATCCAATTCCTACTTTTTCAGTAGTTTTCTTCTAAGAAATATTTTTTCATTGGAAAACTTCCCCAAGAGCTATTTCTAGGAGGAATGACAGAGCAACCATTGTGGTTTGCCTTTAAACTAGCTTTTTAATTACATCAGATGCCACCCACAATGTCCTCTGGCTTGTATTTATTTCATTACTGCAAGTTTGTTGTAAAAAAAAGAGAACTCAATTAATGCCAATTTAAAGCTTGGACTGGCACACTTCTCACCTAGAGAAAAACTTATGGTGATGTAAATCTTTTTTATTCAGCAGTTCTTGTTCAGTGTGGGTGTCAGCTGTAGTCTGTCATAGAATAGAAAGGAAGGATAAAGCCTGCAAATGCAACATGTTTTAAGGACTGATGAAAGGAAATTGCAAACTATTTCTGCAGAAATTCTTCTCAGTTTGGCCTGTTGCCTCCTTCACAGGAGATTCTGCCACAACCTGAAGGCACGCAGGTTTTTTTTGGGGGGCAAAAGGGGTTTTTTGTATTTCTGGTCTGACACCTGAAAGTAACATTTTATCTCTTGTTTTGTTGGTTCAGATTTCCCTGAGGAGCTTATGGTGACTGCTCCGACTATGCAGAGCCTGTTGAGTGAATGGGACCCTCAGTCTCAGCTGGAGCCTCTAAGCATAATTGTAATACAAAAAATAGTCCAGGGCACTATATGAAAGATTTTGTAGTTGTCCTAAAGCCCTTGTTCTCCCTTGAGAGTAGTTTTTAAGTTTATTAATTATTTAGCAAGCATGGCATTGCAGATGTAGTCTGAAGATTGCTGCTAATACCTGCATCACCTGTCCTTGGGGAATGCATGCACTATGCATGCTTGTAACTCAGGATTAATCCTACTCTTCCAGCGGTGTTTGAAAATCTATTTGGCTTGAGCAGTTAAGGAAATTTATACAGGAGCAGAGACTTCTGAAGCATACCAACCCCATTGTTAGCTTGTGACAATAAGCTCTTGTATTTTGGGATTGCTTTAAAATGGAGAGGAAGAGCTGAAAAATGCAGAAAAGGTTAGAGTGACCTGACCTGTCCTGGAGTTGTGGTCAGCTGGCCAGATACAACCTCTGTTCCTCTCTCAGTCTTTGCCCTTCCTTTCTTCCTCCACAGTCCCCCAAACTGTCAACAAGAAACAGCCTCCAAGTTTCACTTCAAAATAATTGTCCCTTCTCAATCTGCTCTCATTTTAGTGCCAATATTATAGTGTTCATGCTTGCACGTGGCAGTGATTTTCTTAATTCGACAAGGCTGATAATAAACTTCTTAGATATTTTTTAGCACAGGTATTGAAATTGTAAGTAAAAAAGAACAACAACCAAGGAAAGGAAAAAGGAAACCAAACCTACACTTCTCTTATTCTTGGGAGGCACTTATTTTGCTGACCCTCCGGCTCCTCTTTTGACACTATTAAAGGCTTTTCTGTCAGCATATTCTTGCCACCCCGCCCAAATACATCACAAAAGGTGTGCAATACTTTCAGAAGTGTCTATAATTAGGATGCACGGGTATACAGTAACACTGACAGCTAACCACCTCAGAGCGTATGTGGATCTGTTTCTTACTGCATTTACTGCTGTGAGTCATGGAAAAGGAATTAATAGGTGCTCCAGCACATTGTCCAAAACTGCAGCAACTGAGTTCCTCTTGGCAGTAATCGTTTGCTTGCATATGCGTGTTGTATATTGGCAGATTCATTTTAGTCTGATACAGTGGATGAAAATCTCATGAAAGACAGAAAGCCCAAATGGAGGAATACCCAATACAGGCATGTGGTGCCTGAAGTGTTGCGTGAGCTGCTGGCCCACAAGTTCACACTTTTCATCAAACTGCTCAGTCGTGGCTCATATTGGCAAAACTATTTGTATATGAACAGTTCATGTATATATGAATAACAGAAAAGGAATTTGAGAAGCCTGACTATCCCTGATGGCAAGAGGAACAAAGAAATGTTAAAATATTGCCCTTGGTTATTACCTTTTGTCTTAGGTCACATATACATGTTTGTATTGTGAACTTTGGAAGTTTTTGGCATTAGTTGCTACAGGCTGCATTCAGTCCCTATTTTCTCTCAGCTGTCACCAGGCTCCACACAACCCTCAACCTCACAGCTGAGTTCACAGCTGCCCTGTGAGCTCGATGCATTGTGCTTCATTTATTTGTTCTTACAGGATATGCTAGCGAGTGCTGTAGTAAAACTCTTACCTAAAGAACCAAAACCACAAAAAGAAAATAAGGGAAAAGAATTGTCTGTATACTTAGCAGTTTGTTTCACAACTGGCAAATTCCCATCACTACTGCCTGCAGAAGAGGTCTGCAGCGTTTGAGGAAAACACTGTATTCTGCACAAATTATTAATGTTCAAGTGCAAAAGTGGTATCTACAATGCTATTGTCTTGTCAGTCTCTGTGCTCTGTCATGGACTTGGGAGGTCTTAACAGTAAAACTTCATCTTGCTTGCATCTTTCCTTAAGTGTCTATTCACTTTTCAAGTGGTGAAGAAAGACTTATAGATTTTGTACGGGTGATCAGGGCACCCATAAATTTCCACCCCTGATATGCACCACTTACTGAGACCTCCCAGCCCAAAGAAGCTCCCCTACAGCAGATGGGACCCAAGAGAAGCTTATCCAAATGAGGCAATGATCTATGGAAATAACTCTAACATCAGAGGTCAGGAGATGTTTCACCAGAGAGCAAAGTGTACTAGTAGCTAAAATATTTCTCTTCCATACCTCTGCAGAGCAGCATTTGCTGAGTACTTCATTGCTATCATGAAAAACCTGCAATTATAAGAGCAAGAGTCATGGGACATCTCTTCTAGAGAATCTAAGTATTGAACCCTAGAGAATAAAGTTGCTGGTAGCTATGGTGTGAATCTGTGTATATAGGGGTAATCACACTTATGGGGCAGCTCACCGGTAGTTGTAGTTCCAGATGTGTTGTCCATATGCTCATGCATTGTTCCTCCCCTCACTTTTTTTTTTTTTTTCTGTGTCAAAGGTTGAGAAAATAGAGTATGTGCTTTGCACTACCTTTTTGTAGTCATGCACAGAGGAACAGCAAAGAGGGACACACACATCAGAAGGTGCTGCAACAACACAAGGCTAAAATAGTGCCAAAGAGAGGGAAAGGAAAATCATCATGAGCAGTACATGGAGAAAAAAAGTAAGCAGACTATCAGAGCAGGAAAACAAGGCATAAAGAGGGTAAGGTGGCAGCAGTAGCAGCCTAGAGCGAGCTTTGGTCACAGAGATCACACAGGGACTTGAAGGGGAAGGAGGGGAAACTGGGAGAGAGGCTCCCTCTGATGCTGCTGACCTAAGCTTGGAGCTGCCATTTAGACCTCAGCAGAGCTTTAAAAATACTCCTGTTCTGGTGCCTTCATTCAAGCCTCTTCAGTCACATTTTGTGCAATGCAGCTTGAGAGGAAGATTGGACTGGTTTTACCAGTGTAGGAGGAGTGTGGGAGTAAGTAGGTTGGGGGAGAAACTAATTGCTGCACAGATACCCTGAAGTTTGCCTTGCTACAGACTGGCACAAGAAAACAAATAGATTAACTGCATGTATGACTTTTTTCAAGCCCTATATCTGCAGTGTGCATTGCTCTGTGTCTTATTTTACAGTGCACTATCTTTATTTTCACTTTACTGGCAGGGAGCAGAAGCCTCAACTGTGTGACAAATGTGCCTGGCACATTCTAACAGTCTAAGGTCTGCAGAAGCTTGTTTAACAGGGAGTGGAAAATTGGGCAGTGCGTATACTGATGGCAGTGTCTACCCAGTGCACCCAGTGGTGGCACTGCCACCATTTTCAGTGTGTAGGAAATGACCAAGGCAGCCAAGATGCAGGAAGCACAGGGCAGCTATTCCCTTTGTAGCTGACCAGAGTTTCCTGAATGTAAATGGCTTCATCAAGAATCACAACATTGATTGCCCTGTAAATTGGGCAGGCAGCTTTCACCTCTGCTCTCAAAATAATTGATGTGTCCACAGAACTGGTTTCTCATCCTAAGTGGCAATTTGGAGAAGCATGAATGTGAGCTTTGCTATTGTACAAAGTGTACATTGCCAGGGCTGTGGGGTGGGGAAGTTTCTTTTCCCAGTGTTGGTAGGGAACTATTGCATGTTTCTAGGAAACCAGCTTGTCCTCATGGAGGAGCACTGCAAGGCAAAGCAAGTGCAGGGGCCTAGAGTGGGAAAGACTCATTGGCTCTGCCATCCCCAAACGGAGAGGGACTGGAGCCTTCCCAAGGGAAATGGCAGTGTTGGAGCAGTGCGAGGCCCCTGGGGCTACTATGGATGTGATGTGCTCCACATGGTGCCCACTTCTCAAGCTTTGGACTGTTCCTACCATTCTGGTACTGCATGTCCTACACTGCTAGGATCAGCTTTGGGGCAAGAAAGTTGGAGAGGGATATAAGAACAAAGCACTGCAGGAAAACCTGAGCTAAGGGTGGAGGCCAGTCATGTTTTCTGACTACTTAGTATCATCTCATGTAAGGTCTCTCACAAGCAGCTTAGAGCCAACGAATGTTTTGAAAACCAATACCAGGCTGGAGCATGACCTGAGAATCAGGCATGCTTGTGCATATACTGTTTTGTCCTGTGTACACTCTCCTTGAACAGTGTATTCCAAAAACAATGTATTTCCTGTCTAATTCAGAACTGCCTTTTCTTCCACCTAGCCAGAATAAAGGTGGTTACATATAACAGCTCTTTGAATTTTTTCTAGGGAGGTAACAGAGATGGAAGATGTCCAAAACCAACAATGTTTTTCAACAGTGCTTGCCAGGTCAGCTGCGTGCCAGGCCTAAGAGGAGGCAAGAGAAGGAGATCCAGAATTTAGCCAGACTTGTTGATGAACTTGTTGACTTGTAGCATCATAGTTTGAGTTACGCATTTTCTCCTCCCTCCCCCATACTTCTGTGCTAACTAGTGCTTATTTCTGAGTGCAAAACGCAGCAGAAAACATGTAGCTTTTTTCTTGGTAATGTATTTATTAGAACCTGTTACTGTGTAGCTGTAGGGGAGGGAGGAAAAAAGCACGACTCTGGTTGCTTCTTTGGTATGGTTTTCAGAGATTTGGGACAGTCTTAAGGGATGGACAGAAGACCTTTTGTGTTTCTGAGGTGGTAGTTAACTTAGGGCAGAGAGAAACTGGTGCTAAAATGCTCAGGAGCAGGGCTCACAGCTATCAATGAGGTGACACAGTGCAACAGGAGGTGGGGTTGCCAGCAGAAAACCATGGGCACTGCCTGTCAGGATTTTCAGTTTCAGCTGAAGCAAAAGAGTACAGAAGACAGTAATATGGCACATATGGCACTGTGTCAAACAGCAACCCTGTTTTCACCTTTAGAGGGGGCGTTGTTTTCTGCTGCCTTTTTTACCTCTCCTGTGAGCTGAGGGCTCCAAGAGCATCACTACAGAGCTAGCCATAGAGTGTTGCTAAAATCTGACTGCTCTGCTGAAAGGTGCAACTCAGAGGAAGAGGGATTCACAGTGCAGATGAGAGCACGGGGGAAGTCCCAGGTTGACTCAGCTCAACCAAACCAACCATTTTAAACTGATTTGTAGCACAGAGAAGTTTAACTAGTGGATAAGGAATCTTACACGGTGTTATTTTCTTCACATACATGATTTTCAGAACTTTAGACTTTTCAAAGACTGACAGCCAAGTACTCAGTGAGAAATGGGGCTGCCCTAAGCTTGACATCTGAGATAACCCTCACTGAATCTGCGGAGTGCCCTGCAATGGCAAGAAGGCAAAGTCAGAGGTGGGGGGAAGCATACAGAGTTTTATTATTTTTGTCTAGATTCATGTGTTTCTATTTTTCTTTTACTTGGAATGAGGAAGCTATACAACCTGTTGGTGTGCTTCTCACTAGTTTGTGTCACCTTCACCCAGAAACACATGTAGAGGACCAAGGGCAGCAGTATACCATAGAGACTTACACGGCAACTTACATCACCACTTGCAGTATACTGGGAAACCTCCAAACCCTTGTACACTGCTTTGCTAGGTGAATTCACCAGTCTACTCTCAGAGGGAGGTCAGCTGTCAGCCAGTATGAATGCTGGTGGCAGACATCTTACAGCACATGTTCTGTGCAGTGTCATGAAGAAAATAAGGCTTAGCACTCCCCAGTCCACCTTGTGTGAAAGACTATAATGTCTGCCCACCACATTTCTCAAAAAAGCTCTCAGGCATAAGGGAGAGACTAACACCACGGATGTACTGGTCTACTGGGTTTACGTGGCAAGGTTTTGATAGCAGGATGACTGCCATGCTGGCTTCTGTGAGAAGAAGCCAGAAGCTGCCTCATGTCAGACAGAGCCAGCTCCAGCTCTGAGATGGACCCACTGCTGGCCAAAGCTGAATCCATCAGCAAAAGTGGTAGTGCCCCTGTGATAACATATTTAAGAAAGGCTAAAAAAAACCCCACTGTGCAACAGCAGAAGTGAGAATATGTGAGAGAAACAACTCTGCAGACACCAAGGTCAGTGAGGAAGGAGAGGGAGGAGGTGCTCCAGACGCCAGAACAGAGATTTCCCTGCAGCCCGTGGTGAAGACCATGGTGATACAAGTTGTCTCCCTGTAGCCCATGAAGGTCCACGGTGGAGCAGCTATCCACACTGCAGCCTCTGGAGGACCCTGCGCCCAAGCAGGTGGACATGCCCTGAAGGAGGCTGTGACCCTGTGGAGAGCCCATGCAGAAGCAGGGTCCTGGCAGGACTTGTAACCCCATGGGAGACCCACACTGGAGCAGTCTGTTCCTGAAGGACTGCACCCTGTGGAAAGGGCCCACGCTGGAGCAGTTCGTGAACTGCATCACATGGGAAGGACCCGTGTTGGAGAAGGTTGTGGAGGACTGTATCCCATGGATGGGATCCCATGCTGGAGCAGGGGAAGAAAGCAAGGAGGAAGGAGTGGCAGAGACAATGTGTGATGAGCTGACCACAACCCCCATTCCCTGTCCTCCTGCACCTCTCGAGGGGAGTGAAGCTGAGCCTGGGTAGAAGGGATGGGGGGGCNGGTGGAGCAGCTATCCACACTGCAGCCTCTGGAGGACCCTGCGCCCAAGCAGGTGGACATGCCCTGAAGGAGGCTGTGACCCTGTGGAGAGCCCATGCAGAAGCAGGGTCCTGGCAGGACTTGTAACCCCATGGGAGACCCACACTGGAGCAGTCTGTTCCTGAAGGACTGCACCCTGTGGAAAGGACCCACGCTGGAGCAGTTCGTGAAGAACTGCATCACATGGGAAGGACCCGTGTTGGAGAAGGTTGTGGAGGACTGTATCCCATGGATGGGATCCCATGCTGGAGCAGGGGAAGAAAGCAAGGAGGAAGGAGTGGCAGAGACAATGTGTGATGAGCTGACCACAACCCCCATTCCCTGTCCTCCTGCACCTCTCGAGGGGAGTGAAGCTGAGCCTGGGTAGAAGGGATGGGGGGGCGGGGGGGGAAGGAATTTTTGCATTTGTTCTTATTTCTCATTATCCTACTCTGTTTAATTGGCAATAAATTAAATTAATTTCCCCAAATAAGTCTGTTTTGCTTGTGACAGTAATTGCTGAGTGATCTCCCTGTCCTTATTTCATCCCATGAGCTTTTCATAGTGTTTTCTCCCCCTGTCCTGTTGGGAGGGCAGTGACAGGGCAGCTTGGTGGGCACCGGGCAGCCAGCCAAGGTTAACCCACCATAACTGGCAAACTGACACAAAGGTCAGGTGCAGCAGAAATGGAGCAGGACTAGAAACTTTGTTTCCAGCGTAATGAATCCTCAGAGTACACGGCAAGATGAGAGGCAAGTTGATGGTGAAATCTGAGTTCCACAAAGGCTCCTGCAATGGACTAAATCTTTCAGTTCATCAGCTGGCATCACTGTGTCTTTCAACTTAGTCACTTCTGCACCGAAACCCAGCCCTTTGCCCCCTCTGAAAGAGGCTGCTGCAGAGTTCAAAGCCGGTTATCAGTTTTCCATGAGCTACAACAGGCTTACATCACTTAGCCTACCATCTTCCTTGCCAGACAGCCATCTGCCAGCTGAGGCTTTGCACGCTGCCGTGTTTTTGTTAGCCCAGAAGGACTGGGTGTCTGCCACAAAGGTGTTCCTTCTTTAAGGGACCAGCCGTGGTCTTTTCCTGTTTTT
The DNA here is from genome assembly GCA_008711295.1 of Anarhynchus alexandrinus. Classification (NCBI taxonomy): domain Eukaryota; kingdom Metazoa; phylum Chordata; class Aves; order Charadriiformes; family Charadriidae; genus Anarhynchus; species Anarhynchus alexandrinus. The sequence continues at coordinate 1,180,828 of VUYV01000228.1, read as the reverse complement.
CTCTGTCTAGGCAGGTTTACCTGACCAAAGAATGCTAGTGGAGCCTGGAAGTGCAGAAGCTGCTGAATTTTCCTTTTCTCACTCCCAAAAACTTCTGCCAAAGCCTGCTTGTATTTGTGGGCTTTCATAGGGGGACCTGTGCTCAGCCTTGGAGCAGCTGGGCAGCCACCCTGGGGGTCTGGCTTTTAAGAGAACCGCTGATCCTGCAGCACACACCCTTTTGTGCGCTTTCACCTCTAGGCAGGGTGGGATTTTTCTGTTGCTTCCCATAACCCATGAATGCAAACATCAAACCCACTTGCTGATTAAAGAACCACAAACAATCAAAATCAATGTTCAGTTTGCATTTAACCACATGAGCAAAATGGCAAGACCTGAAACATTTAACTCTAATCAGGATATACTGCTCTGTTCACAATAGCATTCCTCCATTAATCACCCTGTCTGTAGGGAAAACAGAGGGTATGTATTTGACACCTCTGTCCTCAGAGACAAGGGCTCAAGAGGGTATGTCATCAGAGTGACAATGTTGTGTCATTGGGGCTGACTAAAGGGGGTGTCTCAGTGTTGTAACAACCTCTCTGATGATCACATGCAGACATACTCACAAAGAAATACTTGTTGAAACCGTGGAGGGTTGCACAGTCAGACACCTCTGCCTCTTGCTGGCACACCAGATCAGTGTGAGTGAGCAAAATGCCAGGTGAGCCATGTCGTGGACTGATCAAGAGATATAGCAATTATAGCAGATATAGTTATAGCAGGCATGACTGTGGCAGCTCCCCTTCCACCCTCCTCCCCACTTTCCTTGGAGGTGTTGCTTATAGGAACCAGAGGAAAAAGAATTATCCCGTCTATCTGTTTGTTAGTCTTTCCTCTTGTGGTTTGGTGTTTCTTCCATCATGCCAAGATGCTGGTAAGAGGACTGTCTCTCTGCAGCAGCTTGGCAGAGGACAAATCTTGTTCCTGTGTCCCATCAAATGAACATTTGTGATAGAAATGACTAAAAGCTGTATCTGAAGCTGTTTTAGAAGTGAAAGGTTCTCTCTCTGTTCACCCAGCCAACCCTAAGTTCTCTTACTGACATAAATTAGCAAAGTAAAAGTAAGTTGCAGTGACCTCCGGTGAGACAAGTTGTCCTGTCCTGGCTTAGTTCCTCCAGTTCTTGTTAAAATAAATTATTTCATTCAAACAAATGGGGCTTTTTGACAAGAGTGCTATGACCCTTTTTACTTTTCTCACAAGATCTATTTTTTCTTACCTTATGGTAATTGCTTGAAGCAGTAAAGAACTCTCTTGTTACCCTGCTGCTTCTGAAGCAGTCTTATCTTTCTGGGTACAGAACATAGGCAGGGGACATGGCAATTAGTTTATGAAAAAAAAAATAATGAGCTGCTTTATATAATTATTAATAAAAAATTAGTTTTTCTTTTTCAAAGTGTCCATTATACCCTGTGTGTTTGTGCACCTCACTAGAAAGCTCTGAAGTACTTTCAATAAGTATTACTGACTGAAATGAGAAGGACGCCTGTGATGACAGCCATTTGATGCAGTGCTACAAAAGCAAAATGTAGCACTGCTGTTATTCTTTAGAGGATGTTAGCCCATGACCAAGTGTCAAAACACTGCTAATGCTACTTCAAGAGCATTCTAGGAGATGCTTAGGGGCAACTTTCCGATGTTTGTTATTTCAAGCCTCACTTAAATTCATTAGCTCCTGCTGCATATTCCTGATTATCCGTGTAAACATGACTATGATGCAGTTTGTGATGGAAGGATTAAGACTGATATCAGGCGGGAAACAAGCAACGTCAGTAGCACATAAAGTCTTAAGAAGTAGTTATCAGAAGGCCAAACCCTTAAGTAGTACACAGTGAAGGAATAAAAATGCAGATGATGGTGTGCCAGAAATCTGGGCAAAAGGTCAGGCAGAGGAAAAAGCAAGGCAATGAAATCCTGACCCATGGCAGTGTATTCTTAGTTTTGTAAAATCCTTTAAACCCTTTGCGGTCCTCTGAATCTGGATTCTCTTGGACTGATCAGAAAAGACCATTCTCATTCACAGGTTCATTTATGGTCAGACGACTGAACCGTAGGGTTTTCAACTGGGAAATCCAGTGGGCTGTGAAACTGGCTTTACTTTGGGACAGTGAGGATTCTAAAGCAATCACCCATCCAGGGAGGCCAGTGCCCAATTTCCCATTATCCAAATATTTATTGCAACTTTGTAAACATCTCATAATGTGAACATCAAGATTTCTAATATTGGGAGGGGGTGTGGGTGGTTATGGGCCCTATGGCATGTTTTGTTGGACAGGACTGTGGAAATTTCTTACTTACAGAGAAGCTCAAATTTAGAAGGCATGTCAGTCCCATGGAGGATTTTTCTTTGTGGGTGTGGATAGCTTTCCTCAGTGGGAAAGCTATCCAAATGAGCAGCTGCACATATTTGATCACAGTTTTCCAAGCAGTGACAGCACTGATTATTGTATTGATAATAACAAGCTCCAGTCGTCCTTCCATTAGCTGAGTGGGCTGGCATAACCCTGCTAAATGGGGGCAGGGAGGAGGAGGACCCGACTTTTCTTTGCACAGAGGTAGCTAAATGCCCTTAGAAAATCTGAATCAAGAAGGGTTTTTCTTAACTCAGGTGCAATCCTATGTGAATTTTCGCTTAGGAAGGTAGCAGTGCTGCCCGGGAACGTGATGCAAACAGTTCGCTTAGTTTGAGGTGCGGCTGGGGCAATCTCCACTGCCCCTGGAGCAGGGCAGCTGCTGCGGTTGCTTGTGTTTGAGCGAGTCTCTCAGTCGCAGACCCCACTGGCCCACGCAGAAGCTGAGCTGGGGGCACTGCGCTGGCGGCAGCCTTCACCTGCCAGTGGCTGCAATGCCTGCAAGCACTGACAAAAGTAGTTGCAAGTCCCTCACTTCAAATGGCACTTTGGGTTGGGGCAAAGCGTCTGTCCTACCAGTGCTGCTCTGGCCTCCACATTGCTGCCAGATGTGTATTTGAAGCGCTGCTGTGCAGGAGGCAGGTGGATGTCTCTCGCACAGCAGCTGAGAGGTACCTCATGCCCCCAGAAACCATTGGGAACTCATTCTTATGGAAGAAATCACTATGTCTCACTATAGCATGTTACTTGGGAACAGTATGGGCCACTGCATCTATGTAGGTCAGAACAGTCTAATTTTGCTCTAAGTGTTTGGGTATGCAAGTGTGTTTTAAGAGGCTGAAAATTCTATTTAAAATTGTTTTAGTAAGCAGTCATCTTGATGTAACTTTGCATTTCTAGGTTTTACAAAGCTTTTGCATTAGCCACAGTGTTTCCTTCTGTGATCTATTTCCAGTGCTCTGGTTGTGATTCAGAGAATGAGTGAGGAAGCTCTTACCCGAAGCATGGCATGGCAATTTATTTCCCATCCAAGGACTGGGCTGGGTGCATTTTGGCAGTCTCTGAGGAAAACAGCATCTGTGCAACTGTGGATAGATGTAAATAGATTTAAGTGGGTGGTTCCACTCAATCAAAAGTAATACTGGGACTTGGACCTGTAGCAGCAATATCATCATGATGTTGTCCAGCTTCAGCAAATGGGTTTGTGCACAGACTTCCGAATGTTTTTTAAGAAATGTGGAGCTGTATAGGCATCCCTCACCCATGTATGTTCACATTAAGAAAAACAGTTTGCATTTAATACACGCTTTGAAAATTGTCAGAAAGAATCTTGTTTCCCATCTCTGCTCACCATGCAGCCCTCTTCCCCTGGGCTGCTCCTACTCTGCCTCGTATAACGGATCCTGCTTATGCCAGCTGGAAACCAAATGTCTGCTGCAAATTACAGAAAGAGTAATTGGCTTGGAACCTACTACCTAAAACAGTGAAAAATGAACAAGCCTTGCTACACTGGGCTCTGGTTTTGTGACTGTCGCCAACAGCTCTTTCTTGAAAGGAACACCATGGGGAATTGGCTGGGTACAGTGCTTGGACACCTGCCGAAGTTTACCCTCCTCCCCCACTTACCCAGTTCTTTCCTTTCACTCACCCACTGTTAGTATCTGCCATCCCCACAGTCCCCCATCCTTCCAAACCCAGTGTTGCTCACTGAAATGTGACTGTTGGTTCCTTATTTCCACCTTCTGAAATGATTTTCTCCTTTATGAATGTGAATTGAAAAGCTGCACATTGCCCCTGCATCCATGCATTATCTCTGCTGCTTAATGCATACACCATACACACGAGATTATTGTTACTGCTCCACTAGGTGAAATCGTGACAAGTGGAAAAAGTTGTGGAATGCCAAAATGTACATTAGCATTAATCACCTGGAAAGTGTATTCTTCTCCAAGGATTATGATTCTTTGCATGTTTTATTGCTACTGTAAAGATGATTTCCTAAGGAAAAATGTTTCAGAATAGCCATTTCCCTAGTATTGCCACATTTCATGAAATCTGAGGACTTCAAAATAAATGCCAAGTAATACTCATCTTCCTCCTAGAGGCAAAGTTTTAAGAACTAGCCTTGCATAACAGCCTACCTCACACATTTGGTGAGGGATCATGGTGAGTGACAGCAAGTGTAAAAGATAAATCCCAGCTCCTATGTGGTGTATGAGGGCTCCTCACACCATTGCTGTGTCAACAGGAGTCATTCATCTGAGTTTCCCACCAGGAAATTCACAAATGCAAAATAAGTTTATATTGCCTAGCAGATACTTTAAATCAATTATAACCCAAAAAGGCTGATGTAAAGGTCAAAGATTTAACAAAATGCATTCCTGAGAAACAAGTGCCCATCATTCTGACATGCAGAGCACTGGTAGAAGACCGGCACTCTCTGAATGCTGACGTCCATATATGAAGCTTTGTAACTGCCTAGCATTTTAGGAAAAATGACGTGTATCCATACTGGGTGGCTTGCTGTTTCATGCTGAAACATCTCCTACCCTCAAAGTCACTGTTGGACCAACATCTTTTGAGCTGTTGGAAAATCACAATAAGCTAATTTCAATGAGATCTCCAGCCCTTCTCTGTGCATGTGTCATGGCAAACCAGGAGAGTCATATTTAAGTAAGCAAGCTCCGTATTCAGCAAATTATTGCCAACTCCACCAGTACTATGTGTTTTCTGGGCTTAATAGGAAACCTGCTTGAAGTCTGAACTCATTTCTATCAGCTTGTGTAAAGGCAGAAAGTCATGTCTTGTGTAGTGATAGATGGAATTAGCACTGATGGCAGAAATGAATCATCTAGCCACATCACCCAAGTCACAGAAGGCAAAAGCAGGGACTGGGAGAATGAGTAACCACCCACTGTAGAGGAACATCAGGTTTGAGACCATCTAAGGAACCTGAAGGTGCACAAGTCCATGGGACCTGATGAGATTCATCTGTGGGTCCTGAGGGAATGGGCGGATGAAGTTGCTGAGCCACTATCCATCTTATTTGAGAAGTCGTGGCAGTTCAGTAAAGTTCCCACTAACTGGAAAAGGGGAAACAACCCCCATTTATAAAAAGGGAAAAAGGGAAGACCCAGAGAACTATAGGCCGGTCAGTCTGACCTCTGTGCTCAGCAAGATCGTGGAGCAGATCCTCCTGTAAACTATGCTAAGGCACATGGAAAATAAGGAGGTGGTCAGTGACAGCCAACATGGCTTCACTAAGGGCAAACCATGCCTGACAAATTTGGTGGCCTCCTATGATGGTGTTACAGTGTTGGTGGATAAGGGAAGAGCAACTGATATAATCTACTTGAATTTGTGCAAAACCTTTGATGCTGTCCTGCATGACATCCTTGTCTCTAAATTGGAGAGACATGGATTTGCTGGATGGACCACTCAGCGGATAAGGAATTGGCTGGATGGCTGCACTCAGAGTTGCAGTCAACAGTTCAATGTCCACACGGAGACCAGTGACAACTGGCATTCCTCAAGGGTTGTTACTGGGATTGGTGCTGTTTAACATCTTTATCAGCAACATGGACGGTGGGATTGAGTGTACCCTCAGCTAGTTTGCTGACGATACCAAGCTGTGTGGCATGGTTGACATGGTGGAGGAAAGGGATGCCATCCAGAGGGACCTGGACAGGCTTGAGAGGCAGGCCTGTGCCAACCTCATGAAGTTCAAGAACACCAAGTGCCAGGTCCTGCACCTGGGTTGGGACAATCCCAAGCACAAATACAGGATGGGCAGAGAATGGATTGAGAGCAGCCCTGAGGAGAAGGACTTGGGTGGATGAAGGACTGGTGGATGAGAAGCTCAACATGAGCCAACAATATGTTGGCTTTCTGGGCTGCAAGCACCGCATCCTGGGCTGCATCAAAAGAAGCATGGCCGGGAGGCTGAGGGAGGTGATTCTCCCCCTCTGCTCTGCGCTCATGAGACCACAGCTGGAGTACTGTGTCCACATCTTCAGCCCCCAACATAAGGACATGGACCTGTTGGAGTGAGTCCAGAAGAGGGCCATGAGTATGATCAGAGGGCTGGAGAACCTCTCCTATGAGGACAGACTGAGAGCATTGGGGTTGTTCAGGCTGGAGAAGAGAAGGCTCCAGGGACACCTTAGAGCAGCCTTCCAGTACCTAAAGGGGGCCTACAGGAAAGCTGGGGAGGGACTCTTTATCAGGGAGTGTAGGGGTAATGGTTTTAAACTGAAAGAGGGTAGATTTAGGTTAAGTATTAGGAAGAAATTCTTTATGGTGAGGGCAGTGAGACACTGGAACAGGTTGCCCAGAGAAGATGTGAATACCCCATCCCTAGAGGTGTTCCAGGCCAGGTTGGATGGGGCTTTGAGCAACCTGGTCTAGCAGAAGGTGTCCCTGCCCTTGGTAGCGGGGGTTAACTAGATGATCTTTAAGGTCCCTTCCAACTCTAACCATTCTATGATGTTGCCTGAGGTTGTCTGACTCTTGGTGAAGATGTAGTTTACCATTTGGCGATGTGTTCAACACGGTCTGTGCCCCCAAACCAAACAGAATAACCTGGGAAATGCTAGTGATCCCAATACATAAAAATAGAGCTCCCAAAAAGCAGAAGTAGCTTTTAAGTAGACGTATTCACAGCCCTAGCTGCAGCTAAAGCTTTATCACTAGGCTTTTCTTTCTGTGTTTTTTGTTTTTGTTTTTGTTTTCAATGCTTTTCCACAGTCAGGCTAAGCTATCAATGTTCCCCATAACGGCATCCTGGCTTGTATTAGAAATAGTGTGGCCAGCAGAAGTAGGGAGGTGATTGTGCCCCTGTACTCAGCACTGGTGAGGCCACACCTCAAGTATTGTGTCCAGATTTGGGTACCTCAATATAAGAGTGATATCGAGGTGCTGGAGCGAGTGCAGAGGAGGGCAACGAAGCTGGTGAAGGGCCTAGTAAACAAATCATATGAAGAGCGGTTGAAGGAGCTGGGACTGTTTAGCTTGAGGAAGAGGAGGCTGAGGGGAGACCTCATCAGTCTCTACAACTATTTGAAAGGACACTGTAGAGAGGTTGGTGCTGGTCTCTTCTCACAGGTAATTAATGACAGAACAAGAGGGAATGGCTTCAACCTCCAACAGGGTAGATTTAGACTGAACATTAGGAAAGAATTTTTCACAGAAAGAATGGTCGGGCATTGGAATAGGCTGCCCAGGGAGGTGGTTGAGTCACCATCCCTGGATGTGTTTAAGAGCCATTTAGATGTGGTCTTGGGGGATATGGTGTAGGGGAGAACTTTGTAGAGTAGGGTAGATGGTTGGACTCGATGATCCCAAGGGTCTCTTCCAACCTAGACAATTCTATGATTCTATGATAACAGAATATTTCTGATCCCATGCCACTCACTCCCATTCTTACTCTGGATAAGCATTCAGAAACTGCTCCAGGTTAAAACTAACCGATTTGGTCAACCCCCCCCATTTTTTACTATAGATCAGTACCCAATACAGTCAGCTGAGCAGCCAATTCAGTGTCAGTGCTAGCACGGACTGTGACAATAAGTAGATGGGACCAGTCCCAATCAGTTTTATTGGTATGCCTTTGAGGTCCTTCTACTAATTATTGGCAGAGCCAGGACGTAATTTTCAGTAAGCTTTAGTGTCACAGTCACTGTATATGGATCTACATCATCATTACTACATCAGGGCTACATCATTAAAATTTGGGATGCTAAATACAGTTATATATTTGGCAATTTATTTATTGAGTAGTGCACATTTTAAAAAAATTTATAGCTGATTTAATAGTATTAAGTAATGAGGTGCACATGTATGACCACTTTGCTTCATGCCATGAATACAGTGCAAGTAAATGAGTTTTCTTCTTTTCAGAAGAGCACACGCAATTTTTCTCTATTACATAAACTTTTTAAATACGCTCACCAAAATACCATTTGAATATCTGCCAATATTGCATAAGGTAGGACATCTATCAAGAGTGAGAAGGATGTGTTACTGTCTTTTGTCTGGTCATGTGTTTGGTCTATTTTCAAGGAATCTAGCCAGAGCTATACATTCACAGTGATGATTCAAGAAATATGGCTTACACTTGGAGAGTGTTATTTGCTGAAGTTCACAATAACTTCCAGTTATGCGAGCTTATTGCGTCTATGCACAAAGATTGCTCCTAATCACCTAAAAGCAAACATTGAAAGAACCATCTAAGTTTACCTATTGCTACTTTGATGCACAGATTTTTGCCAGCAGGAAATGGTTAAATTTTCATTACGTCTCATTATGGGGAGTCTTGCTTACTCCTTGGCAATTCCCTCACTCAGTATCTCGTAGCTTCCCAGTGGCACACGTTGCATGTGCCATCCATCTCAGGCAGCTGAAATTCTTCAGAAACAAGGTAGTGCTGTGCTGATCATAATTTTTACATCTTCCTAGTGTTAGTAGAATAGTTTTACAGGGGAAGTCATAGCCCGTGGCTGCAACCAGCATGTTTTCATAGACTTAATATAAAAGAAGCCTCAAACTCTTATCCTAAATACTGAGCCTGTAACGTCTTTTACTCTGGAAGTGTTTTGTGTCCTGATGTAAGTGTTTGTGCTCATGGAATTGCATTATACCACTAAATCTACAATTTATTCCAGATGTTATCATTCTATCATGTTAACAACTGTTTTTAACGAATAAGAAAATGTTAAAGGGTAAATAGTACATAATATAATAATATGCATAATTGCGCATAGTCTTCCGTGATTAGTTGTGATCATAGAAAAAGGGATATGGAATAAGGAATAGGAATTTTACTGTTGAAATTCAAATTAGTGCAATATTCCCAAACTGCAAAATCCAGGATCACAATCAGCATGAAATCCTAATCAAAAACTTTTGATCTGTGGGAATGTGTACTACCCAGACCTCTTCCATTAAACTATTTTCACAAATATAAAAACTAATAAACCCTATACTGCTTCCTACTATTTTCACAAGGGGGCATAGTACTTTTTTTTTTTTTTTCAAGATCTATAAAGAGAGAAAGTACAACCAATTCATAGAATCATAGAATGGTTTATTTTATTCATGAAATCTTTTGAGAGGTATGCATAGAGATCTTCATAGAAGATGTAGATCAGGAAATACAATAAAGCATTGAAGATCTACAGAATCCTTATGAAGCTCAAAAATCACTTTCCATTCTCTAGGAAGGGAATTTTCTGGGTCTGAAGGGTGGGGGTTTTTTGGTGTCTCAAATCATGGCAGAGTACAGCACTACTTGGGACCAAGACTATGTTCAGAGGCTTGGTTCCTAATGCAGCACCTTCTCACTTAAAAATTAAAAAAGGCACAACAGGGATGAATTGACTCACATAACTGCTTTAACCTTCAGTCTGTTTAGCTGCCTAAGTTTAAACTCTTTCAGAGTTCAAACCCCTTTATTTTTATAGATGGTTATAAAAAACATCTGCTCTTCAAGACACACCTTTGTAGACAGTACTAAGCTTCCATAACCTCAACAATGAAGAACCCTCTAATTGCCTGATATCTCATGGTTTTATCTTGACCCTTTAGAACTATCTTTTTTCCTCAACTGGCAATTTCAAGAATTTCCCATGAACTAAAGAATTAATTATCAGTCTTTAAAACAATTTAGCATGAAGTTTAAACTAGTAAATTAGTGTTTAAGGAATTAACTCTAAAAGTGTCAAATATAAAAATTGAGCCAAATAGAGTGTAGACAATATTGTGCCTCGCAGGTACATTTAATGCAGACGTGCGTATTACGATGATTAGCTGTACAGTTAAGTCTTCTATTGATTACCACAGTAATCTGCATCACAATCAAGAAAGTAACACACATACCAGTTGCAGTCAAAAGGAAAGAAATCCTGTATATGAAGGATTCCAATGTATTTTTTAAGAAACCTTCCCTTGAAGATCCTTGCAGAAGCCCCTAGAATACACACTAAGTCAATGCAACAAAAGTGCCAATAAAATTACAGTTTAATCCATTTGGCAACAAAAGGGTCAAGTGGCACGAAAAGACCTCAGGCCTGCAAATTACTTATTGTAACTAATAGGTTACTCTTCAGAGAATTTTCACCACAAATTTGTCCATAGGCTGCAAGTGTTTTTCTAATGCAAACGTAACTTATGAAAAAGAAAAGGGGTAGGCCACCAACTGAAAGAAAACATTTATTGAATCAAAGTCAATACTTTCCTTTTAATATCTACAAGCCAACACTGAACTGACTTTATTCAAGAATGAACACAATGTACAAAAAAAGTATGTCTGTTATAAAAATATGTCAATTTCTTTTTCCTGGCTATTGAGCTGAAAACATTTTGACAAGTGCAAGATAGATTTGGCAAGCAAATTTAAGCCGCTATTACCAATGACAAAGTTCAAATAATTTTGTAATCATAGTATCTCATTGATAAAGTGGCATTGGAAACGCTGACCCCTAAAAAAAAAAATAAATCACTGCCATGTTTTTATGCACCCAGTTGAACATCTTGATCTTCTGTTGTCATGAATCAGTACCTTTATCAGTGAAGACTATCCAACCTAATTCGAACTATTTGACCAGATAATTGACACCTACCACTGAAATACAACTTAGGGAAGGCAAACTACTCCCATGGCCCTATATTTTGTGTGTTGTTTGTGAACTGCAAGAGAAGAGTAGGTAGGTTCACATACGTTTAAATCAACCTGACAGCTGTTGCAATGTGAAATCAGGGGAAGGATGGGAAAAGCATAAAGAATAATTTATGACAGCAATCTATAGTTATGAACACATGTGTGTTTACATATAAAAACGGATCTGACTAGGCTCAGTTATGCCTTTTTTGTTTGGATGTTTGGTTTTGTCTTGTTTGTTTGGGTTTTTTTCCCCATAAAAATTTAACTCAACCAGGACTCAAATCATTGACTTCTCTCAAACCACCATCAAGGAGGAAAAAAGGGACCATTTACAGAGATAATCTGAAAACAGTGCAATATTAAAATACAATTTCACAACATGTGAAAGAAACATGCTTTGGAACCTGAGCAAAAGGCGTTTTACTGACTTAGTAAAAAGTCACCCTGTATGTTGTTTTCATTGGCATCCGTTCTGCCAGATTAGTATGTTGCTCTTAGCAACTTCCATGGCCCCTAAATATTTACTACACAGAAACTGCCAACTACTTAGAGAGGTCTACTCAACTTTTCAGCTAATATTGCAGGCAGTCTGACATGCTGCTACTGGAAATGACCATAGAGCCTAAAATTAAGAAAAACTGTAGAAAGAAAGAGCAGCAGCCAAACATGATGCTTTTCTTTTTAAATAGACTAAAGCGCTTCCACAACACTTAGATACGGTACTACACTGGTTTACAGTCTCAAGGTCAGCTCTTTCAAAATAAATATACTGAACATTTACAACAAATGCCTCATGAACCCAAGCACTCTCTTTATTATTTCAAGACCAGTTGGATAAAAACTAAAATAAAGACATAACTCTGAAGCAGCTAAGTTACAAGTCCTTTTTCAGAAACAGGTATGACTTGGTGCCACAGCAAAAATTTTCACCAGTCTGCAGGAAGCAATTTTTTTTCTTCTAGCACCAAGCAGGCCACCATACAAAGCAACCTCACAAAGCATGCGGTCATCTACTCTGCTGATTTTGAATGAAATAATCATTTGTGCTTGCAGGTCCCAGACCTTTCAAAAATGGGTATGAACAATAGATGATTGAAGACATCAATGGAAATTCACTCATTTCTAAATTACTTGAGTGGAAAAAAGATTTAGAGACTAAAAAGCAACAATGTTGCGCATTAGTATTTGTGAGGGATTAGGAAAGCTACCGTTGGTGCTTTAATTTGCCTTAAAACAAACAAAAAGCTAAAAACCCTACACAACTCTATGTCCATGATACTGGTAGAGGCCAATGTGTGCATGCCACTGAAAGGCACGGTCGGACCAATCTGATAAATGGCATCATCAGAGCAGAACAGCAACTTTTCACTGGAGTAGTCACAAAGGGTGAACAACAAGCCATCACTTCTCTCATCATGAGCACAGAAAGCAGTCACCAAGGCAAAAAAGGGGACACAGGAAAGAAGATACTGGAACGCACATAAACCTGGAAGGCAGAAAACACACATTAAACTGTGTTTTGAACATTCTGAGTGACCATTTTCCTTCTGTAACATTGCTATTCATTGATTTAACACCATACACATTATGCTTAAATGGATAGAACTGTTGCAAATATGGTACCCTAATCATATCACAGAATTCTTCTGAAATTTGTTATACAACTGACTTCCCTTGTGAAGATCTGCTTACAATATCATCTTAGGTATACAGACAGACTGATGCAGGCAGGACAACCTCTTGTTCATTGTGTAAAAGACCAACATGCTTACATTATATTGAATTTTTTACTTAGAAATGCATTTTTAAATTGGGCATCATAAAGACAGAGCTATTTATAGGGAGCTAATTCCAAAGCACTACGATGGTTCTTCCTACTATTCTAACAGTGCCTAAAGAGCAGAATGCAATACTTACTGGATAGGTTTCTCCAAGGTTATCCTGCCTTTGTATCTACAAGCTGCATCTGAACATTTGCAGACATGCCACCTCCATAGCCTCCCTTGGATTGCATTTGGTTCTGAATGGAGCTCACCTGGAGACAGATGGGAAAGGGAGACAGAGAAAACAAGAAAGGCAGTTAGTGAGCTATGACATCTTCTTGCTTCCAATTTTATTTCTTGTTTGGTTTTCAAGTGCTCCTTTACCATTACAGCTACATTACATTTGCATGAGGACACGTGCAGCGTAGGCTTGCTAGAATTTTCACTTCTGCAGGCAGCTCAGCAGGAGAGATGGAAGAACTGGTGCTGAGGCAGAAGTTTTTTCTCTTTCCCAAAGAAAACTGGCTGATTCAGGCTTTCACTGACCCACTTGTTTACTCAAAAAAAATTAACCAAATCTCTTACTGGTATCCAACTTCACTCCATCTGAGAAGCTATAATTTATCTTGCTATATGGAAAATGTTCTTTGCCAACTATGATAAATCAGAGAAGCTGACACAATTATGTTAAAAATATAATAGACAACTTACAAAATATCTGGATAGTATCTGCACTGTATTGCTAACTTCAGATAATTAAAAAATTACTTTCTAACCCAAGAAGGAGCTTTTGGTTTGTGGAAGGTTTTTTATTTATCTATTTACATAACAGCATACACTGCTTTCCTTAATTGCTATTATTCCTTTAAATGGCAGGGCATTTCTTGTTTAAACCATACTCAATCTATCAACTTCCCTGGAAATAGCTTATTTGAAGTTATTTTTAGCCTGATACAAATAAATACATAAAGAAACCCCACTACACACACAAAGACATGCACATCCCTCTAGGGCTTTCATTGCCTTTATCAACAAAAAGCAAGGGAATCCATAGTTCTTTCCTGCTTGTGTTGCATGAGCCAAAATAATCATCTCCAAGTGCCGGCAGGAAGACAACTCCAACCTTAAAGGTTTGGCCTTTTTCTCTCTGCACCCCAGAGCATGCATAACAAGTACACAATGAGCACAAAATAACATATTCAAGGCTATAGCTTTTGAAATTGAGCTTGCAGCAAAGCCTATGCCTGCAGGGCATTACTTGCAATTACTACACGTATGCTCATTCACAGAGACCTCAAAACATCACTAGAAAGCTGTATTAAAACAGAACTGGAGAAATATTTCCAAGTTGCTTGAATTATATTTTTGATGTCTACAAAGACAAAGTAAGTATATTCTTTTCCCCTGCAAAGCAAAACACATGCACACACAGAAAATGAATCAGGACAACTCTTTCTTACACACTGTTTCTCAAACCAATGTGAAAAACAGAACCCGTTTTAGGATCTTTGTCTTCAACAGTATGGCATATTGCAGCGCAGTGCAAAAGATCTGATTTTTATTTAAGCAGAACAATGTAAAACCATTTTCTACCTTGGTGCTTTGCTCAAATAAGTGATAAAGCTGCAGCAAAGCGATGTTATGTTCACGTTTCCTTCATACAAAAATGTTCAGAGCCAATACTCTCTAGTGGTTCACAGACTACAAACTCAGCAAGTGTGGAGAAGTACAACCACACCCATAGGGTGGTGTTTAAGAACATTCACATTTCACCAAGCTGGTCACCTTCTTCACCAAGTATCTTTTGTTGCTCATTGGAACAAAAGGAGTTTGAATTTAATATTTTTTTCCTCAGAAAATCATTAATCTACATGTAAATGTATTCACAAAAATGCCCTGAGGTTGGCATTAATTTCATCTGAAAGAACCCTGCCTCTAGGGAAAAGGAGCTAGAAAAACATCTCCAGGCCATGTCACCTTCCAGCCTGACAATTTTTCTACATGGCTTTAAAATTTTGGAGAACAGCAAATCAACACAAATTCCAAGGCTAAAGTGTAAAGTTTTATGAGTACTTTTTCTGAAGGTTAGAATAGTTTCTCCAGTACTTGAGTCACACATATAGATAGGGGGTAAGGAAGTATCAGTCTAAAATGCAGAGGCTGTTACACCTAAAGAAAAGAGAGGGCAGCAAATTAAACTCGACTGCATTAACAGTTCAGTGGTTATTTTGTATATGAAAACATATAGGAGGCATACGATGTTAAAAACACCAAGCAAAAAGCAAGTCTGAAAACTGTAGGCTTATAAGGTGGTATTCTTTCTGAAGCATTGTCCTTTTGAGGCAGTCTGAGTTAGAAGAACAAGCACCATGAAATGCAATTATTTTTTTTTTTTTCCAAACATGCCATTGCCTTCCTTTGATGATACATAACAGCAAGGTTCTTCTCTCTTATGTCTAATTTAGATAGGATAAGATTTTGGAAAGGGAAGAGGATTGCACGAATTAAAGATCATACAGTCTGTTGGGCTTCTAATCTATCTCACTAATTTCCTTCCTTCCTTCTCTTTTCCTCCCTTTTAGAATTAGGAAATAGCACAGATGGTCCTTGAGAAAGAAAACAAGGGAAAACTAAGAAAAGGATGGAATACATGAAATCAAAGATGAAACTGAGGAATACGAAGCAGAAGAAGAAAGTGAGAGATTTCACCAGGGAATATGAAGGTAAAAAATAAGAAAGAAAGTGATGGGAATGACAAACAAACCATGCACAGAGGGCTCCTACTGTTTAAGTGTACCTTTGACAAAGGAGCAACGCACTCTACAGACAAGGCAAATAAAAAATAGTAAAATATTTCAGTAGTCAGAATCTGTACTCAGAATGATAAGGATATGTAATGAAGGACAATGCTGAGGAAAAAAGTACTGAGCAGATAGTGGATGAAGAACCAAATTTATATGGGAAAAGCTAATGAAATTGCAGGAGGCCCTCCTAAGGTATTCAGAAGAGAGAAGGTACAAGGAGGTTCACGAAGGAGTATAATGTCCATACTATAAAGGAAATTAAGCAGCAGAAAAGCATGTGAAGGTTAACACCATTGGTTAGGTTGGAATTCACACTGCAAAGAATGAACAAGGAGACTGGCTGCAGTATTACCACAGTAAGTCAACACAGAAGAGGCAGGAAAATAAGCAGTGTGAAAAAGTAGAGGTTTTTGCTTCTGAAAAGAGAGAGGGAAAAAGGGGTTACACTTTTTGCATACAGATCCTTTCTGTCTGGATTCAGAAAAATCACTGTGTTCACTGATGCAGAACATTATCCAAATGAAGAAAAGTGAGAGAAAGAGATAGCCAGTTATGAGCATTCCAAATGAAAATGTCTATGTAAAGAGAAAATAACGACTACCTACTATCTGAAGATGGATATTATGCAAGGCAAAGGTGAGGGCAAGCAGGGGGAAAGTCTGAGGTGAAAGCTGCATAGGGAAGAGTGTGTCCAGTAGGTCGAGGGAGGTCATTCTCCCCCTCTACTCGGCACTGGTGAGGCCACAACTGGAATACTGTGTCCAGTTTTGGGCTCCCCAGTTCAAGAGTTTCTTGATGACTGGAAAAGGGGAAACATAACCCCCATTTTCAAAAAGGGAAATAAGGAAGACCCGGGGAACTACAGGCCAGTCAGTCTCACCTCTGTGCCTGGCAAGATCATGGAGCAGATCCTCCTGGAAACTCTGCTG
>VUYV01000228.1:1089347-1162938 GCA_008711295.1 Anarhynchus alexandrinus | reverse complement strand
AGGCTGCCCAGGGAGGTTGTGGAGTCCCCTTCTCTGGAGATTTTCAAGACCCACCTGGATGCAGTCCTGAGTAATGTGCTCTAGGCAATCCTGCTTTGGCAGGGGAGTTGGACTAGATGATCTCTAGAGGTCCCTTCCAACTCTGAAAATTCTGTGATTCTGTGAAAGAGCAAAGCTTCAGGCAATCACTGAAAACCTCACATGAGGCAGCTCAACTGTGAGAATGAGGAAGGTTCTCACAGAAGGGACAACAAAGCACAAATCCATGCTTTTAAAAAAAAAAGAAAAAAGAAAAAACTGCTCACATTATTATCTCAATTTGTATTAATGTAATATAATGCATTAAATAAGTAATTAGCTTTAACTTAATTTTATCAAGTTGAAGCTGTGTTTGTCCATTTAACTTGCTTACTGATGTTTTAGTACAAATCACTTCCAATCCATTATGTTGTTTCTGGGAAAATGTAGTATACTCTTTGTCATGTCAGATTTTCCAGCTTTGCACTTCCCCAATAAGTACTGAGTTACAAAAGTTTTTGTCTGATCTCAATAAGCTGTAAACTAGTTGAAACTCCAAGTAACCTCACTTCCCTACTTTAAAACTGCCTGTTTCCTTTACAGCTTAGCTGTCTATTCTGATACTCTTGACAGAACTCTTTCTTCTCCTTTGTCAAGAAGTATTTTTCATCATTATCTACATAAAACCCTTTTGTACATGGTGTATTACTAAACCTAAAAACAGATTGACATTTCACATAAATATGAAGCTGTACAAAAGAAATTTATCCTTATAAGCTGATTTTCAGTGTCTATCTTAGCCTCTGTTTTTTCGGTTTCAGAGAGATAAAAATATTTATTGCTCCTATCATCTACAGGAAGCCACAAAGCCTTGCCTGTGACATCATTGCTTGCTCTGGAAATAATTCACACTGCAAATAGGGCTACAGAGCATAGGAAACCTCAACAAGGACACCCATAAATATTTGTGTGCACCATAAACCAATAGTCTAGTATATTTTCAAATATATCTCTATTTTAGTTCATACATGCCATCAGAACAAATTTTTTAGAAGTATTCTACACATAGCCTGCACAATTTATACAGCATCTACTACGTATTGTCAATAAATATAGGAATTTTAAAAATTATATTCCATAATCTTGAATGCAGGTGTTTAGGACTTGGAATTAAAATTCTTCAGTTTTCTAGAGATTCTGAAGACTCATGGCTTCAGCCACAATATACATATACAGTGTTCCTGTATTCTAAGGTGAAATATTCTTCATTCGCTCATGCTTACCGAATTCATTCCACTGAATAGGTCTCCTGATCCTACATGAGCTGTGTGAACAAAGTTTGTTGGCTCCCCAATCATGCTTCGGTCAATTCGCCGTCGTCTTTTCTGAAAGGAAGATAACGAAACCATCTGAGAGTCATTGAAAAGGCAAAACCAATGTGTGTCATAAATGTAAAAGTTAACTGTCCGCAGGATATTTCATACACTGTAATGTATTTTCAAAGTCAAAAAACAGAGTCCAAATTCCCAGGTTAAGCAAGACATTGGTAATACTGTCCTTTGTTCTTATTTAGAGGATCTATAGCAGATAATTAGACCAGCACTGATACCACTCCTAACATTTAGGCCAACAAAACATTTGTAAATAACCTTACTACATTCCATGGTTTATAAAGCAGTATTTGCAGCATTTCAGACAGCAACTTCACTTATATTTGTATTTAAATCATGATGTGACAGATCAAATTTGAGGTTTAGTAATTCAAAACAAGAATTAAGGATCAGAGAATATTAGTACAGTCTATGAAACTACTAACTTACAGAATTTCTGATTTGCATGCCATGGGAACTTATGTCACTATTTGTAATATACTTCACAGTGACGTTCAGAACAATGCCTTGAGTTTGATCAGGGTTAGTCACAGACATATCTTTACTGAGCCCCATATACTAAGACAACTTCTAGTCTGAGTGGTTGTAGAGTAAGCGCTGAAGGGGTGCAGTGTGAAATAAGGCAGGATGCCAGATTAGGGACTCCTATTCCTATGCTGTGAGACAGAAGGCAAGAATTGCTTAACCTCTGTCTCTCCTTTCTCAGAGTCACAACTTCATTTTTTATTAATGTAGCAACACACAAATGAAAAATTGGAGGCAGGAAAATCTTCCTCTAATTGAAGCTGCTTCGATTGCCTGCCTCCAGCTAAGCCTTGCATCCAAAGGAATAAAACAAGAAAACCCTATCCCTCATTTCTTAGGCCAGAGCCAGGGAGCTTACACAGAGCAAACCATGCAGTATGCAGTCACTGTATGCCCATATCCTGTATCTGAAAAAAAACCCCAACAAACCAATAGCCACGAAGCACGGTACGACTATCTCAATTTAAGGTGTGTCACAAAAACCCCACTGTAATAGCTAAGAAACTACTTGAGCTCAATTAAAAGCTTCCCATCATCTTAGAGTCTACTTAGTCTAATTTTTTAAGAGATCTTCGTTTCTAATTTGCAGTGAGATCATAAGACCACCCAGACTTGAAGCACGAAGGTACATGTCTCATGAGTGGGCTAGCTGCTATTGAAACAGCTACAGATTAAATCTTTATGAATCAGAGCCCACAACTATGAGAATACATCATGGGGTTTAGCCAGCAAGTACAAAACACATTTAATCCTTTCCTGTACCTTTTCCCTATTACTAAACGCAGATTTCAGCAGGTTTCAGTACCTTACTGCATCATGTTAATAGCTGGGGTGAGGAGAAACACATAAAGCACCCCCATAGAAATAAAAAACCAAAATGACCCAATCTGTGCCAAAGCTATTAGTGAATTCTTCCAGCAAATTTGACAAGATCAACCAACTAAAATAATCATATCTATAAAAATATCTTCATGTAGTTTGAGGGCTTTCACAAAGAAAATGTTTATAGAAATTAACTGAGATATCTCAATTACAGAAAACATTAGTACAGTTCACAGAGCCACAAATAGCCACAACAGAATTTATTACCATGTCCCACATTTCAATCTGGAAGTCAAGCTCACTTATACACACAGCTAATGATTTCTTAAGTTATGCACGATACCAGCTAGTAAAGCATATGTGACTAACTTGAGGGGAGAGACCCCACACCAGGTTTATGCTTCCACTGGATAAGAACTGCTCCTCTGACATGTTCAGCAGGAGAAGCATCTCCACCAGGTGCAATGATTATTTTAAATGCACGTTGCTGTATTTACACAATATAGTACTGTAATATGCTGTGACTACAACACAGAAAGAAGCTCTAGAGAGCTGTATGAAATACACCACTCAAAACACTTAAAATTGTTCAGGTCTGCAGTAGTTGCCCCCCTCCCCCCTTTAAAAAATGTAACAGCCAGAGTCAGATTCATTTCTATGTCTAAACATTACATCCATGATTTCTTGCTTTTAGTGTAGTTTTGAAATGCAGGGCTTTGAGGCAGAGAAAATGTAGACAATCTCAAAGCTTTTGGAATTATTTTATTTGCTTTGCAACCAACCAAACTTTTTCTTTGGGCACCTCAACTTATTTTCCTCCTTCACTTGTTGCTAAGATCCCTGGCATGCCAGTAACAGTATTAGAGTTCAGGATCTTGTGAACGACTGTAAATGATTCTCCACTAATCATCAGCTAGTCAACCAGTAACCACTAGTTAAACTGAATCACCATCAAACCCTGCTTCTCATCTTAATCGAGTTTCTTATCAGAGACCATCAGCCAGTTACACTGTGGCATGTGCCCATTGATGTGATCTCCTTGAAGCAATGGAGCAGTATTTAAATGCTCTGCTATATTACGACCACAAAGTATATCACTCTGAAAGCAAATCAAACATTGTTTTTTTTTTTTTTGCTGCAGGAGCACACAGTTTGCATTTACATTAGTGATTTAGCTTGGATCATCAGTGTGCTTTTGAAGCAACTTTGCCAGTCCCCATTTAGCATGCTTTAATCTTAATTTCAGAGTAATCTTGGTGTGTACAAATTAGACTTCTTTTGGGTAAAGCTGAACTTTTTTGGTAAAGCTGATTAGCTAATGCAGTCCAATTGGTAACGGACATTGGGGCGAATGGACGAGGTGAGCCAGCCTGATTCTGACCACAAAACACATCTAACGCACATCAAGGTTCCCCAACACCAGCTGTTCTGCTCTACTACATAGCTGCTCCTACTAGGATGTGCCATTTCTGAAGACACAGCCTCAGCCAGAACCAAACTGACCAGTTAGCATGACCAAAGGGACATGTGGAGTGCTGTAAAAAGCCACCTCTTTTCAAGGAATGTAACAAAGGAGACAGGAGTAGGGGAGCATGCCTGGAAAAGTTACAAAGCTGTTACAGAGGACACCATTAACATGAGCTTTGCCAGGATTTTCTTGTGAAGTTGTATTTTCTGAGGCACTGTACCCATAAGAATACATGCAATACCATTGTTCTATAAACAATAAGAATTAACAGGAAGATTCTTTTGTAAATTTAGTGTATTTATTTGAAAGAAGCTGAGAAGCAGCACATTCATGTCTTACTTAAGAAGAAATGACTTGTACAGTTATGCTCAGTTCTCTCTGTGTATCGCTTGTGCCCTTCGATTCTTGTTCCCAGTGCAAGTCACGTGCCTGACCCGAGAGAGCTCAGTGAAAATGAATCACCACTAGCCTTCACCCATGCCCCAAACTCCACTTTACAACATACCATATCTTTCTTGTTAGTTTGGGTCAAGTTATTGAATGGTTTGGTATCAATGAGCAAAAAAAGCGCAAAACCTGAATTATAGTATTTGACTTTTATTTTCCCCCTTGCCTTGTACCAAGGCACTTCCCCCTTTACTAAGGGGACATGGGGTGGCAACGAGCACAACAGAGGTGAGATGAGAAGAAAAGACCTGTAAAGGGATCCTGGAAGTGGAATATGAAATGTCATCATTTAATGGATTTACTCAGTTTGTTCTCTTGACAAAAATCTGCAGAATTTGGATTGCAAAGTACACACCAGTTAATCTTTACACCATGAAAAGAATAAATAATCTTTAAACAGAAGTTGAAAAGATGCAGGTTGTGTGTTAAATGTTTGAGAGGAATGGAAGCAGTCTGAGGACCCATCTCAGAAGCTCTGCTTTGAACATATACCAGATACAATGAAACTGGATCACACTGGTCACCAGCAATGAAGTAAAGAACTGTTACCTCTTTTCTTTTTCATCTTTGAGTGATGCTTTGCACCCACACAGAGTAGCATCTCTTTTGAAGTACAAGAATTAAGCCAACAGTTGCATCACACAGAAATTATTTTAACTCTGAAAATTTCTTGAAACTTGTGATAAACAGCTTTAAAGTTGTTTAAAAAAATTAATTATACCATGTATTCAACCTGCCCTTCAGCAAAGCCACAAGCATTTTACTGAAACACGATTTTCATAGTTCAAAAAACCACTTATTGCAAGAAATCCAAAATTGTAATTTGTTTCTTTAAACAAATAATTGCCACCCACTTATGGGTTCAGAGGCATGTAAAATTTCCTTTTTATTCCCTTCTATTTTTGGCTTGGAGGGAAGAAGTGATCTTTTTTGTCTATCTCCAAATTTTGTCTAGAGGCTAGGCTGTGCTTCTCTAGCTCAAGCCACTTCATAGTGATGGCAACAGTTCTGAATCAGACAAGTTCTCTGCCTGTATACATACATACAAAAAAGAAAAGTTTTGGAAATTTTTCTCTTTTGCTCAGTTATGCATCCCTTTCTGCACTTCATGACAGGCTCTCTCAAAAAAGGAAAAAGAAAAGACATGCAGAGTAACATCAAGGTCTCAAATATATCAGAAAATATTTGAGTGATGTCACTTAGATCCTAGCAGGCTGATAATTATTTTTCTGGAAGCTGCTAAAAGTAGAAGTTGCAAGTGAAGTCAAAGAGAACATCACAGAAAAGTATCCCAAAGTCAAGTACCAACCTACATATGCTGGAGATCAAAAGCAAACAATACTCTTCTGTTTGGCTGGCAGAAAAGCATGTTCTGCTAAATCTACCCCAGATTTTTTGAGATAGCTGCTAGATACATATCCCATATCCAAGTCTGAGTGAACTATAAGTGGCACAACTTATAGTTCACAAAAGCCTGCATGGATATGACCTGCAGAAGGCTCCATCTCAGCCCGTCAGCCCTCAAATGGAAGTGGCATTGTGGGTGCAGATAAGGAGCGTGCTTTCTAAGCAGAAAGTGATACATGATGGAAATTGAAGTAATTCAGAGGGGATGGTAAGTTATTGCCATATTGCAAACATGTAGTTTCTGAAAACAATGCTTCTTTATTAAAATTCCCACATACGGCACTTCTCTCCTACCACCCACCATTTTATTTATCTCCACTTAACACACCAGCAAAACTTCCAACTCTTTTTCTCACACAGCAATACTTTTTACCCAGCTGGTAAAGAGTGGTTCTGGCTTTTTATACCCTACGATCTCAGTCAAGTAGGCTGTAAGAAACCAGGCAACAGAATATCCACTGCCGTTAATGCAAGTCTACTAAAAGGAACAAATTGGGCACACCTACACCAGCAACAAATTAGTGGCAGGGGCAGACTGGAACTTTGCATCTCACATTAAATTTTGGTATTTGAGTCACAAGTAGTAAATCCTTGTTTAGATCATTCTTCCCTAAAACTAACACAGATACAGTTGCTTTTCTATTGAGAAGAACATTTTATTATTATTTATTAGTATCATCAAGCTAACCCAAGGAAGGATGACACTTTCCTACTGCTAACTTTGTAATATTTACCAAAACAAGTGTCATTCTTCATGACTGCACCTCCATATATATAGTTTTGTCTTGTTTTATGTGCAGTAAAAATATGTTACACATATTACGTTTATGTATTATATAACAATATGTATTAATATATCATATATTGCATTTCAAGGCATTTTTCTGTCACTTCATATTTATCTGTTCCAAAAAGTGTAGCACACAGTAAACTAAATTGGAGAAGAAATAGCATGCTGATCTGATCTATCTAGCCTAACCTTCTGTAACATGTTTCCAACCAGAAACAAATCAATATGCAGTGATCAATATATAAAATGGGAAGTGATGCACCTTCCTTTTTTTTTTTTTTGACACAGTTCTTTTTGTCTTCCATTCTAACTATCTGTGGAAGAGGAACTTTGGTTCAAATTTGTCATAATTTCTCCTTATTCTGCAAAACTCTTATTTTTCCTGATGTTATTTTGGCCTCTCTGTTATTTCAATACAAAATTTGTAAGGTTGCCACAAAGACTCACACACAGAAAATCTAAGAACTGACATTTACTGAGGCATAATCCCTGTGCTTTATAGTCTCCCTTTCTGAACAAAATTATGAGAAACATCTTTTGTAATTTAACTTCAAAACAGCCTTGATACATAACCAGGGAAAAACAAAACACCTCATCTGATGAAGAGTAAAAGCATCAACTTCCTGATACTCTTTTTCCAGTCTTGTATCCGTCTCTTCTCTAATTTCAGACTATTTTTTCAAAAATTATTCTTTAAAAGGAGTGCAGATTGTCTAAAACAGAGGACTCATAATATTTCACATTAGAGTGGGCTATCGCAGCAGCATTTGAGGCTTCAGTGGGCCCCATTCATCTGCCGGAATTGCCTTCATCAAGTCAGCAATGCTTACTGCTGGCTTGCAGACTCAGTAACTTAGCTAGGACAAAAAAATAGTTTTTCCATTTTCTTAAATGATTACTGTCATAAAACAGTCTTAGCTCTCTTGGCAAGAAGGAAATTAAAGAACATTTAATTCCTCTCTGAATACTAGGTCAAGACTTAATAAATTTACTTGGTAACTCCCTACTAGGAAACTCTTCCTGGGGAACAGCAAGTGAACGATCCATCTGGATGCTATAAAGAGTTCTGCTTTGCAGAATGAGTTTTTGTGGTCAGAGAATGACCACTTACATTTATTACCTCCAAAAATTTTGCACTTTTCAAAGCAGAAAGATGACTGTGAATTCATAAACACTAGAAAGTTACCCTGCTTTTAAACTTGTCTCCACAACATGAGCGTCAGTTTTTCAGACCTATCTCAGTGATTAAAATAGCATCAAATACAATAAGAAACAATTCACTCTCTATTGATAGCTCTTTGCAAGCTCGACTTTTAAATAACAGCACGGTAATTTGAACATAATGAAGTATACTAAATTTTAACCTCATCATCTAATCCTTTGCTGCACTAAGCGATCTAGAGTTAAAATATCTTTCCATACTAAAACAATCCAAAGCCCAAACTCTCCTAAAATAAAATAAATCCCACTAGAGCCACCACAACTGCTGTTCTTATGGTAGAAAATGCAAACAAGGAATATGCTCCTCGTTCTCCTCTGTACCTGCCTAGTGCACTTGTTTTCATGATTAGAAGCTAGTATTCTCATACATTCAACACTGTATGGATGCACCATCAAGACAGTAAGTATGTGATTTGCGATTTTATTTTTTTTTTTTTTAAATAGGAACTACCAGATTTATATGGAGGCTCACAGATACTGTGTTTGACCTTCTTTCACAAATAACCCTCAAACAGCAACCCTTTTTTGGAGAACTTGTTATTCATTCTGGTGTTAATTTCAGGCTAACCCAATGCAAAAAGCAAGATCTTTAAATTTGCTAATTTACTCTCTGGGATCTTTCCCACCAATCAAGATGGGTGTTTTGTAACTTTTTTTCCGAGGACAAAGCGATCTATTAAAATTTTCAATAATAGAACTCTGTTGAAATAGAGCTGTTTGCTACCTTTGTATTCAAGAACTCTGCTGAAATTTCAAAAGCAGAGCAGGCCAGAGATAAAACTAAGGTAGAAATCTACGGAAAGGATTTAATCAAAGACAAGATAGTCAACCATTTCAAGATGGGGATTTGGATGGTTACAGGAGAAACTGAAAGAGAGAAAACACCCTTCATTTTATTTTCCTTATTTGATCTCTCCTACTTTTTATATCTGCTCTGAAAAGAGCACCAGCAGCAAAGGAGTCCCTATGCTGTGCCACCCAGCTGATCCTCCACATGCAAACACACCGGAAGAGCTAGGTACTCGCTCAGAATAGGAAGTATCAGATCAGCCCATAGACGTGGCTTTCTGTCCTCCCACATACATGCTGTTCTGCTCTCAAAATAGTCTGATGTGCACAAGATGGCTGGCTGTGTCTCAAGACAAGCTGTGGTCTGAGTGACGTGTCTGGGTTCCCAATTTTGACCCACCAGAATTACCTAAAAAGGTATTAAAGAGTGTCTTTCATCAAACCCTGCATGAAGGAGCTGCAGAGGCAAGGGTCTCCCTTGTATTTGTTTCTGTGCATTGTGTGTTTAAGATGCATTTCTCCACACTTTCCTCCCTAATTAGGAACCTAGAGATTCATGTTAAAAACAACAAAAACCATGTACACATATAAAGCTGGAATGCTAATACACTTCCACCTCGAGCAATTGGATCATTATATAGCAAACTAGTCCTGTGAAACCAATGCTTGGATGTATACAATCATCATATAGCCAGTATGATATTTTTGAAGAAGCAGCAGCTACACACCTCCTAAAAATTTATCTGCATATTGCAGTACTCTCCATTTTTTTCCCCAGATTTTAAACCCATGAGCTTACACTGCCAATTCCAACATTTATACAATCTGCAAGTACTATATTAAAGTTGATGAAGTTAAAGAAACACCATCCACAGTAATATCAGAATTCCAGTCAGGCACTACCGTACATTTAAAGTTTTAACATTTAATTTTTGAACCATAGAGACACTGACTTTATTGAACTGCAGTAAAGCACACACTCTCTGAAGAAGTAAGGATGAAGAACTAGACCTTTAAGTTTCAAATGCCTTATGTCAAGAGGTCTACCATACAAAAAAACCCCACAACTAAGATACTATGCAAGATAAATTAAAATGCTACCCACTCCCTCTAAAACACCATATTTCAGTGACAGATTTATTCTAAAGCAGTAACATGGGGTATCTAAGCCCAATATAATGATGTGATCTTCAGTGTGATCTTCATCAGGTGCGAAACACCAAAGCTGCTACCATTGCTAGCACAATCTCTTAGATGGGCAGTTTCTAGCAGATTGCTTAGAATCTTGATTGCTTATGGATCTGACAAACTACAGCCTCATAAGAACAGAAGCTGGAGGAAACCTGTACAGTTTTTCACATCAGCTCTTAAGCAACAGAGATAAGTAGCAGGCTTCCAGCACACTCAGCTTTCATCAAGTTTTCCAGAAATCCAGGATGCTACCTGACTTCTGTAGATAAAGGAGAGTTAGGAAATTGACGCAAAGGATTGAAAAGAGGCTTTTTAATAATGTAAGCTGTTATAATTAGTGTCCAATAAATTGATTATCAAACGTACACTGGATTTAGGCTTTAGGCAAAATCACTTGGCATTTACTGACTGACTCAAGTGGCAACAAAAGAATGAGCAAATCTGATCACTTTCTAAACTCCCGAGCAGAGGAAGTAGCAGTTCCATTCTTATTTAGAAAAAGACAAAAGTAAAGGGAAAATAAAACAATCTAAAATGGCAGAGAAGCTGACTTTAGCAAATCTTCTAGCCTGATTTTAAGTACAACTTCATATCAAATTAATCTATTTTGTAAATCCTCAAACTGGATTGTATATTGCTATCTCAAACAGCTTCTTTGCTTTTAGCAAATTCAGCACCTTCTTGAAGCTTTTGACATGTAGGCTTTTTGATCTGTTTACACAATATTCCATTATATTATGATGGTGTTAGTCATCACATGACAAAACTGGCAATTGTAGCCTATGTTTTCTAAATAAACAGGAAAATTTGCCAGATGAGGTCAAATGACTCTGAAAGACAATAGGTCTTCTAAGAAATGTGTTTAGCTCATGCACTGAAGGGAACTTGTTCCATTCCAGATGTTTAAACTGACTTTAAGTCACATAGCAAATCAGAATCCACTCCTTGGTACAGTCAGTAAGTACTGTCCTTTTCAAAATACACATTAGCACAATTTTAAGATGACATTTACAAATTGTAACTTGTAACAATTGGCTGTCATGTTATACCACAAACTAACTTCTCTTTCCAGTAAGTTTACTGTCATTACTTTTGGTGATTAATGCCTCTTTAACATAATTTAAAAAACAAAATAGTCACCTAAGATAATAATACTGTTTTTCTACCTCTTTAACGTCTTTAGACAGACTATGCTGTAGAGTAGAGTAGATTGTAGAGTAACAGGTAATTCATCAATGATAAAGACACAGCAGGGCGTGATGAAAGGAACAAGTCTGTGATACTGGCTTATGGTATCTCAGCAAACATCAGAACTTAGCATTTAACATATACTCTTCTCTTACAGTTGGACGAGCTGTGTAACTTCCAACAGGTTAGCTGTTACTTGGAACAAGTGTTTATTACCAGCCCCCACAGCTAGAAACAAAGTTTATCACTGCACTTTTAGGAATGAATCCAGAGCTGTGACAATTTTCTGAATTTGCAACATAGAAAATATAGATTAAATAATAATAATAATAGTAATAATAATAACAACAACAACAATAATAATAATAAAATCGTTAGGTAAGTGGTCAAACACAACAACAACAACAACAACAACAACAATAATAATAATAATAATAAAATCGTTATGTAAGAGGTCAAACACTGGACCAAGAAGCCAACGAATCTGAATGCCCATCCTTGGAGATGCCCACAACGCAACTGGATGTGGCTGTGCAAAAGCCAGTCTAGTTGGTTCTGCTTTGAGTATGTGCACTGCACTAGATGGCATCCAGAGATCTCCTGCCACCTAGATTATTTTCAAAGTGTCTCACTTCAGCTGGTGATGAAGAGGAAAAATGTAGAGCAGGCTGGAATTGACCTTGCTGTAATACAGATGCAGTATATTCTCCCCAGTCATCAAAATCATAATGTTAAAAGGCACAGATTAAACAAATCATGTAAAGATACACCACAATACAAACTACAGAAATTTCTAAATAGCTTCTTAAAGAAGAAAATCCCAAAGTCCTGATAGCAACACACTGCAAACTGCACCATATGAAGCTCTCCTTCCTTTCACTCACTGACCTTTTCCATCAAGAACACAGGAAACACTGGAAAGGTCATCTGGCACGATGAGAGCTGTAGTTCTCTAGAGGACGTGTGTCAGGATTACACCATGTAGTAGTCCTGCTCAGCCAAATAAATGTCACCCTCCCCCAGCTACAACACAAACAAAAGCTTCAGGTGTCCTTATGTAGACTGTGTATTGAAATTCTTTTGTTAAGAAATTATATTTCATGCTCGCAAATCCTGTAGTAAGACTTCCTAGAGCTAGCTAGCCAATATAAATAGGTTTGTTATGTCCTGCATATGCAGGCATCTGCACACATTTCCATCTTTATGGAAGCATATATGTTGGATAAGTTACATTATATACAGAGCGTACATAGGAGTACAGAAGGCTTGTATAATCTTCTAAATCAGAATGATACGCACATATCAAACTGCATTATAGAAAAGTACAAGAACAAAAAAATAAACTGAAATATTACCTCCAAACAGGTAATAGCAACTGCCACATGCAGGACCCTCAGTCACCCTCACCATACAAAACCAATCACTTAAGTCTAACACTTTCTCTGGACCAGCTAGTTAAAATATCTACCGCTGTGAAGATAATAGCTGTAAATGCATTGTCATATGTGCTTGCAAGCAGCTGTTTGGTACTGCACATTGTGATTCACCTTCAACTATGACAATAAATCAGGGCATACGTGGTATTTTCAGAAAACCTCTGCACCCAATTCATAGCAACTCCCTTACTGGCAGAAGATGAATCTTCAGGAGTTTTAGACCTGATATTTTTTAGCAGTCGGATTCATGGGTGGAAGCTCTATTACTTGTGCTATGAGCAAAAACAAAGCCAGAATATTTAATAATAATATCCTCAAGAGTCAACAAACACAGACACAGTGAATTCATCAGCTTTTAAATACCTCTGTGAATGTCATCTTAGAAGCTTGGCATTGGTTTGCCCAAATAGCAGCAGCTTCTTGTTTGTTTATATTCATATGCAATTAAATACCCAAATAAGCGCCTGGTTTTCTAGTGGTGTACTGTACTACTTACTTCTCAGTTAAGTTTTATCAAAATGAACTTGTTCTGAATAAAAATACTTTTTTTTTTTTTTTTTACAAATCCTTTTTTAAGGGAAGTAATCCCATTACAGTTTTGTGTGTGTCAGGTCCATGAGACTCACTCCGTACTGCTGACCTTTCTGGCAGTCTTCCCATTGGCATTTCCTTGCTAAGTTATTTGTCACCTGTGTGAATTCTTCATTATCTCTGGTTTCTTCTTGCTGCTCCAAAGACATCCTGACCAGTTACCTCATCAGCATAAGAGCTCTGTTGCATGGCCTTGGGTACCCTGTTTTGCAGTGGGGAGAAGTATTCATAAATATGGAATCACGCATTTGATTCAGTGGCCATCCCACTTCTTGCTCCTGTGAGGACTTCTGCAAAGCTCCCAAATTTGACTGTCAGCACTGGAAATATGTTCATCCAGTTCATTTTAGGGAAGTTACTGGAACAAGTACATCCCAAAATACATTATGTAGTCTGACTTCACTTGCTTTTGAAGCATCAAAGCAAAAAGTAGTTACAACCTTTACAAGGGAAGCAGGAACAGCCTCCCGTATTCTTCCCATACTATGAAAAATAGTCACGCGTTTGAAAGGTGATCCCACTAGTGGACATGGAAATGATGGCACTATACACCAAGTAAAAAAAAGAAAATACAACAAGCATCCGAGACAACTGAGTAACCACTGAATGGCCCAGTAGATATCTTAGGGATGCTTAGATGCCAAGCCCACATGTAGCATGGCTAGAAGCATCTTTGGAAGAGTACTCTGTCAGCAGCTCTTAAGAAATTTTCAAATCAACAGCTGTGCTCAGACTTAAAATAGCTTTCTGCTCAGCTTTTGACATATCCAGAATAGTATCTGACACCGAGCAGCAACACAAAAGCCTGTGCCCAAAGTGTGGCAAATAGCCAAAAGATGGAAGGGAAGTTGTTCAGCACCTAATTAACAAGAAAACCACAAAAGAAAATGGAGGCAAAGGAAAAGCAGCATGGTGTACCATTGCAAATCCACAAGCTCAAAAGACAGACAATGTAGAAAAAAGGCCATTGTGAGGGAAAACTTCTTGTCAAGCACTGTATTTCTACCTATTTCAGTTCAATAAGAAACATAAAAAGGAAGACCTTTCAAGGATTGTTCTGCTTTCCCTGGCAAAACAAAGGAATCCTGGCTGCCTTGTCCAACCTCCTATCAAAAGGAAAGTATCAGTTCCAAGCATGTATAGACACTTTTGCATAGTCTAGCTGAGGCTTGCCACAATTCCACAGGTCTTGAGTGTAAACAATCATTAACTATTTAAATTTCATCAAGTCAGAAAATGCCCCACATTCCTCATTTATTTATCAAATTCTACTCTTCTAAATACAGGCTTGCTGAAAAGAAGTATTCAGGAGCAGTAGCAATAGCACCTTACTCTTCCACTAGCTGCATTAAGACAACACACAAATTTTGTTGAGGACAAAGTCTCAGCTACATTCATTACTCAGAGTTTACCGCCAGACTCACGAGTACAATCAACAACCCATCCACACAATCATTTTTAGAGGCAGTGTTGGCTCCTCATAATGTTCAGAAAAATCTACTTACTAATCCATTTCTGTGGCAAGCCTATCCCTCCTTGTCTTGCAGGTCTTCTGCACTAAGTTATGTCTGATAAACTTATTACTGTGAGAGCAGAATTTCTATTACTGTGTTATTGTGTCTCCTACTTGCATACTTTTTGACACCATTGCTTCAGTCTAGTACTGGCAATTCTGGAGTTGGATCCACTGTAGGAATCCAGGAAATATAGGGGCTTTCTTAGTGTGTCAGATCTAATGGTCTTGCCAGAACAAGCCCATATTTAGGAGATTCTTAAGACAGGAAGAATAGGGAAGTATGGTTCTTTAACAGTCAGGAAAACAGAAAGCTTAAGCATTGCAACACTGAGCATCATGGAGGTCTCTCAGACTGCCCCAGGTTCCTGCACTATTGGCAACTTCAGGGCAACTGCTTCCCAGTTCCACAAGTGTAGTCAGCTTCTATGAAAAACAAGATACAGCCAGCATCAGCTGCTGGCTACAGATTTACAGTCACCAGCAGTTACAAAAACAGTCAGAATGAAGAGGAGAAAAAGCAATAAACATACAGAACAAAATGAGGTTTTCTAAAGAGCTGCACGCTGGGAATTTCTAACCTGGGTGCACAACAGTAAGTGTAGATTATTTATAGTAAACATTTTTCCTTTTATTCTTTAGCTAACGGAACCATATGATACCTAAAAAGACAGTACACAACTCCATCTTCCCAACAACTAGTTATGAACAAAGAATTGAATAGTAATTGTTGGCAGGAAATTCTCTACTGTTCCTAAATTAAAGAAAAGAAACAACAACTAAGCTAAAACACTACCACCACTACTCTATGTTTCATAGCCTGAGTGTCAGGTACCCTTTACCAACACACAGGTCTCCACTGGACTCTGGCAGCTATGCAAATAAAACAAGCTGGTTTTGAACAGCTGGCTCACCAGCATGACAACTGCCAAATTCCAATTGTGTCAGATTACTTTAAGAGTTCCCTATGCCACAGTGTCATCACACTACCCCACCCAGAAAATGCTTCCATGATCAAGGCACAGAATTCACAAGAAGTTAATTTGCTTCCCAGATTTCCTGCCTGGTTTCTATGCCTCAACGTTGCTTTGCCATTTCACTGAGTTTCCCTAAGTTCTGTGAAGATCCATGGACACACATGTTAGAGTAGCTGCCTACAACCGCTGTCCTTAAAAGACATTGCTACTGAGGTGCTTCTGAATAGCTTTGAAGTTTTACACCACGGAAATTTTCATACTACATCAAAATAATTTAGGACAAGAGATGCATCAACATAAAAGGTCTCACTTTTAATAGGCAGAATCTGAGTTGTCTACTACAGAATTAGTAGAACACCAGTTGTTACTTTATAGTTACCCTGCAGAGAGCTTCTCAGAGCTTCTTTAACCTTTCACTTCACATGTCTGGAAATAGCACATTAGAAATATTTTTGAAAAATCAGAAGGCTGTGGTGGTCCTGCTGTCCCTCTGGTGTTTGCTCCACATCCCTTTCTTCACTGCCTGCTGGAATGAACACACATGCAGGAACAGACAGCCAGAGAAATGTCATTGTTTCAGGTGACTGGCATTTACAGTCCACCGCATAGTCACTTCTCAGGAGCCCTCCTGCCTCTGCTCCTCGCTCTTCTCTGTTATAGTAACCTGTGTCCTGGTCCCCTAAAGGTATCGATCACCTTTGTCATTTGACAGCCATCCAGGCAGGAATTTTACCCAAACGTTGCTGGTTTTTCTTACTGGAAAGAACAACTGATTTACAAGTTAACTCAATAAAGGATCCCAAAGGCTGCATAGCTAGAAGACAACAGCGTAGCATTAAGAAATCCTGGCACTTTAACCTTCTGGCTATTCCCTCACTTTTCTTTGTCCTAAATCATCTGTAGCAGCTACATTAAAGTCCCCCCTGAAAAAAGGGAATTACGATAGCTATTCAGAGGCTTAAAAAGCTTGTCTTCATAAAAGTAATATATTCTTGGTTTATGCTTTTATGCAAAGCCAAACATTACAGCTTCAGACATGACCCTCATTCTCTCTGTAACATCATTCTAGACAATTTTAAATGTAATTTCTTAAGCTTTAACGTGTTAATTTAACACATTATACTGAGAATGCAGAAACACTTTAAGTACACTTTATGAATCTAATATTCTTTAAAACTCAAGGGCAAACAAATTTCTCCACTAAGAACAGCACAAAGGGGTTTTGTTTTCTAGCTGCAAAGCTAAAAAAGTCAGACAGCAGAAAGACACATGCATCATTAGACACATTCCCTCTTCTGGATTGCTAAGCAAAAAAAATAGAGAAACACCAAATTTTTTGCCCTTTCCAATTGTTTCTCTGCAGGCTTCATTTTCAGATCACTCTTCTGTGTTCTGAAACTGTATAGTTACAGTTCATTTTTGTTTAAGAAACTAAACCAAGTAAACCTGCATAGAACACAACCTAATGGTTAGGTGTAGCTGTTTACCTGGGAAACAGTAGCACTATGAACCATACCACAGTCAGAGCGTCCTGCAGCATTTCTTGTCTTATGCATTGCAAACATAAGTGTCTGCTATGTTTGGTCATAAAAAATGCATTGTCAGTGTTATTCACCCCTGCAATGCCTGCAGAGCCAACATTGCTAAGAGCCTAAGTTGAATTCTATTCCTTCTTGCCACGAACAATTATTTACTGAATTCCAGTGAGCTGAAGCAAAGGGATTACTTTCGGAAAACTTACTGTACCAGTGTGGGGAAAAGCTTCAGCTTGACTTTCTGAACCCAGAGTGAGTTTGTAGACCTGGCAACTGGAAGTTTTACTTATTTTCAAAAGTGCTTCCTTGTAAGAGTTGATCACTTGATGTACATTTTATTGCTCAACAAACAACTTGATGGTAAAATAGGTTTTCAAGTTGTATTTCAGAGCATACTTCAAAGGGAAAGTTTTGCCTGTCTTTTTAGATAAAAAAATACAAGGACATCAAAACCAAATAAAATCTTCTCATTCCCTTTATAATTTTTCTTTCCTTTTCACTGGGTAGTAATGCGACCTGACTAATTTTGGAACACTTAATTACATGTTATTACATAACATCAGGTACTGTAGAGTAACTGATCACTTTTCCTATTACACAAAGTAGAGATAGTTCAGATTGATGTAAACACTTCTGTTCACTCTGACTAAACAGAAATTAGTATTTACGCTGGTGTCAAGTTCAGAGAGAGCAAGCAAGAATGTCATTTTTGATGACATGAAGCAAGCTACCAGCAGCATACAAGGTGACTAATTTTACTGTCTTCAAACGATAATCAAGATGCGCTCACATTTGTTAAATATTATGGCAGATGTTACAAAGCAGTTATTTCACGCAAGTATTACACACTTCTGAAACTCCTCTTGTACTATAACCTCTTTAGATATAGAAAAGCTCTTTACAATGAACATCAATTCAATGACCAAGAAGGCCAACAGCATCCTGGCCTGTATCAGGAATAGTGTAGCCAGTAGGACCAGGGAGGTGATTTTACCCCTGTACTTGGCACTGGTGAGGCCGCATCTTGAGTACTGTGTTCAGTTTTGGGCCTCTCACCACAAGGAGAACATTGAGGCACTGGAGCATATCCAAAGCAGGGCAACAAAACTGGTGAGGGGTCTGGAGCACGTCTTATGAGGACCAGCTGAGGGAACTGGGGTTGTTCAGCCTGCAGAAAAGGAGGCTCAGGGGAGACCTTATTGCTCTCTACAGCTGTCTGAAAGGAGGTTGCAGAGAGGTGGGAGCCGACCTGTTCTGTCAAGTAACAGGTGACAGAACAAGAGGAAATGGCTTCAAGTTGCACCAAGGGAAGCTTAGATTGGATATTAGGAAGAATTTCTTTACTGAAAAATCATCAGGCATTGGAACGTGTTACCCAGGGCAGTGGTGGAGTCACCATCCCTGGAGACATTTTAAGGATTGTGTACATATACCACTTAGGGACATGGTTTAGTGGTGGGCTTATCAGTGTTAGGTTAATGATTTGGCTAGATGATCTTACAGGTCTTTTCCAATCTATGAGATTCTGTGATTCTGTGATCAAGTAAGTAGTTAAGTCTAAAAAAGATATATATGTAATTATAATTAACTATAATTAACATAATCTGTTTTAAAATCTAGCTAGAACAAGGTTTTGCCTTAACTTTTAAACTGTGCTGCCTTAAAAAAACCCCATGATGCTTATACACACGCCCCACAAAAACCTACTGCTAAACATCCAAGAATTTTGTATTTTTATTATTTGTTGGTGCCTTTCCTCAGAGTTAGCAGAATCCCAGACAGGTACTCAGAAAAGTATGCTGGCAGTTGTTTTTTTGCTGTAATTTGGCAGATTATTCCCTACACACACAAAAAAAACCCCAACCCAAACCCCAGACACCAAAATACAACCCACTGTCCAAAACATACTTCACAAATCAGAGAAACCAGGAACTAGTTTGTATGCTTTTGCTATGTAGAAAAACACTAATCGTTGCAGCCTGCAGAAAACCCCACAACCTTCAGTTTTTTAACCACTAAATCAGCTAACACACATACATCTTCACATGTTAGTCAGTTTCTTGCCAGATTTTAATCTCAGTGTGTATGTATTAAAATGTGTAAATTTCTTTTTGATTATCTTCTCTGGGTAGGAACATTACTCTCCCTTGTAATGGAAATATCAGCATTTTATTCCCAAATTAAAAAGAGCATCTGAATCTGACTGGCCTAAGATACGTGCATGTTTTATTTCTTTAGGAGTAGGGCCATACAAAGAGTCTCTGATTAGATCCTTTATAGTCTTCTAGCAGTCAGTTTAATTCACACTGTTTTCACCACTGCCACTTTAATCACCTCTTCTCCCTCATTCTTCCGAATGATAGCAGCCTACCAGTGGTTGCACAGTGGTTTTACAGATTTGCACTGTCTTCATGGTTAGTTTACAGAAATGATAATATCCACATAGCTAACAGGCTTAGAAGTCTTTGACAGGTTTTAAAATAGTTTTTAAAAGCAATAATTAAGTAGCCTCAGTTCTTCTCTCTCACATATAAGTCCTGTTTCTTTATTCTCTAAACTACATACATTGCATTTTTTTTCTTTCCTCCCCTAAATCTTCCTTAATGTGCCTGCCCTGGTTTGAGGTAAAACAGAACCCATGCCCCAGCTCTGATGGTGTCACACAATTTTGTTCAGTAACTTCGCTTCTTAGCTGGACCTCTTCTAACTACTGAAATTAACAGCATATTGTGCAGACAATGTTCACTCTCTCAGAGTGGTAAGACCAATGTTTATAGCTGATGCCCAGGCATGGTATGCAGAGAGGCTCTTGCTTATACTTATTGCTATAACACCCAAGGCCAACCAACTTTGTTATTTGCCCCGTTGGAGGGTCGGAAGCGGAAAAGCATAGTGGGGTCCCACCCGCGGGGAGGAGCGGACAGAACAGGTGACCCAAAACTGACCAACAGGGTATTCCATCCCATCTGCCTCATGCTCAGTATAAAAGCTGAGAGATCAAAGGGTCAGCTCTCTTCCTTCAGTGGCCGACGTCTGAGGAGGACTCTGTTCGTCTGCCTGTGATCCCCATCCTGAATGCAGATCCGGAATCCAGTTCCCGTCCGTCACTGAGTCCAGCCTGGGACTGCCCCAGTGCCAGCTGGTGTCGTGACTGTCATCTCAGGAGCTTGATACGGTTTTGTATATGTTTTTCATTATTTCTTTTTATATTATTGTTAATATTTCATTAAAGTAGTTTAGTTCCTTCTAAACTCATAAGTCTCTTTTTCTTCCTCTGCCTCTCTCTTTGAAAAGGGGTAGAGGGGAGCATCTGTCGGTCCCATCTGGGGTCCCCCAGGTCCCCAGTAGCTGATTTGGCCTAAACCACGACAGTGCCTTACAAACTGAAGAGGCATTTCATTGTCAGAAGTTAATTCTAATGTTAAAAAAAGAAAATACACATTTGATATTTTCCCATGGAGAATAAAATGCCCTGTAGGCTCTTTTGCCTGCAATTCTGTAGATCAGCATGCCTACGCTTGTGTTTGCATTTCTTCTTTTTACAAGGTCAGCAATGGCAAGCTGCTACCACAAAAACAAGCAATCCAGTATGTTACATACATGTTACATAGATATGTGTGTGTGTTTGCATATCCTAGCAGATTTGTTTGGAATATGTGCCTAGCAGGATTTATTGCCCCATTTTAATCTACTATTTAACCATCCTCTTAGAGCCTAGGAATTAAATGGTTTTTAAGTAACTGGAGTACAACAAGCTGTATTTTAAGTAGTACTTGTTCCAAACAGAGTTAAATAACATGTTGTTCATGCAGTTAAACAAGGCCAAGTGCAAGGTCTTACATCTGGGTCGGGGCAATCCCAAGCACAATTACAGGTTGGGCGGGGAATGGCTGGAGAGCAGCACTGAGGAGAAGGACCTGGGTGTGCTGATCGACGAGAAGCTCAACATGAGCCAGCAATGTGCGATCGCAGCCCAGAAGGCCAACCGCATCCTGGGCTGCATCAAAAGAAGTGTGGCCAGCAGGGCGAGGGAGGTGATTCTGCCCCTCTACTCCACTCTCGTGAGACCCCACCTGGAGTACTGCGTCCAGCTCTGGAGTCCCCATCATAAGAAGGACATGGACCTGCTGGAGCGTGTCCAGAGGAGGGCCACGAGGATGATCCGAGGGCTGGAGCACCTCTCCTGTGAGGAGAGGCTGAAGGAGTTGGGGCTGTTCAGCCTGGAGAAGAGAAGGCTCCCGGGAGATCTTATTGCAGCCTTCCAGTCCCTAAAAGGGGCCTACAGGAGAGCTGGGGAAGGACTTTTTACTAGGGCATGTAGTGACAGGACGAGGGGGAATGGCTTCAAACTGGAAGAGGGCAGGTTTAGATTGAACATTAGGAAGAAGTTTTTCACTTTGAGGGTGGTAAGGCACTGGAACAGGTTGCCCAGAGAGGTTGTTGAGGCCCCATCCCTGGAGGTGTTCAAGGCCAGGCTGGACGTGGCCTTGGGCAACCTGGTGTAGTGGGAGGTGTCCCTGCCTATGGCAGGGGGGTTGGAACTCGATGATCTTCAAGGTCCTTTCCAACCTAAACCATTCTATGATTCTATGATTAATTTTACTCAAGTCTTTCAAGAAATCCACCTGAAGTGGATTTGACTTGGAAGCCCCCTATGTTTAGAGGAACTTGATGAGTCATAAGAGTAATTTCCTTTTATAAATAATACACTCCTTTGACACACAACTTTAGTTCCCAGTTGAACATAGCCAAGTGTGCTTTCTTTAGATAATTTAATTCCCGATAGCATCAGTTTTTCAGTTCTCAAAACTGATAAAGCACCCAAAAAGGCAAGTTTTATGCAAATATACATAATAAGGTAAAGTTTAGTAACTACAGTTTATACAATGGTCTTTTTTAAAACCCTGATGTGACATCACCTCTAAAATTCTGTCATTCTGGTGTAACCCCCAATGAACATGTATTAAACAATCCTGTTGAAGTCTTTTCCTCCATTTCATTCGAACCTGATTCACTTTTCTCTACCCACCACATCACCCTATATGCCCCAGACAATTTTTCTGTTCTATCCTCATTTAAGGTCAGAGGCTCTGAAGCCAATGATGGACTACCATGCAACTCCCCAAGCAACCTGCCTGACATCTTTCAGCTGTAAAACAGACAGCAATGCTGACCTCTCAAATGTGTCAGGCCTGAGCTGCAAGACAACTGAACTCAAAATCAGCGGCATAAATTAGGGGTTCAATTGAGGCAAGATGTTAACCTGTGCTTAAATCAGTATGAGGCCAGAATAAGAGAGTGCCACAAATTTCCAGAGCGTTCACCTGTGCTGAGCTGTCACCACAGTCACTGCCCATCAGAAATGTTTTTGGTTTTCAAGTAGAAGAATTTAAAGGGTCATAATTTCTTTTAACAAAGTGAAACTACAAAGGTCTGTGCTGCACCACATCACCCCAGAGAGATGGACGTAAAACAGAGGGAAGACAGACTCTGATAAGCAACAGTATTTCCCACTGTGCACTGTGATGAGGCGAGTGCTGCACCTCTGTGGCAGAGGTGGAGAGCTCCAGCTGGCCAATACCACCATGCTAGAGCAGTAGAGCCTGACACGCCATGCTATGCCAGCAAAGTAGTGCTGGTCCAGGCAAACTTAGATACAAATCACGATTTGGTCCCAATTTATTTCTCAATCTCTGTAGATAAGGCAGCCACATACCAACTTGAAACCATCTTGTGCGTGTTAGAAACACCAAAACTGTAATGCAGACCTGCCAAAGATAAAGCAAAATTAAAGTGTTCTGGTTTGAGAGAATCTCAGTACCAAAGCACACAAACTATGTACTAGGTAGTCCTTTATGATAAACCATCAGCAGAACACAAAGAGTAGTTACATTCACATTGAAAAACAGTCATACCACAAGCAAGAAAAACAATTATGAAGACCCTGGGCCTGCTGAAGACAACATATTACAAACCCACGCTATTTTCTGAGACCGAATGAATTGAATTTACAATTGGAAGAAGAGAGATAATGTAGCTTAAAACTATTTTAAAAAATTCCATGCAAGCTTCTCCCTTTTGATGTCAGGTCACTCTCACAGCATGACATGCCAAGAAACTGCTCAGTGTCACATTTATTGGAGGGAGAAAACAGAAAGAGAGATGGTATCTTTCCTCAGATACAGTAAATGACAGGTCCCTTGAGGGTACACCCAAGTAGCTAAAACATCCTCTAAAATTATTTGAAAAACAAATATAAAACAGAGGGGTTCAAAGAGGCATTACTTCCCTGAGTCTGCATCAGAGTGCAGTTCAGAGTTTCAGTTTTTCTGCCCAACCTCCACTCCTCTATTCTCCACACTCTGTGGCAGGACATCAACCCAGAATTACAGAAGTCAGCATTTTAGAGTGATCAGCTAAGCCACTCTGAAGATGGAAGTGAAAAAATCATTGCAAGTGATTACATATTAAAGTTTATGGCTTAATGGGTACCTTATAATTTCAGGATCTCTGAGAATACATAAAGAATAGCTATAATATGATTCTCCAGGAACTTTGATATCATGCGTGTCTCACACATAAGTAAAAGTCATGACAGGAACTGCAGAACCAAAGGTTTGAGGAACAGTCTGAAAAAGGAAAACGTTCATCATTGTGAAATGTTAATGTTGGGAATTAAAAATATAAGTTCAGGCAGAAATCTTTAAAATAGCCATTTAAAAATGTGTATTTTGTGAGTTGCATATTGGTCTTGAGAATTATATTCCACAGAACATCTCAGATCCATTACAGAAAAGTTACTGTATTTTTATTGTAAGACAGCAGCAGAGGAAGCTTCTACTCAACACTCCCTTTCATATCAAAACCAGTTAAAGGTAAAAGGTTGAACACTTATCTTCAGTGCAAGGACTTGACTTCTCTATTCAGTAACACAAAACATACTTCCATACCGAGTCAGTGAAAATGCACATCTCAGGCTATGTCCAAGCTACCTCTGCCTCTAGCTGTTGGCAAGTAGAAATGCCCCTGAACCTACATGCTTGTTCATATCCCCTGCTCCAACATGAAAAGCAGAACAGGGGAAAAATAGCTGAACTGCCAAGCATTAAAATTAAGGCACACCAAAAATATCGGGGCTTTGCAGCTTCAACTTCCATTAAAAAAATTTACAAAAATTGCACTGGTTAATTTCAGAAATGCTTCTGCACAATCTCCAAGGGTGGCTGCAAAACTATCAACTTTTGCTAGGCAGTACCAACTATTTCTTTTGGCAGGTCCTTTTGTCAGTGACTCATACTGGGTTTTGCTCTTGAAGATGTGTTCTCACTGAGAATTTTGGAGATTCAAAAGAAACAAGTGATTCAAGGGCTCTAACACTGGTGTCCAGATCAACAGAGTACGATCTACTGCCTCCCCATGTTTAAGCAGAAAGCCTGAGCCCTGTAGAGCCTGTAGATATTAAAAGCAGATTATGTCCTTCTTCAGATATGTCGGTAATGGCAAGGCACATTCTCATGAACAGAAAGCTGGCATAATTCCTGTTTTCACCTCCCAAAGAGCTATTTTCCATCCCATCAACTATTATTATATTAAATAAATAGCACCAATACAGAACTAAGAGCTCCTAAAAATTTCACAGCCATAATAAAGAATCGCAAAATATTCAGATGATTTTCAGTCAGGTATTGATAGGTACACACAAAATACTGCCTTTTTTCCTTTCTTTCTAAACATTTTAATACTTGAACATCACAACAGATATTTTAAGATGGGGGGGGGCTAATTTAAAGGTAAAAGAAAAATCTAAAGCAGCTCTATCAGACTGAAAACAGCGGAAACAGATCAGATTTGAGAAATAAAAGCCAAGCATTTTGCTGCTTATTTAACTCTGCCCCCTTTGATAAGGTGTTCCCTCAGGCTACTTCTACAGCAGCAAAGAATAGGAAGCAGAAGGAATTTGAAACATCCAAACTGGCAGCTCAATATGCAACTCAGTATGACAATTCTGAAATCTGGGGGCTCTCAACCTTTTACACCTGAGTCTTTCATAGTTTTCTTGAATGTGGTAGGCTGATTGAATTTAATGAATAAGAGAGCCTGGGTTTTAGTCATTTTGAGCTAAAAGCTGCGCTTGCGCAGCACTACAATAGTGAAGGGGGAGCCTCATCCAGTACTTCTTCAGTAGCAAACACCTGATTTACTGTGCATGCCTAGTGAGGGTGATTTATTCTGCATTTGTTATGCATTCTGAATGCTTCTTTTTTGTGGGGGTGTGTGTGTGTGTGCTCACATTTTTAAGAGCTGCGGTGGTAGATGTATCCTTAGCTATATGTATGACTCCTTCTCTAGAAAAAAAGCTAGAGCTGACAATATCCTTCAGTGTTTAATTTCCTTAAGTAACCAGAGTCAAGATCATTTATGTCTTTCATAGTATTCAGTTCAGTTGATAAATACAGCAGCGGGTGCATGTTTTTTTCTGCCTGTATTTTGGGATGGGCCTCCCCACTTTAAATACAGATCTGTCAGTCTTCTTTCATATATCAAAAAAGACAGGAAGGAAACTTCACTTTCTAAACCACTTTAAACATTTATGGCATAGCATGCAGCAAAACCATAATAGCCCTTTGACAAAATACAAAATGGAAATCACCTAAACAAGAGAGAAGCAACAAAACAGAAACTAATTAACCAGAGAAGGAAGCTTGGAGCAAGAAGGAGGAGAGCACAGTTTATTCTTTTATAATTTTACTGCAAGGCCAAAAGAAACTGAAGAGCTCAGCTGTTCTGGGTGGTGGCTCAAACCAGGTGGGAGTGCACCAGATCATGACCAAAGGCCAAAAATTAACCAAAATTAACTTTGCAAGTTAAAAATGGACAGAACATAAGAAAAAAAAAAAAGTGGAGGAAAATAACAGATTCCTGGTGTAGGCGACAAGGAAAAAAAAACAAAACCATGGACATGTTCCCTGAAAACCTGCAAGATAGAAGGCTCTCTAAACTTCTGTTACCAAGCAGTGCATCTGATCATGGGGATTTGGCAGAGTTACTGAAACGTAGCAGTGGATGGGATGATAGCACATAGGAAGCATGGGAAGAAAGACTCATCTTGTCACTGGGAAGAGCAAGATCAGACTACAGAACCCACAAAGGGTAGCAGTGGGAGATGTAAGAAACCTGGTACAATCACAGAAAGTGCTACTCTTCTCAAAATAAAAAAATGTTTGGGTCAGATCGTAAGAGATTGCATTCAGGCTATTCAAACAGCCAAGAAAACCTGAACATAGTTATTAAGAGACTAATATCACCTCCTTACTATTGTGAAAACAGGTATGAATGCAACTAGTTGTCTGAAGTCTTCATTGTGGTAAAATATATTATCAATCCAAATCTGACAGGAGAAAACTAGGACTTGATATGAGAACACCTCCCTTGGCTTTTGTTTGCATTCTACTGTGGTAAAGACCTCAGGCTATTAAGAATCAAGACCTAAGCCACCATTCAGGAATATGGTTCCTTCAACTGTATCAATATTTATTTTTGTTTCTTCGCATACTTAATTTCTTCATTTATCACCCTATTTCAGAGAAGCACCGAGACTCATGTTCAAACATGCCTCTTCCATGATATTGTGGGTACTGCAGTCTTGGAAACACCAAGTGAGATATTTAGCAACCAAAGTAACATTAGGAGAGAGAGTAGAATACTGCTTTCCAGGAAACCTATGTTTTATTTCACAGTAACACAGTGCATCCATTTAGCGCTGACAAAAGACAAAAAGCTGTGCTGTGACACATTTCAATAAAAGATGATTGTAATACTTGAATATCATCTTTTAATTAAGAAACCTCCTAAAATGCCATAATATATAACTGCAACATTGTTACTGTTCTGCTCTGGGGTATGCTATTAGGGAAGTAAAGGCAGTGAAATTAGGTAAGTAATGTGTCCTTAGTGCTTTAAAGTTTGCAAATCTTATCTAAAAACATACGGTTCAAATCCATGAAAATGCACTGGAAAGCACCAGTATGCAAGTCTGGAAGGCATACAGAGTATTGGCAATAACCTAGAAAATGCTTTTGTGTACAGTGCAAATAATAGTCTTCTATACAATTGACTGAAAGGACTCAGTGCACGTATGCATTTTTCATTTTAAGTGCACTATAGCTGCAAAGAACAGACATGCCGTACTGAAGACTCCTAATATAATATGCTAGAATTTTGCCAGAAGAAAGAGAGATAGTTCCTGCATCCTGGATTTCAAGAGGGGAGGAAAACTCCTTAGCTCTATGGAAGCTATAAATATCACAAAAACATCTCTAAGTTCCATGTTTTTTTTTTTCTCCAATGAAGAGGCTTAAAATTTATGTCACTATCCATGACATTAAAGGTGTCCCAGATATCAGCACCTGACAAAGATAATGAGAAAAAAAAATCATGTTTCAGATATGATCAATTTAAAAACAAAAGGAGCATTTTAAGCATTGATCAGAACAAGTAGCAAATTAACTTCCTGCTTTCAAGGTCTATTCTGAGCGGCTGGTGGTTGTTAGTGTTGCTGAACATGAAAGTGGTGGCTGGGACACTGTTAGGCCATGAAGAAGTTGAGATGCAGGAGGTAAAATGAAAGAAGGCACATGAAAGATGAAACTGGGCAGACGAAGCATTTCTCCTGAGAAACTGGACTAAATTGACACATTGAATGCACAGTAGGGGACAGACAAGTAGCTTTTGCACAAATTAGTGTGTTTCACCTGTCTTTTGATACAATAGCACAATAAGTACCAGTACTTTGGGGCTAAAAACTAGCGTGTTTTTCAGCATAAAAGTGTCCCAAACATGCAATCGCACAACACCTGCAGAGACAGGGAAAAACTGCTTCCGTACCACTTGTCTGGTTTATCAGTTCGCTCACACTGACAGTACATACTTTGCTACATGTCAGAGAAAAAAACCCACATTCCTGCACTTACTCAGATGTATATGTATCTGATTAAATACTCCACTTACTGTAACTGCGCATGGCAGAACAACTGCTGCACAACACAACACAGCAAAATGAGCTGAGTAACTGCAGGGGAAGGACAACTAAGCGCCTATTGTTAAGCATGCCAAAAAGGGCCCACAACTCTTTTTATCCGA
Organism: Anarhynchus alexandrinus; assembly: GCA_008711295.1. NCBI lineage: Eukaryota > Metazoa > Chordata > Aves > Charadriiformes > Charadriidae > Anarhynchus > Anarhynchus alexandrinus. The sequence goes on along the minus strand of VUYV01000228.1, from coordinate 1,134,490 downwards.
GATGTGTCCTGAAGAATTTTGGCACTTCATAACAAGCAAGGCTCCTAGAACATTTGAAAGGCAGATTTCAGGAACTAGGTCAATGCTCAGCAATATGCTATTTCTATCTTAAACATAAGAATGGTTTTAATTTTCTAAGCAAATGCACACCACCAGATCAGCAGAAACATACAAAAATGGGTTGTTTCCCTTTTCTCCACTTTTGAAGTACAATCTCCACCCTTTCCATGAGTCATGACCCACACATCACTACATGCTGTATTAACATACCATGCATTTCTTGGGCAATAACTGTATCATAAAGCTTGAGTCAAGATTTTATAAGGACCGAGCCTCAGGATTCTTGTAAACAAACAGAATATGCCATTTTCTATCTCAAAGGTTTTCAACAGTCATATCTTATTTTAACTGAAATATATGTTCCAAAAACTAGGCGAATAACTTTGGCTATATATGGATGCAGGCAGCATTTTAAAGGACTGCATGGTGTTCAAGCAACAGGAGAGGATTGCAGCTTCCCATGTTAGTATCTCAAAGTTCACCTCCAACAACTCTACTTGACTGAGTGAGATAAAGTTGTATTCATTTGTTAGAAATGTTAATGGTAACACTTTAATATTTGCATTGCCACCCAAGGATTAGTCTGGCATTCAGGCTTTATGCAATGACAACCCCTAACATTAGATTGCTTTTTTAATCCCTTGGCTTCCCTAAAGCCAAATATTATAATCTGAACATACTAATGTGTGTTTGTACTATTCACTCTGGGATTCTCTTGGTCACTGTAATTTCAACATATCCTTTAGTAGTAACGGGGCTCTTTTCCACATATTTGGAAAATGGCTGTCCTTTCTATATATTCATTTAGCTTGATCTGGATGCCATGCTATACAATGATTTTTCTCACAGTGCTGACCATATTCCTGGTTAATTCCACCTTCATGCAGGTAGACTTTCTCCCAACAGCACTGGACTCAGGAACACACTCTAAAGGTACTTTATATGTATATATGAAACCCAAGAATATTTCTGTACTTTGTCTGCCTTACATATGCTTTGAAATGTTCTTTTATCCAACTGTTTGCTACGTACTTTTTCACACAACAGCCATTCCAACTTCTATTTTTTAAAAAAAGTATTTACGGTATGAGTGCATCACTTCACTCTCCTAAGGTTTAATCTAAAAATTAACAAAACCATTAAGGCTGAAATCCTTAATTAAATTAAGGCAGAGAAGGACTGGATTTCATTCTGGACTTTTTAACAGAATCATTTCCTTCCTTCATCATTGTCCAGTCACACCTGAGGGCAGGCCTTAAACAATACAAAAGTCAGGACATTCACAGATCTCCACTCAAAAATTACTTATTTCAGAATCATAGTTTAGGTCCTCCTTACCCTTCCCTTCCTTTCTCCTCCTCTTCAATTCAAACAAATACAGGCTCTTTCCGAAGACTTCAGAGAGATTTGATCTTAAGGACAGGAAAATATCTGTTTGACAACAGCCTAGAACAGACATTTTTTTGTCCCCACTGAGCCAGGATGTTAGTTAATTCCTTAATTCTCACTGAGCTTGGCCAAACAGCACTGATTTTAACAGCCATAAGAAGAACAGAAAATATGAACGATGTAGTTAATTATATGAAAACAAAGCAGTGCCAATATTCATACTTACAGGCTGAGGCTGTTCTGCAATACAGCAGTTGAAACACAACCAAAACTCACTCATTGTTTACAGTCTGAAGTGGGAACACAGATGAAAAGCAGGACTCAACCTCTGTAAATTTGTCTCCAAGTAGCAAGTTCTTTAAATAGTTTTATTTCTAATGGTTCCAATGTAAAAATCTTCTCTCTGTTGAGCTCTTCTCCAAAGACAAGTCAGTCCCAGGACAAACAACTTGAAGGCAAACAGTTATTTTAGAGTCTTCTTTCAGAAGGTTGGTCCGAGCACCACAGAAATTTTACGTATGCTTCTTTGGTCCCTAGCGTTACGTGAACCTGAAAACAGAAGTACATTACATCAAAAAGAAAGAATATACAGAATCTCATGCTCCCAGACAGCCACCCACACCAGTGATTTCTTGATAATATCTTGAACCACAGACTGAAGAGACCCTAGCAAACAAGTCACATGCTTATTTCTACAGTGACTGCCAAAAATGGCATATACCAGAAATCCATATGAGACTTGCATTCCAGCTTTGGTTAGATGCAGTGCTATCAAGAACTAGTGCCCAATCTTTTGGCAGTCCAATCTTTTGGCTGTTTGGTCTGTTTCTAACTTTCAAATGTCATTTTAGAAAGTGACAATTGCCCATACACCCCTTTAAACTTCTTAAGGAACTGTGCCTATTGACACTTCATATTTCTCAACAGAAACGTTCTTAGTCCATTACAGCACAAAGTTTAAATAGTATTAAACCCCAACCCTGTTGCACAGCTGTCAAGCAAAGGTGTGCTTTTCTACACGTTGAGGAAACAAATAAATACATTTCTGTATATGGAAAACTCGCAAAATAGCTGGGCTTGGTCAACTCAAAGTATTTCCCTTCCACTCTCTCTACCCTCCTGCTTCACATACTTCAAAATAGGCTTCAAAATAGGACTTTACTTGTAGAGTTTGAAACTCTTTCCTTAAACCTCTGAAATTCCTCATGTGGAACAACTGAGGCTACAGATTCCAGCCATTCCTTTGCTAAAATAATGTTTATTGGTTAATCTCCAACCTGCTTTCTTTCACTAAGAGTGCAAAAAAATTCATGTGAGATTTCACCCTGGTTATTTATCTTGTCATGTATCATAAATGTTACTTGCAGAGAAAGTGAGATAATGAGTATTCAGAAGTTTTTACATGCATACTCCTTAATAATTCTATATATGGCAGCACCTTCATTCATAGAAATGTGTGCATAACTGTGCATCATTATTTGTATGCTATTCCTCAAAGTAAGTATGAAGCGATTTGGAGATACATAAACTACATATATATATATATGTACATACACGCACATTCTGTGGCAGAGCAGTCCCACTTAGCTACTGCCTTTGTCAGTTCTCTACATGTCAAGCACATAAGCAATGAGGTCCCCCTCATTTACTACATACATGCAAACTTACTGTACTGTGCAGGTACTGTACTAGCCAGGTACTTTCCAGGACTGTTGGCTACAACACGCACATACAGAAATACAGTAGCACCTTTCCCATACCATGTCCAAAGCCTCTGGGAAGCTTTTCCACTTCTTACCTTTTAAGGGACTGACCGAGGCTCTTCAAGAAATAAATGCATACTGCAGTAACACCATTTAAATAGCAAAACCCCAGCAAAAGTGCTTGTCTGCTAGCTTTGAAAAAGCTAATGGTAGTGTTTAAATTAAGTTTATATGCCTGTTTGTGGCATTTCTTGCCTAAAGATCAGAATAGGAAGTGGGGAAAAAGTGATTTGCTAGCTTTTACTACCACTGATACCATATAGAGCAAAGCAATTTTATTAAACAGAACACTTTGAGGGCAAGAAAAAACCTAAACAACAAAAACAAAAACAAAAAATCCTTCTACATGACCTTTCTTTTGTCAGACACTTCAAAAAACATTTTAGTATAGTGCTAATATGAAATGTTTTCACTATAATATTTTCACTATTTAAGAGAAGATTTTTTCCCACCTCAAAGATGATCATCTAAAACCCATGCATGTGTCAAGAAGCTGTGACAAAACATGGGAATTATCAACCAACAGTATGAAATCCAAGAATGAAAATAACTTTAAGAGTCTCTTAGGAACGTCTCACTTCATAACAAGGTAATGTCACATCTTTTTCTGAATTATTCTGGTTACTGAAAGTTTGGTCAAACTTTAAATAGCAAGAGCTGCACTAATGTAGAAAAGGTTGGTAAGAAAATACTGTTCTCGGTAGAAAAAAGAAAATACAGTATCAGAATTTGCATGCTACACAATTGTTTTCCAAACTTGGTACACTGCAGTGAGCTTCTCTTGCTGCATGAGTGACCCAATATTCTGATTTGCAGCTCCTGAAATTCTGACACTCATATTATTGCTTCCTCACAATCTTTTTTTGACAAAGTCCAGATTTAACATATCAAATTCTTGTTCTCACAGAGGGTTAACTTCCATCCTGCTGTTACACCAATGTACATGGAAAGGGCAGGGAAATTCCTCTGTTGATCAGTCTCCTCATTTGCTCACTCATAGCTGGCACGCTCCTCCAGCTTACCGCAGCATTAAGCACCTGTGTTGAGCTGAAGCCCTGGGAACAAACCCAAAGGGCTTGTGCATGCTCCTGTGGGCCAGGAAGGCTCTTACTGGTTTACAAAACACCCAAAGGTGCAGAAGACTTTCCCCACCCAGCCACTCTCAGCACGCAGGACTTGTGCCCTCCAGGACAGAGTTCGCTTTGAAACTGACTTCCCCCCTTAAATCAAAAGCTGCTGAATGACAAAGCCAAGCTAGAGATCGTCAATAATAGTCTCTGATAACGTGTTCATTCTTAAAAATACATTTTAACTTCTATAGCCTGTGTAGTGCCACATTTGCCTTTAATTTCATGGTTCTGCGATCAGTACCAAGCAGTTTTTCAATCTGTTGTCTTTTCATTAAAAAAATGGTGGTGGGAGGACATATCTGCAAGCCTGCAGAAAACTGACAGTAACTGCACCTCTTAAAAGGCAAACAAAAGCTTGGCAGTATTTGTTAGAGCACTGGAATTTTATACACCCCCACTCTGCTGAATAAATTATTTTTACAGTGGCCAAGTTAATATAAAAGATGATCAGGTATGCTGCTGCACCAAAATGGAAAGAAAAAGCAATTCAACCAAAGGCAAAAAGGTGATCTCAGCTGCAACACACTAGGACTTCTCTTACACTGCTGGTTACTTGTTTAAAGAACAAGCTGAAACAGAAAAATTCTGCTGTTCTTTTCCAAATTATTGATTAGAAAGAAAGAAAGAAAGAAAAAAGCACCATACCGACCTACAGCTACCAATCAGGTAATTAAGTAGTATCAGCCCACTAGCAATCTCATGAGAAAGTGTTCCTGCAAAGCCTGGACAGCACCCCAAACCTAGCTGCAACTAATGAGATCCCAACACGTGCAATACTTCACAGCTACTTCTCTTCGTCATAGGATCAAGCTTTTAATGTGGTGCTGTTCGCTAGTGTTGCTGCATTTGGCTGTGTAGACTTGCCAGATTAAGAGGACAACAGAGGCTGAAGAATACAGTTCAAGACAACAGCTCAGTCACTCTTTGTTTTTGTGCTTTACACTCTTTATGGTGCTCAGGGTGGCAAAACACCATACAGCTTATGTCAAAAAGACAAGGCACTAATTCTGTCTGTTCTGTTAATCAGCGTGATAAATGGTGCAACACCTATTTGTTTTTTCCCATTGAAACTTTCTGAACTCTGAATGCAACTTATTTTAGAGTGTACGATTCACATTCCAAGAACATACAGGACTATCATGCTGAACAACTTTGTCACATCTTAAGGCTTTTATACCTTATGTATGCTTTAATTACTATGAAGAAATGAAGATATCAAAGAGGATACATTGTTTAAAATTTTAAGTGAAAACCAGTACGGTAATTTTCATTACTCCGGAGTTTATTCCAGAGTAGCTGATCTAATGCAAAACTACTGCTTATTGTTAAATACCATAATAAAGGCAGTAAGTGCAAACAGTGCATTAATGGATAGTGGGGGTGGAGCACAAGCATGTTCTCTTACAGTATCAGCATTTTTACTTATTAAAGTGGTATTAACTTTTCTGCAGGAAATAAACAGCAGGAAAGGAAGACGGGTAAAAAAAGAAATAAATATCCTATCCAAGCTCTTCACATTTACTGGCAAAAAGCAGGCTATAAAGCATTTACCTTAGCTGATCCGAACAGGAATATGCTGCATGCTGTTGAGGGTCAGTTAGAATAAAGCTACTTATTAATTATATAGCTTAAGAACAGCCTGCTGTTTTTAAAAAAATATCTATAAAGTTCCTTTTAAGGGTGAACCCTCTATATCCTTTGCCTGCACAGTGTTCACTATGGCTTCAAACAGGAAGTGCGGTAACAACGCTCTGACAATTACATGATGCAAATAAAACCACAGGAAGAGAAAGAAAATGAGTGCAGGTGTTAACATCTGAATTTAACTAGATTCGCTCCACGGTCAGACTAGTATTTAAGGAGAAGTGAGGGAGGGGGTGTAAAAAAAAAAAAGTGAAGCATGCACAAAGTCATTACTAAGTGTGCCATGTCATAGTATCACATGACATGCACATGTATGCAAAAAGTCATGACCAGGACTATTAGTAGTTTTTTAGTCTCAAGTAGTTTATAAGTAAGACATTTACAATTATTCTTTATATGGAAGTATAAATCCATAAAAGACACTTCTTTTTTTGCCTTAAAGGCTCTGAACAGCTATCATTTATTTCAATCCTGCAAGCTGTAAGTAGAAAATTATCATTTCAGAGTGTATTTTTAAGACTTCTTTCATATATTCATATTTTTCACTTTAAATCTCTATTGTAGTGATACTATTTCCTCTTGCTGCTTAGCAGATACAGTCAAGTGGCAGCAAGAAATGAGTGGGTGAGGGGATTAAGGTGTGTCCAGACCAACAAAGAGGTGGTGCTGGGACACACTTCCATGCACTTACAGCTGTAGCAATTGGAGGATGCTCTCCAGCTCTCAAAGGAAGTGAGAAGTTTTTACTCCCTTGCCATTTTTTGAAATAAAACAATCTGTACAAGAAGCATTAGAGGTTTTAAACAAAAACTGACTATAGGGAAAGTTGTCTTCATGCATGAATTTTGTATCAGAAATTTTATCTCACCAGGGCAGTGCACTTGCAGAAGCAGTCTTCCTCCCTTCCCTCTTAGGAGGGCAGGCACTTCTGGGGACTTTGGCGCTGCTTTTAATGCACCAATTATCTTTTGCACTTTCAGATCCTGAGAAACCTGAGCTGCAAGTAACTCTTGCCAGACAAAGGACAACATTCACCATCAACATAGGCTGAATAAGGCTGAAATCCCTTTTTCACTTCCTCATAACTTTCCCATATCTATTCTTCCCCCCTCTTCCCCAAGTGTTTTAGGGTTTCTTTCAAGACATTGAAGAATCTTCTTCAAAGCTTCAGTTAAAATTTCTTGTGCATTTTCAAACCCTGAATGCAGAAGTCCTGACTCATAAAAGATATTTTATTCATGTCTTTATGATACGATTTTGAACATTCTGACTAAAGCTATTTCTAAGGTTTTATTATAGGGTTTTATTTTGGGATTATTGGTCATTTGGAGTTAGGTGGGTTTTTTTGCCTGTATTTATACTGATATCATTTACATTAGTGTATTTCCTTAAGCAACTTAGTAATAGGTTGTACTTCAAATCAAGCTCAACACAAATTAATAGCCACTAACAGCGGCTATTATGTGAACGCCTTGCTTCTGAATTAAAAGTTTCAAAGAATATTGAAAATAGTAGAATAGGATGAAGGCACTTTTCTGGCTTACTTAAAGGAGAAAGGTGGTGTTTTTTCCTTAATTCTTGTTGTTAACAGAACGGAGACTAGCTTTAGGAACAATCTCATGTTTCACTGGAACCAAAACACCTCCAGTTTTTGCTTGTGTTATCAGTTTGTAGAAAGCCACCACAAGTTTCTCTGCAACAAGTGTACCTGTCTGAGATAATACATGGGAAGGCAGCAAAAGGTACAGGAAGGGAACCACAGCAAGTCCATAAGGAGAAATATTAAGCTTTTCATACCAGGTCACTGATAGCATGAGAGGGAGCTGTAAAGCAGGTGAAGGCAGGAAAGCATTCAGTCAAGGAAAGAACAGCTCACACAGTGTGACAGTAATCATGTTGTTTGCAAGTGCCAGCTGGGAGCTTAAAGCAGAGAGCCTTTAAACATCTTGATAGTGTGAAGCTCAAACATTTGTTTTATCCTTGTCAAGTGTCCTGCCCTTTTCTTTTCTTTTCTTTTCTTTTTTTTTAACACTCCCCCATCTGCAATTGCCTGAGTTTTACTCTCTATCCATTCTGTCAAATTTAATTATTACAGCTAAGTGGCCCAGCCCCTTGAAAAGTCCTCAGTACTTTGTGCACAAAACAGCAAATGAAACAGACATTACTACACTGGTCCCATTAAAATTCCCTGTGTCCAGTTTGAAACATAAAAGCATAGATTTTTTCAGGACAAAACCAAGTTTAACAGGCAATACTGCGTCAGTGACTGAGCACTGCACGTAACCTTTTCCTCAGCACTGACATTTCAAAGCTTCCTGTGTCTTCAATATACATGGGTTCAATGCAGCTTTCTGAAACACCTGATACATAGGCCATACTATTTCCCACACATACAGGCAGACTGGAACCTACTTCTCTTAAAACCACAGAGCTGTGGTTTTAAGTAAGCATAAGCATAGTTCTGCACTATGCAAATGCACTATTAAAACATAGAAAGACTAACAGAAAATAATAATAAATAAAAAATAAATAATAAAATAACAGAAAAATAATGGTCCAAATTTATTTACTAAGTAACAGGAAGACAAACCAAACACACAATAAATATGTTTTGTCCTACCTAAGACATTGACTAGGCATAATATATTTTGCCCTACCTACAAAAATGGTCAGTTAAGAACAAGTGAGAAGCCTTTAAGAATTCAATCCTAAAGTTTATGAAATGTGATATCATTTTGCCTGCTCATTCACATTAATAAAATAAATAAATTCTGTTAGTCAAAGTTCTAATCGGTCGATAACATTATCTTCTTAAATGGCAAGCCCTATTGAAGGTAACACAGAAGAACTTTTCTCAGCTGGCCTCCTTGTTAATTCTAACAGGTAATACCAGTTAGAGATAAAAAATAAACAAGCCAAACCAGTGGTCTAAGGCAGGCTCTGTACAGGGTACCTTTTCCATAAAGAATGGAAAGAAAAAACAACCAACCAACCAACAAAAACCAAAACCTCCCTGAAGAGCCCCCTGTTATTACTTCTAAAATAAGGATGGGAAATGCTCAACATCAGTGTCCAGAGCGCCCATCATTTTAACAACAAGCATAGCGCTAAAAGGAATAGAATAGTCTATGGCGAAAAAAACACCCATGACACATGACAGATCATACAAGATAATCAAGGCAACCCTACCTGGTTTTTAGTATGACAATAGGTAAAAAGCATTATTCACAGCATTTATAATATTCCTTTTTCACAGAAAACTAACACACCAAGGCAATTTCCAAGGCAGTTTTAGGATACATGAAAGCAGTAAGTGGGAACAAGGGGAGAAAAGGCCATTAAAACTGCCAAGAGTTCACAGAGGTAAACACTCACCAGTACAGCATTTAGTGTCAAAAAAAAAAAAAAAAAAATCAACATGGCACACTGCTATTGCAGATTTTAAGTTACTACTGTAAGACAGACAGCCTTGCAACAGAAGTCTGCCATTGTATCTAAAGTCATTTTAATGCACTTCAGTAGATGACTGCTGTCACTTCCTCACCTCCCACTCAAGTACAAAACAATTATGAGACCAATTACAGTAAGCAAAGCAGCATCACGTTTACTCAGTCACCCAGTAACACTAGCTAGGGTGCACATTTGCCTGTTTGAAAAGGCAGATGAATCACCTCTGTTCAAGCCTTCCTTGGCACGTGGCAATGAAATGTTATGCACAGGAAGAGTGCCTCAGATCAAGCAGCACCGTTGTGCTTTAGCTTTCAGTTCCGTAGCTTGCAAGCAACAAAACAGCAATAGTTTTCTGTTCAAAGTGTGACAGAACAGCATATTTTTCATCTACTAGCATTTAATGTCCTACCATTTCTTTATATTACTCTCTAGGCCTTTTATAATTTCTCTGTTATTAGCTGCTTTAGATGACTTGAACTCTGTTTGTGCAAGAATGTAACATTTGCATGTATGCACATGGGAGATTGCTTAAACCTAAAAATTAAGACAAATCACATTTTTCAAAGATGCTTGGATAAGTCTAGAATAGAAGTGGAATTTAGGATGTTTGGAGTAGGTACTTACAGAAATTATAGGCAGAGACCTATTAGATCATGCAGCCCATCTTCTCAGGTGTACCACTTCCCAGGTAGCAGTACAGTATATCGTACTGTGCAGTCTATTGTACTTTCAGCGCTCCCATTAATTCTCCCGAATGACCACTCTTCAGCTCAACAGGGATCACATTGCTGGCTTCAACTTCTACCACCTTCAGTGGTTGCTCATTTAAACAGCACTCACACAACAACCACACGTATGCAAGTCTAAATTAGGCTATGACTGGTCTGCAGCAGTGCTAGTTTTCCCTAACGAGACACTTCAAAGTAGTATATTAAAATATTTGGTTAATTTCACAGCAAGTCCATCTTCATACAGAAAACGGTGCAGAAATACAGGCAATACCACCCAAGTAAGGTAGGAAAAGTAGTGTGTCACTGGGCATGTGGCAGAGCCAGGACACACAGAAGTTTTAGAACCAGTGAGAGGTGTGAAGTTCTAACTGGACCTGTTAAGATTTCACTTTAAAGATAAGCAGAGGGAGCTGTACCAGTAGGCTGACAAAGTAAGTCTCAAAAAGAATGCTTTAGTCAGAAATATGAGTACATGTAAATGTGCTCACCATAGCTATGTATGCTTTCAGACCAGAGCACGGGGGAGGGGGGAGATAAATCAGCTAAATTGCCTGGCATTTTCCTCTTCTCCCATCAATAGCCAGAGATCTGCTAGCACGCTACTGTGCAACACGCAGCACGAAGTCACACGCAGACAGGGGGGTCAGGTTTCATCTTTACCTAGCAGCGTACAGCAAGAGATGGTTCTCTTTCTCTGCCTTCAGATATTTCAAGTCAAATAAGGGAAAGGAAAATTTAAACGTAACAGTAGCAACAGAGAAGTTGGGTTCACGTATCATAATTTAAATATGCCATAATGCAGAAGAGTGTCCTAATTCTTTAATCCTTAAACAGTTGCAAAGAAAACAATGAATTGAAATACAACTAATACTAAGTAAAAAGTACACAGAGTTACTGGACTTCCACAGCACACATAACCCCTCTTATCCACTTCCACACCAAAGCAGCCTATCAAATACCATGACTCCGTGTGCATGCACACGTCCATATGAAGCCACACACACAACCTATAGTTCAGTAACTGCAGCAATCACAAAGTATTTCATTCCTATGACTAAAGCTATCATGCTATACACAGCAAGTATGAAAATAACCGGAAAGCTAACAAGCTTTTACTTCTACAAACCTCAGACACCTAATCAGTAGTACAGAGAACAATTACAAAAATCAAAAAAGTTTCTGGGGTGAACTGGTAAAGAAAAATTTCATATATTAGAGTTGCAGTCAGTATGAAATGACATTTTGCAGGTCAACAGCACCTGTTTGTTTTGTTTTGGTTTTTTTTCTGAAAGGAATACTCATTTTTCAAAACAGAAGGAGATTTAGAAAGGGGAGAAAAATGGAGAAAGACACTTCAGGAGATACTTTTTATCTCTACAGTTGTTCAGACCAAGCCATTACACATGTACACATAGACATAGCTCATTAGTAGCAGTAACACCAGCACCTATATAAGGTGATTCCATAGAGGAAATCCTATAATTCAGTATCCTATTTTGGGACCACCTTCAGCCTGCAGCTTGATTCAGATACTGCACATTAATTAAGAGGAATTCCACACCAAGTGACCTCAGACACTCGTCGAAAATCTTGCCCTCGAGGCCTTTCACTGTATCGGTCTCCCTCCTCTGGACACACTCTAATCGTCTCATGTCCTTCTTGTGTTGAGGCACCCAAAACTGTACACAGAACTCGAGGTAGGGCCACACCAGTGCAGCACAGAGTGGGACAATCACCTGCCTCCACCGGCTAGCGATGTTGTGCTTGATGCACCCCAGGACACAGTTGGGTCCTTTGGCTGCCAGGGCACACTGTTGACTTGTATTCAACTTGCCATCCACCCAAACCCCCAGCTGTCTTTCCATGGGACTGCTCTACAGCCTCTTGTCCCCCAATTTGTATGTATAAGCAGGATTACCTTGTCCCAGGTGCAGAATCTGGCACATGCTCTTGTTCAATTTCGTGTGGTTGGTGACTGCCGAGGCCTCTCGTCTATCCAGATCTCTCTGTAAGGCCTCTCTACTCTCGAGGGAGTCCACAGATCCTCCTAATTTAGTATCACTGGCAAACTTACTCAATGTACAGTTTGTACATTGGTCCAGATCATTTATAAAAACATGAAAGAGCACTGGCCCTGAAACCAAGCCCTGGGGAACACCACTGGTGACTGGCTGCCAGCCTGATGTAACCCCATTTTCTATAACCCTTTGAGCCTGACCCATCAGCCAATTGCTCACCCAATGTATTATAGACTTGTCTAGACGTATGCTGGACATTTTGTCTAGAAGGATATTGTGAGAGACAGTATCAAAAGCTTTGCCTAAATCCAAACCCCCACATCTGCTGGCTTCCCTTCATCAACGAGATGGGTGACCTTGTCATAAGAGGAAATTAGGTTATTTAAGCAGGACTTTTCCTTTGTGAACCCATGCTGGCTATGACCAATGACTGCATTGTCTCGCAAGTCTTTTTCAATAACTCCCAGAAATGCTTTCTCCCTGATTTTACCAGGCACTGAAACGAGACTGACAAGCCTGTAATTACCAGGGTCTCCCTTCTTACCCTTCTTGAAAATTTGGTTAAATCACTGCTTAATTACCACTCAGTTACTGCTGAATTGATTACCATTTCCTTTTCATTCAATCATTGATTAATTATCATTTGATCATGATTTAATCATTAATAAAACCCTTTAACCCCGTAACGATGACTTCCCTTCATAATTCACCTGCAACAGGTCTTTTTATACACTAGACAACATGAACAACTTTACCAAATAAAGTTTAATCATAAGTTAATGAAGTTTAAGAAATCAGGTGGAGATGTGCACAATTTTAAAATGAAAACACATTATGCCGTAACATATGTAGACAAATAGCCAAGCATACATAAAGTCAGCTTAAAATAAAATTACATGGTGCACAAGACAAATCTCCAACACTGAAATGCAATTTCAATAGAGATACCAGAATTATTGACCTAGTTAAGAAACAAAGAGCTGTACAAAAAAAGGGAGTTTCAAAATGTTCCAGAAACATTTTAACAAAGTAGGTATTCTCAGCAGAACAGTTACTGCTGTTCTGAAATCTTAATGCACAGGAAGCAAAATTATCTCCTCAGGAATGACCTGCCTATCTCGCCAAGAAACTGAATTGTGTACCCTGTGTAACCACAGTAAGTTCAAGGCCATTACTGCTAAAAATGTCCATTTGGAAAATGCCCTGAGGGTCATACCTCAGTGGCGGTTAAGTCACCTGGAGTTTTACAGCCAACTTAAAACCACTGTAAATCTCACATGGTTTGGCTTCCCTATGAAAAGCCTATGTATGCAGCAGCATATGGCTTACCTACATTGATAAGTATCCAGTGAGCTGAAAAACCTAGAATAAAGGCGTGTCATGACTAAGAGTTATTTTTCCAGTGGGTTTTAAAATAAGTTGCTCATACCTGGAAATGCTCAACAGGTTCATTTCAGCTCCCCAAACTGAAAGCTGCTGACAAAACCATAAGGAACTTGCAATGCTTGTCTACTAAATATGAAAGAAACTTTACGTTACCTCAATTCTTAGTCAGTGGCTCACAATAAGGAAGTAAATAAGAATTGTGAAAAGTGTACTCTGACACCAAATAACCACAGAATGACACTACTATTTGAACTCCACAATGAACTTCTACTTATATAAACTACAGCTATTCAAAATTGTAGTCTCATACAATAGACAGAAAATATATCTGTGTAGCATGTAGTTAGAAACTTTATTTCCATACACCCTCCTAATAACCAGGCATCAGATAGGATATGATTTTCTGATGTAAATTCAGTCTGCCAAAAATTTAAAGAACTTTCATAAATAAATTGCAGAGATTATCCTATATCACAGACTATCCGATCTTATCCAAAAGCCTACTAACAGAATGTGCTTAAAAATGCTTCACAACATAAACAACTGCTCTTGTAAATTCTGAGTTTTGATTTTTTAAAGGAAAAAAAAATCTGAAAACATCAAAAAACACTCATGGAATGAATCGTGATAAATACAAACATTTATTCAGCTATTCAATACAACCTAGTTGAAAACTAATCATAACAGCATTTTTTCCTCCTAAAATCACAAGCTTAGGTAAAAAAAAAAAAAGTACACCAAAAGACATTACGAATCATATGAAAGGAGACCAACTTTCAGGCTCCAATATCAATTCAACCAGTGGATTGGAAAGAGAAGGTACTCACTGCCACTAACATTTCCTCCCAAAAATCTCAATGCTGCAGCTTTCAGTGCTACCTCCACTACATTGCAAATGGTTTTGCTTTACATATGAGAACACTACCGCATGAAAAATAAGCCATTCTCAAGCAAGAACAGCAGCACAAGACCTTCCCAAAAAATCTGCCCTCCCTGCCCGTCCCCCCAAAATCCCCAAAACAACCACACCACAGTCCTTCCCGCCCCCAAATGAGGGTATTTTATTTTTTAGCTCAAAGCCAGGCAGCATTTACTGCCTACTTCCTATTAGCTTTCAGTTACAGCTGGGTTCCTACACTATAACTTCTGCCTTTGAAAGTCTCTGTTCTTAATATAATTCACAGGTAAAACTACCTTATTAACAAAGAAATCAGAAAACCTGTTCTGGAAGGGAAAAAAAGAAAGCAACCAAGAACATGCTGGATATGAAATTAGATTTGCCATTTGTCATATATACTGTGTCTACAGAAGGAAGAGTTCAGTGTTCAGTTGTTCGAGATGTGATTTCATGCATAATCATTGTGCTGCAATTACTCCACTTCCCATGTGGGCACCTTCAGGAGGTGCCGAGAGCAGCTGTATGCGAGGAAGCTGACTTACACAACCAGAGTAGTCATACCCATGCCAGACAAGATTTTTGAGCAGACTACAGAAAGTAATTCTGGACTAGCTACTGCAACTTCCACATATAGACATGGTGCAGACTCACCTAACCTCAGAGCGTGGCTCTCCGCCAAATGTTTCTCTCCTGCCTCTCACGTGCTCTGTATCTCACCCCCTGCATGGGCATCTGTGCGGAAAAGGGGATTGAATTGTGCGTGATTGATAGCTGGGCACCAAAAGCTAGCTCTAACTCTGTTTTTAAGATACAGCCTACAATGCGGTGTATGTCTATCTTGCATGAAGGAATCAAAACTGCATCATGTCAAAACTAAAATAACTATTTCCAGGTTACTGTAACAACAACAACAAATATCTGGACTTAAAGGATGTTTTTTCACCTTTTTATTCGAGGAACTTCATGAGTGAAAGACATTTATGGGCACAGTGCGATTATAAAACATTTACATATTTGTCAATACTAGTACATATTACCTCAAGAGAAGCTCAGCGCTTAATCACCGAGAGCAATTAAGACACCAGTGCAGTGTTTTCACCAGTGAATGAAAAATCAAAGTTAAGTTACAAAGAATAAACAGGAGATCAACAAATCTAGCTTATTTATAAAGCATAAATTTTTTTTTATTTGCATGGTCACACTTTCAGATGATAGACGGAAGCATAAAACACACTTTTAATTAGAAAAAAAATTATGCCCAAAAGCACAAATGACATTGTTGATATAACTGGGTAATTATACTTTTGAAGATAGGTTTGCAAATCATCACTTCTATACTCTGACATCCAGCCTCCATGTCCCCTTCCTACTCTAACATAGATTTAATCAATTTAAACTAGGTTAAATGAGTATATAGCTTAATGGTAAAAGCTATAGGGGCAAAACAGTAAGGCGATTATCAAAAAAACACTTCCTAGTTTTTTTCTAAATTCTAGAACAGTCTTAGTGGGCAAGTGGTGGAAGTTCTAGCACGAGTCATTTAGTACTAAACTATACAGAGCATTGGTTAAAAAAAAAACCAAAAGAAAACGCCACACATGAACAGTCACATCTTGGCAAAGAAATTAACAAATGAATGAGCAGCTCCTTTCCATTCCTTTTTTCTTAATGGTTTTGTGGGAAAGAAATCAAAAGGTCTTGAATGTACATTAAAAACTGCATTACCAAAAAAAAAAATTATTCAGTACCCATTTAAAGACTTGGCAAAAACTTTGAGAACCAGTATCAAGCATGTGAAAGAACTACAACTTTCTCCCTGAACTTAATATACTCCAGCATTCTAAGACAGGGATAACTCTTCAGCTTGTGCCACAGTGACTTCGTTGATAAAATTTGTGAAGTCAATTTTGTGACATGATTCTCATAGCAAAGGCTGGTAATTACTGTAAAAAAAATGCATACATATAAAGATCTTTGAGTAGAGTCCATTATCATGAATCGTATTGCTAACTATTTAACAGGAATTAGTTTAATTGTTAAAAAAAAAAAAGATACAATAAGGAGGCTCATGGCAGGCATAGGATTTTCCATGAGCATTCTGACTTTGAGGAAGTCTCCTGACCTCTTCCACTTTACATGTGTGGGAAACTGAGGCATAATGACAATTTTATTTTATAACTCAAGATAGCCAAGGACCTTCTTACTCGACTTAGTTCTAAGCATATGCACTTCCACCAATTTATGTATTTCAATAGAAGTCTTCTCACAAAGCTAGTGCATTGAAACTGCTCTGTGATGCTAAAGACAGAGGGCAACCCTTTGCCTGCAAAACTGGCCAACAAATGTTTACTAGTTTTTAGAATTCTGTATGTTAAACTTTTACATTTTTATAAGCAGACATTGGAAAGAACAAGATCAAAATATGGTATCTTTTCATATAGAGCAACAAGTATGTTTTTCAGCAAACTTCTTCTGAACTCTGGTCACAAAACTCTGAAGTTGCCATGAATGGTCTGACTTGAAAAAAACAACACTGAATATACACTGCTGATAACTTTAATCTGTGATGAATTTTAAAAAAACCTCTACGCATCTGTCTTGATATCTGCTTTCATCACATTCTAGCAATATAACTATAAAGTTAAGTATTCAGACCATTTCATGACAAAAATCACACATTCTTTTTAAAGGGAATCTTTTCAGTTATTCAATTTTGCTGCTCAGAACACACATAACAAGTGGTCTTTTGCAGGTCTGGCATTAATACAACATGTTAGTTCTCAACTAACATTATCACTTTAATGAAAAAGACTACTTTTAATCCTTCTTTATGTGGGAAAGACTGACTGTAATAAGCTATTTTATTTTATTTAAGATATTATATTGCAGTGGCTGTAGGATCCATGGATACTACTTCTCTACTAGACATGCAAGATTATAGTACCCACATGGGGAGTTTAAGTATGACAGCTATCAAGTTGTATGTACTTTTAGTAGTTTCATTTCCCCTATGTCAGTCTCGACTTCTGTATTTATAAATGTCTGCAGTATACTCAGCAACTCTTGGACAAAACATCATTGTACAACTTTCTTAAAAATCCCTAATGGGTACAGCAAGTCTTTTGTTTAGGTAAGATATATTAATATATCACATATGCAGTTGTTACTAATGTTTACTTGCTAGGTACATGCCAAGCAAAGATAATCCCAAAAATATGGAAGAGAAGATGATTTGCCTTCTTTGCTACCATTAGGCAAAAACACAGGACCATAACTGTGCCAAATAGCACCACACTTCTTGTTTATTAATACACAGGTTTGCATAAATCACTGGAATGTTATATTTTGTTTTGAATGGATTTTCATATGACATAACAGGATTTTAAAATGCCTGATCTTTTTGTCAAGATACAGACTTTATACTTAAGGCTTGAGATTACAAATAAGAGGCAGAAGCCTTGCAGATGAGACAAGCTATACAAGAAAAATAAGCTAAAGAAACAAAATATGGTTTGTAAAGAAAGCTGACTTACTAATTCTGACCTACAGAAGTTACCTGGTGAAATAACAACATCCTGTTTACTGATGCATGTGTTTTCTAGTACATTGTCATGTAAAAACCCTGCATTTCTTTGTGTGGCCGTTCTTTCCATGATTGTTCTTTGCCAAGCACTATTAAGTTGAAAGTAGATTCTTATGTTCCATCAGTCAAAAGAACAAACATATATAATTATGTCATTGCCTGATTTGTGGCCACTAATATGATTCTACTGCTTTGTATTTAGCCAGATTTTCAGTTGTCTTTTGGGGTTTTTTTTTGTGAACTAAGGGGGTAAAACACCTGATGTTTGTAAGTTTGTTGTGTAGACAAATGCCAGCTAAACTGAAGATGGCCTGCTTTAGAATTTCGAGATACAAACAGAAACTGATAAATGGAATCCTGGTTCTTCCAGTCTGAAGAGGTCTCTACAGCATTGTTATACCATATTCTACACAAAGAGACATTAATGTCATAACGGAATGAAAACCAAGATTTTTAACCTCTATTCTGTTTTGTGATCTTGTTTTAAAATAGGCATTCAAATGTCACTTGAAGAAAACGAATTATGGGAAATCCATTAGTACCCTTAGAAAGTTATTTTGATGATAAAGCAAGCTGCGTGTTAAAAGTATGCCCCTTCATTTCCATATAATTCAGAGTTATAAAAAAAACTTTATCATCCCTCCCCCTTTATTTTTTTCTCCCTTTCTCAAACAAAATTTTCTCAACCTCCTCACTTTTCAAAGAGGAAGATACAGGCAGCAGTGCAAGTAAGCATCTGAAAGGTTGCTTGGGAAGATCACACATCACTTGCCTTTTACTATTGTTTTCATTATTTATGACATTCCAAGTAAAGGCATACAATATATTGTTTTCTTTTTAAATAAATTAATGAAGGCTTTGTAGAAGTTTTCCTTATTTCATAATCTACCTTGACATTTTTGCCATGCATGTATTCTATTTGTTTGGGTTTTTTTTAAATTTTTAAAAAAATATTCTGTCGGTCTTGTCTATGTATCTAGCTTCTGTAGGATGACGTACCTGATACAGCTCAAATCTTAAAGGAATAAAGACATTGGAGTGATGGAGGAAGCAGGAATTTAGGAAAAGTGAACCCCAAACTCGTAAACATCTTCCTCCTTAACACCTCCCCCAAGATACTTGTACTATTATGCTGTTGGTAAGGTTGAAACTGGTATTAGCTAGAGTTTTGTGAACTCTTCATCTTTCTGTCAGTATTTCAAACAAAGAAATCACCCCCCAAGGTGCGTCAAGCTGCCAGATACTCAGCCACTAGTGTTTTTCCTCTTTGTGCTGCCTCTGTTCTCCCCACAGTACTTCACTGAGAAGCAAGCATGTCGAACCCTAGGAGCCAAAAGTTAGAAAACAAAATAGAAAGAACAAGCTGAGCAACCCTTTTTTGCTGAGTCCACCTCTTCCATATAGCAAAGGTGAAAAACAGCCCTTCAGAGTGATTTGAACTACATGCTTCTTGCTATAGGGTCCTTTTACACTTACATTCCCAGAAGTTGTGTTGAAAGAGGAGGCCCCTGCCCTGTGTTGTCCCGGTCTCCACACTAGCCTAGCATGGTCTTCAGACATCGCCCCTACCTACCTCCTGCTTTCTCATCCTTTCCTCAAGAGTATCTATACTTCTCTCCTCCATGCACACATATGGTGAGGCAAAAAAATTCACCAAATATTGCATTTTGTAATGGCCAAAATAGTTTCTACTTACAGCAGATGTTAGTAGTGTGAAATAAAATCTTATCAGTGGAGGGTCACACAGCAGTGAAATTACATTCTTTTTCCCATCGTGGGCACTTCAATTCCACTGTCATGTTACCCGACAGTATTTGCTTATCCACACTGAATGAATGCTTTCAAGTACAAAGACCTAGCTCTGAAGAATCTGTTTGGGAGGGTGGAAAGGGAAAGGGAAGAAATGAAATTATTTACAAGAAAACACATTTGAAAACAGTATCAGCAATTGTGGTATGCATCAGAGGCATACTGTGTCCAAGCAATCTCTCTTACATTATTTTAGTCAGTTACCTGCTTGTGAACAGGTAAGGAAAGGAAACAACACACACACAAAACACTGCCCTCTTCTTTCCAACCTTCTAACCTAAGCAAAACTCCTAATGGAAGCCTGAAAAATAAACAGTGTTTTGACCATGATATTTCTCATGCCAAAACAATCACTAGACATACAGTACTTCTGCTGATAAACTTGAAAGGTCCAGAATAACAGGTATAAAGTATACTACTTGTGCTTCCTAGCTATGAAAAGAATGCTGCTGCTGGAGAGTAAGTAACTCTATAAATATAAGCATGAAGACTCAAGTGCTTCTCACATTAATCAAAACCATTTGCCCACTTGAAACAGGGAAGTACAAGTTCCTTTACTTAAGATCAACTACGGAAGTTTTCCAGACAGTCAACAGGCAGTCTTTTTGTAACGCACATGATAAAGCCATAAGGAAAATGGCAACAGCAACCATTGCAGTTCTTCATATCAGGAAGGACTGTCAGGTTCCTCCAAGACCTCTTTTGTAAACTATGCTGATGAAGACTGCAGAACAAGCCACTGACAGTGAAATGAATTACAAGGCTTACCTCATGATGGATTTAACATCAGATGCTTCCAATTTTAAGCTTGAAAAAAAAATGCTTTGCCAACACCACCTACTCTGTTCTCCACCATCTGTTGCCTTATTATACTCTTTTGACAGGTAAACTTATTTAATCAGAGTTATTTCTCTTGGCAAATACTTAGTTCCCTAGAGCACGAGGTAAATATATATTAGCTATTCAGAAAGATCATCCTGGCTCCAAGTGTTGTTATGGAGAAACATTAAAGACCATTAAAATTTCTTAACATACAAATCCACTACTTTTCCTGGTACTGCCAGGGTCAGGAAAGCCTATGGATACTGGTACATGCTCCTCTTTAAATGAGACAATGCCTGTGATTTAAACATAGTGGAACTTTGTCCTATGCCAGGATCACAGCAATTTGGAGATGCAAAGGACTAAGCAGCACACCACCTTCATTTTGTCTCAAGAACTGCTGTGGCAAATTACCAAGAAAGAGGAATTAAACAGACAAGTTTTGGAAAGAAAAAAATAGCCCAACCTAGCACACTGCCTTTTACAAAAGAGGTAAAATTGCATCTTCTCTCAAAATAAAAAAAATTGCTCTATTTTCTTTAGTCCTGTGGAGACTTTTGCCCCTTTCCCCAGTTACCTTGAACTCCTAAGGATTTTGCAACCACTTTTGAAGAAGAGATTGTAAAGGTTTGAAGTATATACAATTGGTAAATATCTTCATACTGACCTTTACAAACTTTGAGGAAAAGCACACTACGGAACTGCTGGCAAACTCCATTATCACTGAAAATTTCAGCTGTAAAGTTCAGTAGAATGCTCTCTGTTCCATGGGGGGAAAAAAAGTTCTTTTCTTCCTTCACATTTTTCTTAGTTCTGTTCANATAACATCATAATATTTCATTTGTATAATCCTTTCCAGTAAAAGGTCTGGAGATGAGTCACTAGGGTTTTGCTGGAGGGTACAATCAAATCTGCATGTAGAACTGACTGAAGTAAATCACATCAAATGAAAAGCAAGCAGCAACTACTTTGACTAAATTGTCAAACAGTTGTAAGGTGACAATTCAGTTTACCACACAAAGTTTCCCTATTTTGAATGAGATCCTCTCTCCTCCAATGCCAGATACTTTTCTTTTCTGTGGGTGGGTGGGGTGGGGGTACATATTCCTTGAATCTGATGACAAAGATATCCTGTGTATATTTGGAAACAAAAAAAAACCCCAAACCCACACACCAATTCCTTTGCCTGGGATAACAGTTTTGACCTGAAAATTAAGGTTAAGGTGTAGAAGTATGCATTTAGATAAAAGTTACAGTTGCCCTTTAACATGTTTTTCCATTATGATTACTCTTTTTCAAATAAAGGAAAGGGCTGTTAAAGGGGCTGTCAAGCTCTTTAAATTTGTAACTGCTTTCACTAGCAACTTCTGCAAAGAGCGCAAGATACAGTTGTTAAATCTAACATTTAAGTACAGCCTCAGATCCTTTCCCAGCCCAAAATATTTCCCTCATTTTTCCTACCCCTCACAAAAATAGAGAATTCTACAATTTGAGGCTCAAGGCTCCTCCAAATATTTTACAGGTACCATACCTTTCGCTTTACACTTTACAAGTCAACAAATACACCTAGTGAGGGAACATGTTCTTCCTAGCTTTCACCTTCAGTCCTCTTTCATTGCTCAGGATGAATACAGAACAAGTACGGAAAAGGCAAAAGAAAAAAAAGGAAAGCCAAGAAATGAGTAACTCATCCCATCTACAATCAAGCCCCAGTAAATCTTGCTCGGACAGTTTAAGACTATGTTCTAACTTTCTACCCAGCTCCTGCGCAGGACATTAGTGCCTGTGCAGAGTCAGCAGAAAGGAGCATGCTCCTGACTTGAGGTTGCCCCACATCAGTATGTTGGCCTGATCAGAGAACATCCAGGAATCATCACATCTGCTTCTCCGTTTGCTCTGGGCTCTGACTTACAATCAGCTTGTAGCAGAGATGTTAGAGACTGCATATAGGAGGTAAGAAAGTGGAAGAGAAAACAAAACTAAAGAAAGATCTGTACCTATCTTGCTAAAACATGGCTACTGCATTTGTCAAAACACTGGAAAACAGAAGTAAAATAGTCAAACATTTCACTTCACCATTCTTCATTACAGTAACTAGATGAGCATGATGCAGCAACAGAGCCTTCGCTGGCAAGGTGCACTTTCTTCCTGAGTGGATTTGATTTCCCCTTTTTCTCCCCAAAAAAGGGGGGGGCAATGGCTTATGTGTGAGGTTCAACATGAAGGCCAGATATGGCTGCAATCCCTTCACGCAGGATAATCAGTCACTTCCCCAGAGCCCTCTTTGTTTGCCACTCAGCCACAGATCATTTGGTTTAAGGTATTCATTATTCAATCTCTCCCTCAAACAAACGCCCCCTCTCTCCCAGACATGCAGCCAGAACCGTGGCTGGTGAATCACTATCCACAGCTGGGTAATTAATGAAGCCTATTGTATTCACATCAGTAGTGTTATCCCAATTCATTCACAGGACTTCCCATGCAAACAGACTGGAGTGCTACATCTTACAAATGAAATATTTAACATGAATTTCCCTCGAAAACATCTGTCACAATAAGCATAACCACTTTAGAAGCACCAATGCAAATCTTTCAAATAGTCCCATGAATATATATACATATCTATTTTTTATAATAAATTAGTTTCTCAAACCACTGCTTCTTTAAGGATTTTGTGCATCTATACTACAAAAATCAGACTGAACTGAGTTCCTTCATGCTTTTTAACTGGTAACAATGAATAGTGAGCTGTATCAAACAGCACTGTGAATTCTCCAGGAAATACACTATGAAGTCAAGACTCTAAAAATCACACAAAAAAAAAAAATATCAAGGATTTTTACTACTTGTTAGGAGAATGAACTTACAGTATTATGTTGAATAAGAGAAAGTCATAAAGCCCAAACCGAGATACAAGTAAAAGTAACAAAGACAACGGCAAGTCTGAAGTCACTGATGTATCTATGTAGTAAAAAACATACAGACAGAATTCAATCTAAGGGTTAAAATTAAAGAAAGAAAAAAATGCCTAGGAAGAATAACAGGCACACGGGTTCTTCTAAATACTATGCTACTGGTTTAATTTGCTCATCTTCAAATGTGGCCATCCTCCTTTGGGAAGCTGCCCTCATTCTTTTCTCCAGGCCCTTGTTGCTAGGGTTGCAGCTGCCCATTCCTGTCAAAGCGCATGTCCTTGAAGGGGGCCACAAAGGGTTTCATTATATACTCCTCCAAGCAGGCACAGCACCACCAGAATAGAGCATTCCACCTTCTTCCCCCACCAGAAAGTGGGCAGGCACCCCTCATTGCTCTGCTCTGTCGTGACCATTCACACAGGAAGGGCTGTAGAAGCTGCCTGCCACCACTACCAGTTGCTCCCCTCCAGGGATGGTCTTCAGAAGCTACTCATTTATGATCCAGTCATCTTTATTCACAACTTGATGGGAAGTTTACACTGCAATTTGACTTAAGAACTAGTGAGATGAGATTTGTTTCTGGTTTTTTGGTGGGTTTTTTTTTTTTTTTTAAAAAAAAAAACAACAAACCAGTAAGAACAGTCTCCTAATATCTCTAATCTTTCAGAGAAAGTTGTGTTTAAGTCCTGGCCTTCTCTGGGACATACAGATTGAAGACACAAAACATAAAAGGACACAACCACCAAATCTGCACACCATGCTGTGGTCCAAAGCACTGTTTATTTACACTGAACAGCCTCCCAGAGCTTATTTTAAATCTTTATTGGCATTACCAGCTGAATTAATTCTATGAACACGTTTACATGGTTGTGCCACTTGTGAAGAGGAGAGGGATATGGTCAGTGTTTTCATTTGGAAAATTTAGCAAAATAAATCAGTAAGTTTTAAAAAAACTAATTCAAAATAATTAAAAACTAATTGCCTCTTGGACTGGTTTTGGGAGCATCTTGCTTGTAAATGCCAGTGTATTGTCAGCAATTTCCTATAAAGTAGTTGTTTAGCATTTCTAGTGTCAGAAGAAAGAAAACAGGCAAAAATAATCGGTTTTTTTTACTTTGGACTCCTCTTGCTCAGGGAAAAAAAAAATATCATTGTTGAACTGCAGAAAATGAATAGGGAAGAGAAAGAAATTAACTCACCATGAGAACCCTGAGTATTAATACATAGAAATTCATAAAACATGTTTTTTGAGGTTATGTGCGAATAAGTGGTTTATAATGGAAACTGAGAAGATTCATTTCATGGAAAGCAATCCAAAGTGATCATTAGTTTTACATTAATTAGCATATGCAGATAGTACACAGGGTGCAAAAGTATTCTCGCATAGGGTGTCAGACTATTACACAGCAAGAGGTGCAAAGGAAATCAGAGTTTTTCTAGGCCTTAACTAAAGGTCAGACTAGTTTTTCACTTAATGTTATCAGATCAGCAACCCTCTGCCTGAAGGTCTGTCTCTTTAGCAACAGTGGAGGAAACTTGGGATTTGTGCCAGCTCTGATTTACCCAAGTCTCCATACAAGACCATAGGAATTGCAGCATTTGCTGCCTACAAGGTTACCAGAGTGTCCTGGCGAGGTTACCCACTTAGCACACCACCAAAGAGTTTGCATATGACAACCTCCAGATACAGTCTGAAACTAAAAGGCTGCTACCTGTCCCATGATCCAACACCTGTGATCTAACACTGGAAGGACCATAAACAGAAGTATGATATGTTAACTCTGTGTTGACACAGGACATACGCAGACAGTCTAGTCTATTTCCTGGTAACCTTGTGAAAAACAGGCTAGACCTTCCCTAACATGTTTCCTCTTGGTACTTCTGCTGAGGTCTTTGAGCCCCATGAGATTATTTCTCAATGGGCACAAAGCAAGGCAGAGATGAACAAGCCTAATTTCTGCATGGGAATGTCTTTTAAAGACCTTTTCACATTTTGAAAAAAGCAACACATTTACAGTTAACTGTCTCAGTTCTGTGTAAAGCACCTAATAACCGGGAGGAAAAGTCAGGAGTTTAAATGAAGAGATCCTGAAGAATCCAAACGGTATTATTTGACGACCATGACTCAGATACTTGTAGTGCAACAGAAAGTTATGTGTTCTTCTAATCCAGAATTTGTGATACCTTAACCTACAATTGTGGGCTTTCTTCCCTGTAAATATCTCATAAATACTTAAAGTAGGAGTACAACAAGATCAAAAAAAAGGTACATGTACCATGCTTACTTGTAATACTATATATTTTAATATTTGATTCCACATGCTCTTTTTTCTAGCCTGATCTTACACCTCTGTTTCCATCTCCTGTCATATAGCTCTGCAATTGGGATGGCAGAACAATTGGTAGGGAGAACTTCAGTTTCCGTGTTAAAGGTGTATGTTTGCTAGAGCCCAAGAAAAAAAAAAATAATAAAACAACACATGTATTTTACATTAGGCAGGAAACAAGCCAGAAGTAGCTAGAAGAATAAAGAGGGGTAAGAGTCAGAGGAGCAGCAGAATAACACACAGTGGTGCTGAAATAACTACAATTGCAGGTTCAAGAGTGTAGTGAATAATGCTGGTATTCGTTGAAAGAGAGTGAATCTACTTTTTATGTCACTAGTACATCCATTTTTGAACATTTGAAATGTGTGTATCTTGTTTTTTTATCTATAGATAGCTATCTCAATTGCTTTAGTGAGATGTGCACAAAGCTATCACCCTCAATTTGAGACTGAGACTTCAAAACAAATGCTGATTTCACTTGCTTTAAAATATACTGATATCCCACACAGTTGCAAAATTTAGACAGCTCTAGTAACATCAGTAATAACAGTGCTTATTGGTCATCAAATTTCACTCATTATTTCTGCACTGGTACTTTGATGGGGAAAGTGTTTGGGATTTTTGCAGAAGTTCTGAAAACAATAGTCTAAAAGACTTTGTTCCGCTTCTTGATGAATATCCCATTTAGTGTAATATTGAAAATGCAATATCTCAAAAATTAAGTACTTTCTAAAATGTACAAATACTAATAGCAGGACAATGAAATACTGCAAAGACTTTCAGAAGCTTTTCTGAGAAGTTACTGCTCTTCATTTGTGAAGTGATGGATGTTTCTTCTTTTCATAACTGCTTGTTATTAATAACTGTGTCATTGAACATGTCCTCAGAATGTAATTAGTTTCTGCAAAACAAGCTGTTCTTTCTGGTTATATGTGACTGTATCTTCCTTCTAATGGATTCTCAGCTATCTGAAAAAAAGCAGAGAAACAAACAAAAAACCACTTCCACACTTGAGTTCAGCTTGAACTAGCAAATTAGCAAAAGCTGAAGTGCTACATAGAAGCTTCCGGTAAATAAATGCTACGTGACTTTGTTAAACATATATGGAAATGAAAGTGTATCAGTCTCTAAAGACTGGAACAAGCACATGCTTTTGTTACAGTTTGTTTTGGGACATATAGCAAAGTCATACTTTTCTGCTTATTTACAAGAGGTTACTAGCCACAGCAATGCAATATATTAGGTTAACAAAGAGCATCCAAAAGCCTCCACTACTACATTGGTAATGCATACCAAGCCCCTCGTCCTTAAATGGCACTACAGCCAGATTTTGTAGAGCTAGCAACTTTTCCGAAGGCTTTTAAAACAGAAATAGTGGCAGTTTTCTCCTGTGCCACCCCACAAAGGACTTCATAATGTAACAGTATCCAGCAGCCTTCAAATTCTGGGCCCATCTAACAGCATCACCACGGCAGTAACGACCACTACGGCTATTTTGAGATACAAGCAGCTGAAAGGAACAGGAAGAGACAGAAAGGTAACAGAAAAGGTTATAGTGTTCTGTTGGGGGAAGGAGAGAGGGAGAGGAAAACCAAGGCAGAGCAGAGCAAAAGAAACCATACTGATGAAACAGGTCTGAAGTTTACATACAATATAAAATAACTGGGTGGGAGATTTGTTTGTTTTTAAACAAATAAAAATTGGAAAAAAGGGGAAGTAAAAGCACTTGTAATGATACCACAACTGATAACCCACTGCATTAAGAAGCTTTGCTGAAACATATCTAAATATCCAGAGGCAAAGATAGTGCAGGAGATACTGAGGAGGCAGATGGAGAGCAGAAGAAACATAGTACAGAAACAAAGGAACCATTGTATTTATGAGAACATTTGTTGACAAAATATTTTTCCAGACTGGCTTATCTGAAGGTAAATAATGAAATTTTGACAGTAAATCATGTTTTTCTTCTATGGCAACTCTGTTAACAATGAGAAATTTCAGTGATCTTCCATAAATTTGTTTTCTCTACAACAGATAAATCAAGTCATAACATGTGTACAAGCGAGTCTGGGGATCTGCACTTTAAAACCAGCTGGGACTACAAAGATTCATGTCACAGTGTGGCTTTTCATTTACTTGTTTAGTCACAGTCCATTAAAAAGCAGAAAGCATTCAATACAGCAGCACCCCAGTCTCTTGTGGCATCTGAAGTTAGCAGCCTTATGTTAAAGGCATCTCAAAACAGAATTGGAAAGTTAGGTAGCTAGATTTTCAGAAGGGCCAAGTACCCACCAGTTTCCACGCAAAGCCCGCCAGATTTTTGAGAAGCGTGTGCTACTCAACTACAGATATGGCTTGCTGTGTCACACACCAAACAATTCCTTTGGCCCCCCCACCCCTCAATAATTAATTACAAGGCTCTTTCATGCCTCCACTCCCTCTTCTGCACAAGGAAATTAACATCTTTTCATACACACTTATAGCAAATAACTATCACCCAGGCATTCCTCTTTAAAAGATGGTATTTCACATTTCTACCTCACCACAGTAAAAGCATCTTCCCCAACAATACTGGCACCAAGTTGAAAAGACTACTCTTAAAAAGGGGCCTAGGCTGGCATTACCATCCTCATTTTTTAATTCACTCAATATTAATTAAAAAACAAACAAAAACCCCAGTGAAGCCACTGCAGCTTCCCCACCACTATTTTCCTGCCTGAGTCAATTCAAAAGCAGTGTTCCTCTTCTGCTGGTCAAAGGGATTTAAGGAACCTACAGCTTGAGGGCACTCTTTCAGTTCTTCAAACTCCTGCACCAAGGAGTCAATGTGCTCAGGATGTGCAAATGCAGCTCAGGCTCAAACCATGAGTCATACTTAAGGCTGGCTGACCCAGGTTGACGGACAGAATAATTGTTGACAAATATTTGGAATGAAGTCTAACAAACCAGCCTCAAAAGAATGGTTGGTCATGCATAATCCAGCCAGAGAGAGGCACAGGTCTATTATGCAACAGAAATAATGGAAATATTGGCCTGCTTACCCTTCCTCCCCAGTTTACTCAGTAACAGATAACATTCCTGGTAGGATTAATAACTGGAAATCAAGACAGACTAGAAGGATTAAAGATTGATATACATTTCAATACAGAAAAAGACAGAAAGACAAGATGTGCTTCTTCTGAATTGCCTCAGTCAAAAGAAGAAATCAAATTCTTGAAAAATGCTGCAGCTATTGCTCATGCTTAAGGAAGTAGGAACAGCAAGAAATTACTTTGCTCATTATACTTTAAAAAGAAAATGACATCGCAGAATGGTGTCCTGTAAGGCGGCTAATATGATTTGAATGAAGCATATTCCAAGAAACTACATCAGTCTCTCCTGGACACAGGGTAGCATCCAAATGGCTCAACAAAATTCCAACAATTCTGGACATGAGTAAACTACTGACTAGGTGTCTGTGAAACTACAGAAGGAAGGCAAGACATCTGTGAAATCTGCATGTACAAAGCTGAATGTTAGTAAGATTTTCAAGACTATTTTGGATCTAGGTGCCAAAGTCCTGAATAAGTGCTTACTGGAGCACATCCCTCCTTCAAGGGACATAGTTCAAAGTGCTTTTCCTATTAAGGGAGTACCCAGTAAGCTGTACAAAATGTTAAAACCAAAACTAGAAATACAATCCATTCTATGTCCTTCAGTGTGGTGTAACTACTGTTGCTCCAAAAAGAAGAGACATCGGAGTGGAAGTGATTTTCTGTGGCAAAGATGAACCTGAAAGTTAAATTGGTCCATTAGCAAAAGTCTGTTCATTACTTCCTCTTTCCTTCTTGATACTACATCATTAATACAGGAGAGAATATTGTCCTTTTCCTTCTTTTGAAGATAACGGACAATTGTCATGGTTAGAAGCTCCACCTGGAATTCAAGAACAAGATTTAGTAGGGAAGGGAAACGGATCTCCTCCAGTAGTGTTCACTTTTGCATTTAGCCTGCTGTAAAAATCAGATTCGTAGACTTCATATAAGATATTCTCCGCCTTTGAGCTACCTAAGTATCTGAAGTAATTTCATGCTGTAGAATAGGGTTCCTTAATTATTTGATACATGTAGCGATCTAATTTGACTGTATAACACATACATATTGTCCGGTAACTTTTCTGAATGGATAGGCACTGCAAACTACATATCTGATGTATAGAAGACAGGTAGTAAGCACTAAACAATTTGTGACAAGGACTATTAACACTCAGCCTGGCTCTCCCAGGAAACAGGACGACAGTGTGCAAGTAGTCCCAGGACATTTGGCCTTGGCATTCTCACTGCAGACAGCATTTTGTCCTGAGCATTACGCACCATATGGGCTTAGGGCATTTTCTGTGGACACGTGATTATTCACAGTGGTAACAAGCAGAATTACACTCTTAGGCTTCTTAGGCTTTCTGCCTTAATTACAAAATTGCAGATTTTTTTCCTGCTTAAAATCACATATAAAAACAAAAATATGATTGCAGAGTACAGTGTGTGTGAGAGGGCAGGAAGCACATACAGGTTTTTCAGGATGCCATATTTCATACTGTATATAAGCTTAGCCAATTTAAGGAAAAGATTACAGCATATGACTGTACTTCTTGGGAAAAAAATAATCTTATAAAACAGAACTTCCCAATCTGTTAAGAGATACTTTAAATATCATTATAAAGTACATTCTATAGCTAGTTAGAAGTCTAAATATAAAACCTCAAAAATGAAAGATCTCTCAGGGTACACATTCAATATTTCAAACTACAGTAACTGAACATCATGCAGGTATGCTTCTTAGCATCATTTCTTTGTGGGCCTTGTGCTTTCCTTCCCCATTACACTGCAGGATGGCTTACCCACAAAGGAAGACAAACCAGTTTAAGAGTCCAATTGAGATATCAACCAATATTCCCAACACACTTTCTCATCCTACTTTTTGTTTACTATTCTCTTCATACACACAGGTGTAATGAAAGTTGGCTTCCATGACAGCTATTTTCTTACTGTCAGTCTTTGATTCCTAGTTTTCTTCTGTTTTATGGTTTCCATTGGCACAAAGCTTCAGCGACTTTGTTCCTCATGTTCCACTTTACTGTGAAAAGTGACAGCTAAAGTTGCACTGTGGACTTCTGCGTTAATATGGTTCAACTGGATCAGCTGTGGTCTAATTCAAAATGCAAATAAAATGTTTCAGGGAAAAAAGCAAACCCATTTTTGAACACCTATGTAAGAAGCAGAATCAGACACACAATCCAGCTTCAGCCCAGTGCTGTGACCGAAGTTTAACAATGAAGGAAGTGGAGGACAGTGAGATACAAACACAGCTGGTGAAAGAGACAGCAGTAATGAAATGTGAGTGTTTGTACAAATGGGCATCTGAAATGGAGTAACAGAAGAGCACAGTTTTGCACCTGTCTTACTTCAGAGTTATTCTACAGGATTAACACAATGATCAGAATTCAGGAGTTGCAGGCAGAAGTTAAGCTAAACTGAAAAACAAAAGTCCTTCATTAAACAAAGTGTTAAAATCCAACATCTTATGGAAATTTTTTTCTTTTGCCCTTAAAGTGAACAGCACATACAAATTTCAACTAAATAAGTGAACTAAAACTTCTCTTTTTGCTGTTGTTCCAACTTCATGAGTCACTTATTAAATTGAAAATTAGAGTCATACAGAATTGAAGAAAGTGTGGTGTATGAAGTCTAAACACTTCCTTACACAGGAAACTAAAATCCATGAAAATCTTACTCAGAAAAGACAGTCCATGAACCAAATTTGAAAACCACACACTACAGAAGCAAGGTAATAGAAACAACATATTTCAGATTTTGAAGATACGCAGGATTTTCTGTGGTGGTATCCAGACGCAAACACAACACATTAATAGCCAGCTAATGTTTTAGGCTAGGACTTCTGGCTGCCAGAATGTACTGCAGAAGTACTGCATAAGCTTTTAGCACTAGATGTGAATGGTGTAAGGGTTTACTTGACAAACTCAAGTCATTTACTGGTGTAAAAGCATTTATATAAAATTCACTACCACCTTGACACTAGCTCCAGAAGGGAAAAAATATTTTGTCCCCACCTTCTGCTCCACCCCAGTATTGTAAACCTTTAGTGAAGTAGCAATACTAGAATTGAAGAGTTAAGGAAAACACATTTTTATCTTTTTTTTCAGATTGTTCTCTAAGCAGCTGGAAAGTATATGTTTCAGAGTGTCATGAGACCAGATGAGGAATATACTAACTATGATGAAGAGCCACAAGCCTTAATGGCTTCTCCTTCACATGACTGGAAGTACATCCACCCACCATGTGGTGAAAGTCATGTGACAAGAAACATTGGCTATGTCAATGAAGATGCAAGTCTAGCCACACAGGGGGGATGGGGAGTAAAAA
This sequence comes from Anarhynchus alexandrinus, assembly GCA_008711295.1. Taxonomy (NCBI): domain Eukaryota; kingdom Metazoa; phylum Chordata; class Aves; order Charadriiformes; family Charadriidae; genus Anarhynchus; species Anarhynchus alexandrinus. Next base: position 1,102,146 of record VUYV01000228.1, on the reverse strand, counting down.
GTTGCAAGATTCTACGTAAAGAGGCAGTAGGGAATGGCCCTGGTGCACCTTCCTGGATCGCTCTCTTACAGTATGTCCTATTCCAGCCTAAAAAAAACACGTTTGAAGTTCTAATATTTTTCTTCATTTATCTTAAGTGGTTTGAGGTTCAAACTGACAGTTTGCACCTCAAAACTGACAGTTTGTACCTCAAAACACTTAGGATAAAGGAAGAAAAATATTAAGACTTCAAGCATGATTTTTTTAGGCTGGAATAGGACATACTGTAACATGTTTACGGAGATTTTACACTCATCAATTTCATAGCTGCCAGCGAGGCAAGTCAGGAAGGCTGTACTTCCTGACCTGTGATTGAAGCTTCCTGCAGACACTCATGGAGCATGTACAGAAAGGGCAGCCAACAGGTTGGGAACACCCATTGCACTTCACTTGTTTCTGGCACAAGAATGAAATGTGCACATTTTTGCACTGTGGAGTTCTCTTTGCTCCCTGCCTCCCCCTGCTCCAGAAGGGGTCACCACTGACTGACGCCAGTGCTCCATGAGAAGTTCTGTCTTTTCTCCACTTGTTCTTCCTGTAACAGACCTCATCCACGGCCGTGCCCTCCTCCTGCTGCTTGCAGCACTGCCTTTATTCTCCTTTGGCAGTAAATATTCCTCCTCTTTTCCTCTCAGTCTTCCTCATCAAACAGACTTCACCATCTGCTCTTATCACCCCTACATCTGCTACCCAACTGCCCGCCTCTTCTTCTCCTTCTTCCATCCCCCTCCATGGAGTGGGGTTTTTTTGGTTGTGGGGTTTTATGGAGTTGGTATTTTTTTTTAATTCATTTTAAAATTACCTGATTGGGGTACTATTTCCTTCTTCTCTCCCCCCCCCCTCCTGAAAGAGTCAAGGATAGATATTCTACATCGTTACACCCCATTCTCGTTCTGTAATTAAATGTTTTTTTCACAGGTTGGGTATATAAATGTCTGGGGATGCTCCCGAGGCATAACAGGAAGAAGCTGGCCAGAGGAGGAACTGCAGGGCCAGCACGGGAGGCTGCAGCTCCTGCTCCCACTTTAGGGTAGCACTTAAGACTTCCAGTTTCACATGCTAGTAATAAAACCACCTCCTTGTCACATACTTCTCCAGGGTAAATTCATGTGCAGACTCTTCCTTCCCCAGGCTCTCTGGTAGAAAGATTTTACGAGCAATAGTGAAATCAGAGCTGAAAAAAACAGGTGTGTTCATAGAAAGGAAGGAACATGAGGGATGAGCTGAAACATGTCTGGTATCGTCAATCGTACTGAAAACACTTCAGTGTTGTCAAAGGAACCTGGGGGAAGGGAGAGAGAAAGGAGGAAACAGAAAATGTAATGTTAGACATTTACCAGTATTTAAATGAAATTCAGAGTACTTTTAGTATTTTTACGGTAAAGCGTCAAGTTTGACTGCTACTTGAATTACATACTTCATGAACGGTGCTTGGAAGCACAAAGAATAAGGCAGAATAGAAAGAGATTTATTCCGTAGTACCTGAGAAATTAAATAGTGTTTTGCAGGCTTTGCTCTCAGTGCGGATAATCGTGCAATGTGTTCCACAAGTTACACCTCTGTGAGGAAGCAGCATGTGGAAGAGATTTTTATGCACATTTTCTGAAGCACTGTTACCTAACCGAGTCCTTCTCCACAGTTCATTTGGATTTTTAGTACAACCCAAAGTTTGTAGTAAACTATGAGACAGTAAAGGAAAGCATTAAAGTAGAATTTACAAGCTTCTAAAATGAAAGCTGAGGTACAGAACTGACCTCATAAGAAACTAGCAGTAGTTTCAGGGTTTAACTGTTCTGTCAGTACTCGTGTAATCCACAGAAATTAACCCTACATAAACGCTCTGCAATCCTATCACTGACTAAAATCAAATAGGAATAGATCTATCCCAGAATTTTGCTGGAGGCAAATTCAGCTGATTAAAAACACTGGCCATTCATCTACACTGTTTAACACCACACCAAGGCACATGTACTTGATGGGTATTAGAAAGTAGTAAAGTCAAGCTGGATGGGTCCTTCAAAGCTGAGCAAACCAGGATAAGCAGTAGCATATGATATTAAATTGCAAGTTAAATTATTAAAGCCATGAAAGGTATCACACAAAGAACACCAAAGGAGTTTTGTCATCTTATTGAAGAATTAGGTATTGGGAGATTTATTTAGAACCCTGACTTTGAACAAAGGAATAGGCATGAGAAATTGACAAAGTAATGAGCAAATCCATTGAGAATGCACTATGGTAAGAAAATTAGGGAAGGAAAGCTAGATAAAGCATATATGGCTGGACATACCATGAATACCGGAGTCTGTTGGGGCAGCAAGACAATTTAATGCTGTCAAAAATAATCCGTTAAGTTAATTAAGGGTCACAAAGTACCTGGATATCCTGTAAAAATTAGTCTTTGATATGAATAATAATCAACCTGTTTTTAATATAGGCACAAAGGAAATTTGCATATCATAATTCTGCTGGACTTCTTATCAGGGGCTCATTGCCAGGAAGGCACTTGAATTACTGCTTTGAATTCATGAGAAGAGCCATGAAACCAGATCCAATATACTTCAGGTTAAAATCCCTATCATGTTATGAGGGTTTTGGTACCACAATGAATATTCATAGATCTGTCATCTATGTTTACCTCAACTTCTACAGTGAAAAGTGAACTGACAGTATTGCCTACCTGAATTTCATAACTTTTGTTACTCTAGTCCTTTCTTTAAACAGCAAGTTATTCGTTGAAGAGATCCCCAATTCTAGAGAGCAAGGAAGGAGGGAAAAATGGCATAAGTATCTAATAGAGCTCCTAATGCAAATTATTTACAACAAAGAGCAATGTAACTTCATGTTAGCAGGAAGAAAAGAAAACAGCTCCAACTCTTCTCCTTTCCAGAGCACCACAGATACCAGAATGGCTGAGCTACTGCCATTTGTGAACAAATTCAAGGATTAGAGGCTACCTATTTCACTGCAGTGTTGGAAGAAACCTTCACCGACTTGCGCAGTCTTGGGTGCTCTTTATTCTTATCCTAGTATGTTTACAGACTTTAAAATACATAATTTATGCATGTATATATATGTATGACATAGTTAAAGGATGTAAATAAGAAGCATGGGTTCAAAAGCAGCAACTACTTAGTTTTGGCTGCTCCTTTTGCAAGGGTCAAACCTTAATATTAGCGGGGCGGGTGGAAAAGCCCTAAATCAGATACATACTCCAACATTTTTTGTGTGCAAGATTAGTTAAATAATTATTCTTACTGATCAGCCTTCAGATCACTGGCAATACCAGGTAGTTCAGGAAATAATTGTTTTGTACGAAGTGCCCAATAAAAATGTATAACTCAGCAATTATGTCTCATGACATGTGTGAGGTTTAGCAACAACTTTGTTATTGAATTATTGTCAATGACATCGGCTACCAAGTTCAGCAGTTCTCAGTAAAAGGAAGGATGGATTACAAGTACTGCAGGCAATAAAAGAAAGGAAACACATTCAGAAGAGTTGGCTCTGAGCGACAAGAAGAATCATTGCTCTAGAATCTGCTGTTGAAGTAGCAATGGGTTATTTACCAGTGCTGAACCGGTATTCAAAAAATACCCCAACAAACCAGAAAAACCCTGTATTCAGAGAGAATCAACCTGTAATTACAAACTGTCATGACAGCATTCATATATCAGAAATGGGCTTTAAAACAGACAGAAGCTGTGAAGAAAGCTGAAAACCCCAAACAATCCAGTTCACACTTCAAATGTTCATGTAATAAGGTAAAATTAGTAGTAAATTAAATTTTATGCATCTCCGATGTTAGGCAGGGCAATGTTCTGTAGATTTTATTTAAAAAAAAAAAAACAAACAAATCTCTTCTACACTTGAGCTCCCTGGTGTTTTAACTTTCACACTACAGGGCAAGACATTTGCTTACCAACTTTCACTGGGAGACTTGTTTTGTCATATTTCAGCCCTTCCTTGCTCACAAACAAGGGAACAGAGTCTTCTGTTTTTTCTCAGACTGACATAAGCCAGATTTAAAAAGCAAAATTAAGGGTTTTTTAAATTTTTACCCCTGTAGTTTCAGAAAAGATAGAAAATTTATGAACTAGAAACAAAGAGCTGAGGCAGCTAAGAGCAGGTAAAATAGACTATAAATGAAGAAAGATGGTAATTCAAGAGAAGAATGCTGGGGAGGAAAAGAAGGAAGGGGAAACTTGTCTGGACAGCATTACATGTCAGAGACACAAAGCTTTGATCATCTTTTTTGTTAAGATAGAAATCTGAGTGGTCAAACCAGAAAGACGTCACAACAGTGGATTACTAAGGGGATCAGTATTAGGAAGTAGCTATAACAGTCTTCATGAAAATAACGTTTGCTAATTGCATATCCCTGACAGTGACACAAGGAGACTCTGTGGAAAAAATAAAATTTGACTCCTTCCTTTGGCTAAGGAGTCAGACAACAGCTTTTTACTCTTTGTTTATCTCTAGTTACCTCAGAATAATGAGAAGTAATGAAGTAAACTTTAACTGACAGAGCAATAAGCTTGACAGACTATATAAAAGGTGTAGAGTCATTGGGTGAAGGGCTAGAGAATTACAGGTCCCAAAGACGGGACCATCTAGTCAGAGCAAAGCTGGAGGCTATCAACATAGCAGCAGAGACACACAAGGAAAGCACTTCAATGCTTAGGCTCCACATAAACTATATTCAGAATACCTGTACACAGAGTTCTGATGATTTTTCTTTCCCCTGGTAAAACAAACATATCAAAATAAGCTGTTCCTCAGACAAAACAGCTGAGCAACTAGCTTATAACACATGACACTGCACAGGTTGACTAACAAGTTCAATAAAAAAGCAAATAAAATCCTGAAAGTCAGCAAGGCAAACATACATTTTCAGAGTAGATGTCAGTTTTGCAACTGAATTGTCACTGAAAGTTGGCTATCTTCTAGTTAAAGACTTTGAAGACAATATCTGATCTATAGATAGGAGAACCAACTAATTTAACTGTAGTTAAACATGGACCTCCTCACTCAAATGTAATGCAACTGAAATCAAAGTGGAGAAAGATTCATATTAGTAAATTTTACTGAGAGAAAACAGACAATTCTGCATTATGAGATGTTAGCAAGGATTACACTTTAGTAGCATACATGATATCCTAAACCCATGTAGATACTGCAATTTTGAATAAACTATTTCAACATGTAAGAATATTTATACAAATGAGGTAACAGTAGGTATAAGAATATCTATATTTGCAACTTCTAAGCCAAATGTCTTCCTCCACTCCTCTCCTTAAAGAAAAATAGACTAAGTAGAAAATAAATTAATTGCACTTTCCTAAACTGTTGCATTAGAACTCTAGGGCCATGCTGCAAGAGCAGGAGGACAAAGCGACGAAAGCCATCCTTGTACAATAACATTTTAAGTCAGTCACAAATGAGATCTGAACTAGCAGTTGTAAGTCATCGTGTCACAGCTATTTGGAGTCCCAGATGAATGAAGCCTGTAGGCTAAACCCACATCCTAATGGACAATTTAATTCACAAAAGCATTTCTATAAACAGTAGACTTTTGCCTTGAAAGGCTACTAAATGAATTGGCATTGAGTACCAGCCAGCAGAGAGGAAAGAACGGTTGTTTGCAGGTACTGCCAAGGCACAGTACTGTAACCACTTTCTGTGAAGGCTGGACAGCTTATTGCAGACTTGCCCACACCACTCATTCATTAAGAATGTAAATTATAAATAGCAATTGTTTAAGTGTTAGCATTTGCATGAGAATTTGAAGATTTATTCTTGTCTAAAGCCTTGTTTTCAGAGCTAGAAATATAGGAATTATACTGAATTGTTAAGTAATAATTAAATTACTGATTTAACCATTCACTGATGTTGCGACACTGGCAGGTAATTTCATCATTATCCTGACATTATCTGCTCAGATGATTTCTTATTTTACTTAGTCCATCACAGCTTAAGTCATACTAGTCTTTTTGAGAAGTTCAGTATAAAACCTGTGTGTGAAAACAAAGATGGCAAAGTATAAATCAATATGGTAAATGACATACGGATTACCTTAGAAAGGTGAAACATATCTATTAGTACAGTGCTTCTACTGAAGAGATACATATTCTTTTAGAGGACCTAAATGCCAAAGAAGTCTGTTTTGAAGGGGCAGCTACAAAAATATCATAAGCATCAGAGTTGAGAAAATTAATGCTGTTATTACTAAATGTATCAAATTCAGAGACAAAACCATTAGTGCAGCCCCCATAACATTTTCTAAGTTATTTTCTTTTTACACAGAACAGGTTGAAATTTGATAAAGAACTTGAACTGTATATGTAAAGTGTAAGCTTTAAAAATGTGTTTGTGTCTTAAGGAAAAGTATTTTCTAAGCTAAAGAGGCCATGAGTTTACAACAGATGGAGAGCTGAATAGCCTGCAAACATTCAGTCCCCTCCATTGAAAAAAAAAAAATAAATCCAGACACTGAACTTTGGCAGTTCGACCAGTTCATCCGTAAGAAAATGATCATCTAAACTTTATATTGGGTTTCATTATCTTCATTGGAACATCTTTTTCCATTCTTTTGCACACTATTAAAAACAGAAATGGAAAAAGTACCAAAGATAGTTTTGCATCTGCTAAGTACTTTTCATATCTCTATAGAGATACGTAGTATATATGCACAGATTTACAATCATCCTTCCATTCCAGTGAATGACAGAAAATTACAGATGGCCAGTAGAGCATATTTTATCATTTAATTAAGAAGCTTGTAACTGCTACACCAATTCATTTAATCGAGCCATAATGAATGTGAACGGAGTTAATAAATGTCAATGAATTCAGAGCTGTGCATATTTGGAAGCCAAAGAGCCATAAGGTATGTAACATTAAATGTAAGTTGACACAAAAAGAATCATGAAAGCTCACATTAGTTTCTCCCATTCTTATCGGGGATATACGTCTCAAAATGAAAAAGTCCTTTAGAGGACAATGTAGAGACAGAGTTTAAACTTAAATACGTCTGAAGGAGGAAGATACCTCTTTTCATTAACTTAGGCTAGAAGAGGACTTGGGATAGTGGTCCACTTGAACTTACCTCTGAATACCTTTTCCCCACCTCAAACATTGTTTGAGAGATCCTTAGAAGACAGCAACATCAACACATTTCAATATTTTATAATGTTTACATTTACCTCCCTTGGCCTCCAGAAATTTCCCCCAGAAACAAAGCAAATAATCCTCTTGGAAACTACTAGGAGTCAGACACATAGAAGGCTGACCTCCAGGTCATGTTTATCTGTGGTAGCATCAAGCTTTCCTATTTCTTCTCTGTTCTAATGAAATTCTTTGGCTCAGTGACACAGATGTTTCTACTTGGATGATGAATGGACAACACTGTATGAACACACTAAGGATAAGGCTGAAAGACACCTGGGTCAGATGCTCTGAGTGCAGAAATTCAGCTATGTAAGGTGTGAAATCTTACATTTCATTCCAATTAGACACACTGGATTTTTAGTATGGAGAAATTCACTATGTGTTACAGTGTTTGAGAAGGCTAAGCCTTTCATAAAAAGAAGAAAAAGTATCTCTGCACTAATACTTCTTTCTCAGATTATTTTACTACCATACAACCTAGATCTAACAGTGATCTCTTTCGCTGTATGTAAAAGCTTTCCTTTTTCATTAGCAAATAGCTGAAAGAGGCTAAGGGGTTTGGTGGGAGGAAGGTGCATTTAATAGTATGCTTTTCAGAAGCAGGTACTGTGTTTTCATACCTGCCAACATAGACTTTGAGATCCTGACATGAATAACTTAAATGATTCATCAGATAGAGGATGTAATTTACTTAAAATTTTTGCTTCATAATCTGGTATGAATAATCCCTTAGCTGTGTGCTTTAAATCACACAGATGACAATCAACCTGTGTGCTACTACTAATCCTGTATATAACAGAACTAGACAGGTTGAGGTAATCAACAGAACAAAAAACCCCACTCAGAACTACAATAGATCATTGTCTGAAGTCCTATCGACCCTAAAGTTTTGTCTTTTAAAGAACAAGAAAGAGAGATATCCTGTTAGTGTACATTAAATGTCTCCTTCTTCAACAAGCAAAGAAAGGACCTAGCAAGTTACTAGCTATACAAACAGCTCCACTGCCTACACAGTGGAGTTCAGCCTTTGCAAAAACAGCCTTGAAAAACTGCAACTTGTTTTCCTAAGGCAAAGACTTTCAGAGTCATCACTTCCCACACTTACCCTCTCAAAAGAAGGCCTGGCATTTTGAATTAAAAATACCGTAGTAATAAGTATTATTACTATGACAGACTTCATATAACAAGTGAATAGCATTGTAAAAACAAAATACACTAAGTGATGTAAATGCACACATGGATGGCTCAGACCTACAGCTGACTGGGTAAGTGCAGCACACTCCAAGTGTTCTGCCACACCAGGCTAAATACTCTGCTCTACCGGTGGCACAGGCAGCTCTCATGAACCTCCCCTGACCCATCTGAACTCTGATGCAGAGAGAGCATTTCAACTCCACATCCCTCTTGGTGGTTTTGGTATAGGGTTTATCTGTGCAATGAAAGAGTGAAGAAGCCCATTCTCTCAGGCCATCTAACACAAAAGTCTTAATAACTTGGTCTGCATTTTGAACCAATATCAATGCCTCTGTAATTCTCAATACCAGCGGGCTGGTGATGTTAAACCAGTAAGTTACTGCAACTCATTAAAATTTGAAACAATCAATATAGTAATAGGGAAAATAAATAATCCTTCATCCAAGTCTGCCTTTTTTTTCCAGTTTAGACTACAGTAGTAAAGAGCCAAGAAATGCCAAGTTTCACTTCTCCTGTCCCCCCCACAAAGCAGTAGCCCACATTCCTATAAATTCTTATTAATTTATAAGTTTATCTGTCATCAGCACTGACTGAATAAGGGTAATTATTAAGAACCAGTTTCAGCACTCTAGAACAGAACACAGTTCCTCTTAAAATATTTTTTGTTGGTTTTGTTTTTTAGTTTAAACTAGCAGTGACTACACTTCAGAACTAATTCTGTGTCTAAGGCAACAACTGCATATACAAAAGCATCCAGACAGGCTTACCCAAAACCAAGAACCTTAAACATTCACAGCGACTTGGCAGAAATCACCAGGGCACGAGTATCAGTAGTAAGTGTCCTTGGTATGCAGCTCCAGTTGTAAAACACTGACTTTTAAGCCTATCCATAAGTTCTTAGAGAGGAAACAAAGAAATTTTGAAGCTTCTTTGCTAGACTACAAAATTCTTACATGCCACTTCCGAAACAGAAAGAAGATGAACAATTACCCACATATCTGATTAATGCAGTGAATTAGTTTCAGAATCACTAAAAAAAAACCTGATTAAAAAAATCAGACTGTAAGCAGTATTAGCTGCATCATATTACTTTGGTTTTAGTTAAGCAAAGAACGTATCTACATCAAAGAACAAGCGGTGCTAGTGGCACTGAGCATATGCATTACTAACAGATTCTGACTTTAGCCTTCCTCCCACACACACACACACACACACATTACCATGGTGATTGGAAAAATTTGCTGCCTGGGATTTTGGAACAGTACAGTATTTGAAATGCCCTCAGCATCTTTGAATAGATGCAAACACAAACTAAGTTACATTTAAAGAGACAATAAGCCTCATATAGATTGATAAAGCTGTCTTTATAGAACACTGGCAAAAATATTGTAATATGACCTCAACAAGTAGAAACAAAGCAACAGAGCTTTCACGTTATGCTTTCTGTCCCTGAAAGAAAGGGAACCAAATTTAAGGATTTGAGAAAAGGAATAGCATACAGTCAGTATAAAAAGCATAACCTAGAATCACCTGTTATCTCTGTCAACATTTGAGTAGTTATCTGTCGAAGTGTCACTTTCAGAACAACATATTTTCTTTAAAGGAATTCTTATTTTATATACTATTTCACTAAAATGCACACTTGTTTGAACTATAGCAGGTCTATGTCTGTTTCGAGTTTCCCACAATTGGGATCACTCTTGGTGCAGTTTCCTTTCATTTACTATAATTTTCAATAGAAATAAAAAAAAAATTAAAAATCATCTTAAGAAATGAGCATCATCTTACTGTGAATACATGTATATCCTGACAACATAGAGGCCACAGGACAGAGAGCAAAGGTGACAATTCCTGGTTCTTTGTGCCCCAACCAAACAATAGGTAAAACAACAAATCCACCACAACCTCTGGTGTCTGTATTGTCCTGTATATACAGTGATAACATCTCACACTTTAGTTTGCAAGCACCTTGGGATACAACTAACACAATTATGATTCTAATGAAGAAATACAAGAGACAACTTCACCATAACTGCTTGCTGCAGGTAATGATGAATATTACGCTTACAAATGCATTCGTTAAGAGATGCAGTTGACCTTCTTCACAGACACAACTGTAATAGATTTAGGATCTCAATGAAAGGTTCACCACTAACTTCATCATAGCCAGACTTTAACTTGAAACATTTAAAACTGACAGGCGTCCCTGACCACTCCTACTGACTTCCCAGGAAAGGCCTTCAGTAGGTGGAAGCACCACTTAACAATCATGCATGGGTGAAGAAGAGGCGCCAGTGCAGGGCACAACACACAGGAAGCTTGGCAATGGTGGACCCTGGCAGATGGTCCATGCAGAAAAACTGCATTAGAGTCACATTTCACAATGCAGTGGCTGTACTGACATACTGCCCCTTCGAATTCACCTCAATACAGTCTTAAAGTCCAACTAACATTTTTCAAAAGCATCACAAGGCATTACCCACTACGAGACAGTCAGCACAAAACAAGTTACAATTGTGTCAAACAACACAGCTGGACACACCTAGATTTATCTTTCAGAGTAAGTCACTACTTCAGCACTGAAATAAAAAGACTTGAGTATGCAGCAAACCCTGGCTGTATCAGTGACTTGATAAGTGACACGCTCCCACTGTGAGCAGATCACCTAAACATTTGTTTAAGATGAATTTTTGATAGGGGAACACAAAAGAAAAAGAAATTAAATAAAGCAATGCACCAGAGCTACTGACTTAGTCTTCCATTAGCACCATAGATTATTACCCGACATGCTCAAGGGCAATAAAAGTCTGATGAGCAAGGAGTGCAAGAAATACCAAAACTAAAGCAATTATTTGAAGACCACTCCCTGCTCCCTCCCCTTAAAAATTAGAGGTTACTTAAAACAGGTATTTCTAAACCTTTCTTCAAGTGCACTAGAGATTGACTTCTTCGATATGTCACCACCAAATAAAAAGCAGGTAGACTCCCGCTTCTGAAAGACCTCCTGCCTTTTCAAAGACCTACTCGGAGGAATCCCATGGGCTAAGGCTCTAGAAGAAAGTGGGGTGCAAGAGAGCTGGTTAATATTCAAGCACCACTTCCGCCAAGCTCAAGATTGGTGCATCCCTAGGAGTAAGAAATCAGGCAAGGAAGCAGGAAACCTGCGTGGATGATCCACAAGCTTCTGGAAAAACTCAGAGGGAAGAAGGAAGTTTACAGAATGTGGAAGAAGGGACTGGCCACTTGGGAGGAAAACAGGAACATTGTCAGAGTATGCAGGGAGGAAACAAGGAAGGCTAAGGCCCACTTGGAATTAACCTGGCAAGGGATGTCAAGGACAATAAGAAGGGCTTCTTCAAGTACACCAGTAGTAAAAGGAAGACTCTGGAAAATGTGGGCTAGCTGCTGAATGAGGTAGGCACCCTGGTGATGGAGAAGGCAGAGAAGGTGGAGTTACTGAATCCCTTCTCTGCTTCAGTCTTTACTGCGAAGGCCAGCTCTCAGGAATCCCAGACCCTAAAGGTAAGAGAGAGAGCCTGGAGAAAGTAAGACTTTCCCTTGCTCAAGGAGGATCAGGTTAGAGATCACTTAGGCAAAGTCGACACCCATAAATTCATAGGCCCTGATGGGATGCATCCACGAGTGCTGAGGGAGCTGGGTAGATGTAATTGCGAAGCCGCTCTCCATCATCTTGGAAAGGTCATGGAGAACAGGAGAGGTGCCTGAGTACTGGAGAAAAGCTAATGTCACGCCAGTCTTCAAAAAGGGCAAGAAGGACCTGGGAAACTACAGGCCAGTCAGCCTCACCTCCATCCCTGGAAAGGTGATGGAACAGCTCATCCTGGATGTCATCTCTAAGCATGTAGAGGAAGAGAAAGTTATTGGGAGCTATCAACATAGATTCAGCAAGAGAAATCATGCTTGACCAATCTGATAGCCTTCTGTGATGGCATGACTGGCTGGGTAGATGAGGGGAGAGCAGTGGACGTTGCCTACCTCAACTTCAGCAAGGCTTTTGACACTGTCTCCCATAACATCCTCATAGGTAAGCTTAGGAAGTGTGGGTTAGATGAGTGAACGGTGAGGTGGATTCAGAACTGACTGAATGGCAGAGCTCAGAGGGTTGTGATCAATGGTGCAGTGTAGTTGGAGGCCTGTAACTAGAGGTGTTCCCAAGGGGGAACTGGGTCCAGGCTTATTCGGTCTTCACTGCTAAATCTGTCCCTCACGAATCCCATACCCTGGAGGCAAGGGGGAAGGTCTGGAGAGAGGAAGATTTCCCCTCAGTTGAGGAGGACCGGGTCAGAGACCACTTGGCCAAGCTGGACATTCATAAGTCCATGGGCCCTGATGGGATGCACCCACAAGTGCTGAGAGCTGGCAGATGTTATTGCTA
>VUYV01000228.1:977833-1088217 GCA_008711295.1 Anarhynchus alexandrinus | reverse complement strand
ACAGGCTGCCCAGGGAGGTTGTGGAGTCCCCTTCTCTGGAGATTTTCAAGACCCGCCTGGATGCAGTCCTGAGTCATGTGCTCTAGGCAATCCTGCTTTAGCAGGGGAGTTGGACTAGATGATCTCTAGAAGTCCCTTCCAACTCTGAAAATTCTGTGATTCTGTGATTCATCAATGACCTGGATGAGGGGACAGAGTGTACCCTCAGCAAGTTTGCTGATGACACAAAACTGGGAGGACTGGCTGACACGCCAGAAGGCTGTGCCACCGTACAGTGTGACCTGGACAGGCTGGATGGAGAGTTGGGCAGAGAGGAACCTTATGAAATTCAAAAAGAGCAAGTGTAGGGTCGTGTACCTGGGGAGGAATAACCCCATGCAGCGGTACAGGTTAGGGGCTGACCTGCTGGAAAGCAGCTCTGCAGAGAGGTACCCAGGAGTCCTGGTGGACAAGATGACCGTGAGCCAGCAATGTGCCCTTGTGGCCAAGAAGGCCAATGGTATCCTGGGGTGCATTAAAAAGAGTGTGGACAGCAGGTCAAGGGAGGTCATCCTCACCCTCTACTCTGCCCTGGTGAGGCCACATCTGGAGTACTGTGTCCAGTTCCGTGCTCCCCAGTTCAAGAAAGACAAGGATCTGCTGGGAAGAGTCCAGAGGAGGCCTACAAAGACGATCAAGGGAATAGAGCACCTCTCTTATGAAGAAAGGCTGATAGACCTGGGTCTGTTTAGCCTGGAGAAGAAAAGACTGAGAGGGGATCTCATCAATGCTTATAAATATCTAAAGGGCAGGTGCCAAGACAATGCAGCCAGATTCTTTTCAGTGGTGCCCAGCAATAGGACAAGGGGCAATGGGCACAAACTGAAACACAGGAAATTCTATCTGAACATGAGGAAAAAGTTCTTTACTTTGAGGGTGCCAGAGCACTGGAACAGGCTGCCCAGAGAGGTTGTGGAATGTCCTTCTCTGGAGGTATTCAAAACCCACCTCGATGCATTCCTGTCCGACCTACTCTAGGTGAACCTGCTTTGGCAGTGAGGTTAGACTAGGTGATATCCGAAGGTCCCTTCCAACGCCTACTATTCCGTGATTCTGTGAAATACTTACACATACTTTTGGTTGGAGAAAACAGTTTCTATCATATCTCAAAATCCGTTTATACAGTTCAGGTGAACAGGACTACTCTTAACTTCAAACTACTTTCTTACATAAATTATAGTTTCTTTTTGTTATCTCAAGGCAGAACAAACTTTATAAAACTCAACTTATTAGAAAAGGACTTCAGTACAGAAAATGAGGGCAAGATACCATTCACTTGAAGTGTTAAGAGGGGAAATAGGTAGTTGAGCTTAAATGAAGATTGTTCTCAGGAAGCTTTAAAGGAGTAGGTGGAATTCCTTTAACAACTGGTCTTAGATGAGAAGAGCTGCATCACATGGGGCCAATTAAAAGAGATGTTACTGATCAGCACAAGAGTTATTGAACATGAGCTGTAAGATAAAAGCAACCCATAAATGTAACAGAGCGTGTAGTATTTCAATACTTACTAGTATGACTGTTTTGACAAGGAAGCCAACTGCAATTTATGAAAGTCCTATATTCGCACAAGATTTAAACAGTCTCCAAATTCAGTGGGTGAGTACAAGAAAATGACAAAAGATCCCCTTCAAAAAAAGGAAGTGACGGAAAAGTCTATAAAGTGCATACAAAGATAAGCCTGTAGTTTATGACAGAAAATGTACTAAGTTTAAGAGAGAAATCACCAATTTCATTCAAAAGACAGACACAATTTTTCTATGAGGAGAATGGGGATTTTGACTGGGAAGGCTTTGACAACAACACATTTTCTATTCTGTGGAAAGGAAGTTTTCCTACGAAAACATTTCTGAACTGTGTGTAATAATTGATAAAGTTCAAGGCACATACAGTCAGAAAAAAACATGTTGAGTTGTACAGCAATTCGTAAAAAAAAGCACAAGACACCAAAATTCCCAGCAAACAATGATGCAGTTTGTAATCAGTTATTTGATTCATGCATTGTTTTGCTCTTGTACTGTGATTTATATACTGATAAAACAAATAGTTCTCTGGTTTAGCATAAACGGTTAGAGATACAATATTTTACACCTACTTCCCTAAAGTGCAACTGTGAGTACTGTAACTGTTTGCTGTGAAAAATTATTGGATTGGAGAGCTCATCACCACGTGTAATCTTCTCCCAGCATTAGAAGTCCCTTATTGTTCAGATGAAATTTTCTCCTTTATATGCTAAAGATGAATTGCAATTTCTCCTCCAGCAACTCTTGTCCAATGTAGAGGCATTTATACAGCGCAAACAAACCTCAACATGGACCATGACACTTCTGCTGTAATTTATGTAGTGTGGGGAGAGGATTCAAACTCTGTTCAGTGAAAGACTGAGCTGACAGTTTTCTAATAACCACAGTATCAGGTCAAGTGCTTAGGTAACTGCAACATCATGGACCTTTGACATTACTAGATATTGGCATATTCCATGATCCGTACATTCCACAACCGCCAAATAAGCAAGCCATCCGTTGAACACAACCCACAGAGATACATTTCAGTTTTTTGTTGAATATACCTTAACCATAACTTTGAAGCAAGCTGAGCAGCGGTTCCTAGCTCTTCAGGCAGCACTACTGTCAGCAGCTTACTTTCTCCTATGTACCACTCTGATGCATTATTGTACATGCAGAAAGAAGGTATCAGTTCTCCCTCTGACATCTCATGACAAATATTACCAATCTGATTAGACAGAAAGCTAACTAAATCAGAGGAGGAAGTTAATACAGAACCTGCTGTGATCACATTGACACCTTACATCTTTCTTCTTATGCCTCCCTCCTAAACTCTTACGTTAATGTGACAAAGAAGATGGAAGGCTGCTCTGAAGTATGCCTGCACTCCCTTAACTGTGCCTTCATTACAGGCAGGAGAGCTCCTCTTCCTCTTGGAGTTGAGGAGGAGCAGTCAAGGGAAACTTCTGTTCTTCTTGGGACAACAATTACCTTTGGACTAGTAGTTTCATCTCAAACATCCACTTCTAACCACACACAAAACATTGAACTAGAAAGAAACCAAAGGGATCCTCAGGCAGAGTTACCCAGCTATATAAGAGACACTGAGAACAGACCTTCTTGGAGGACACTCACCACCCTAACTTTTCCTACATTCTCTTTGTTAATAACAGCCAGCTTTCCCACTGCTAAACTTCCTCTTCAATCTGCTCTTTCTGTGAAGCCCCCCACTTCAACACGTTCAGTGTTGTTTGATTGCTCCCTTATCCACTTTTATTTGTTTTGGGTTGCTTGTTCCTTGAATTTGTCATTATTACTTGACATCATCACTAGTCATGCAGTAAAACAAGAGACACTAATCACACAAGACAGATTTGCTTCATCAAAATATCCTGAAACCTTTAAGTAACTGTGAATACTCAAAAGCCTTTCTTCAGATTTACTGACATTTTTTAAATAAAAAGGAATCTAACCCACCCATATCAGGATATGCACCCTTCAGAGCAGCATTCCTCCTCCCCCTCCCCCATTTATTTTCCTCCTAGGCTTGGCTACAGGAAGGAACACCATGTCCCTGCTTTTCTAATGCATCTCCATCTAGTCTATTCAAAAATTTGTTCTTGGAAAAAAAAAAATCATTTAGTTGTGCAGTCATCATCATGTACACTTAGCTTCAGTACTTTTAACAAAACAGTAATATAGCAAGGCAGCTATAATACTAAAAAAAAAAATCCTCCTTCATGTTAACTTGATAAAATTGCATTAGAAGACAGGCATACATTTACGAGCTACATTTGTGGATTAAAGAACAGCCAGTTTCCTACAATCCTTCAGCATATAAAAGAAAGCATTTCTCTAACTTTTAAGGTATCAAAACAGTGACTTAACACTTTCACAACACCCTCAGTTCTTTGAAAACTCAGTTATTTACTTTACAGGCCAATATTAAGATTAGGAGACACAAGAAGACTAATATTAAACAGGTATGGTGGTTGCTAGCAGACACATTTTAATGAATACGACACAGGAAGGTATAACAGGGCTCTTCAAAAGGCCACACTAGTCTTCACCCATTTTCTCTATCTGAGCACACAGAGGTATACAGCAAAAAACAGATACCCAGAGGTAAGGTGGCAACCAAAGATAACTGCGTCATTCAGACACATGTTTATGTAACGCAACAGTCTTTACTAGATATAGTTCTAGCTAATATTAAAAACATGTGAAGCAGTAATGAATTTGATGATAAATTGCTATTCAGTTCCTGTACTCAGGTTGTCAAATATAATCAAGAGCTGCAACTAAGTTGCCGAAAGCTACTTTGAATATTCAAAGTATTGACTGAGAAGTGAAAATCAGTCATATTTTACTTCTATACAAGTACTCAGTGACACTGACCAGAACCCAGTGGGTTTCTGCACGTAGAGCTAACGCAAATCATGATGGGGTTTGCAAAACAGACTGGCAAGAGTTTTTCTTTAGCAATATGGTATGCTAAGCTTACATATAATTTGCCACTCCACAACACGCTAAGTTCACAACAAATGAAACAAAACAACAACAAAGAAAAGACCTGCATGAGAGGTACATGAGAGGTACTTTCAGGAAGTACTTTAACTTTTTTTTTTTTTAACATTATTGAGTAATTTAATTCCACATTATGCTTCATGCCTAAAGGGTGGTCTATAAATCACATTAAGCAAAGCAAATCTTAACACTATTCTTAATAGTTTGAAAAAAATTCTTGAACACCAAGAAACTGCCACCTCAGTCATATACCACAGAACGAAATATGTTTTTCTTGTAATTCATATATCAATAGAGTAAAGACAAAATATTTTTCCAATAGTGTATTGTAATTCTAGCAAGAAATCTTAACTGAAGAGACAAAAATAGAAACCCTTTCACACCCCACTTTTGAGGGTCAAAAGGTCAGGCACAAATACCTAAAGGGTGTGCAAGTTTGCTCTAAAAGGTCTGCTCAAGTTACCAGGTGTTACACAGACGCCTCCCCAGTGGACAATGAATTATAGCAGCAACGGCTGATTAATGCTATTTCACCACCACAAACCATTCCCCCTTCTAGAAATGTAAGAGAGCGTCGATTACACTCCTTGCTAGGGAAAAATATGAAATGAAACGTTTAACATTTCTTGTTTACTGTAATGGCTCCATAGGACATGATCTGATTTCTCAACACACTCTAGGGTTAATGTTTTATCACTGCAATGAAAGCTCTGATATCTAGGTAAAAAAAAGTCACAGTAAAATATTTAGAAAGCCACTTGGCACACACACTCAATTTCTCTTCTCCCTTCCTGTTCCTAAATCAACTCAACTTCTTTTTTGGACAGCAGAAACTATGATGGGATGTTCAAAACATTTCTAACTATCTTTGCCCTGTTATGACAAGCCACCATGTCGATAAGGCTTCCCACAGACCACCACACTGCAAGCCACCACAGAACTTTTGACACCCTTGTAAGGTCAGAATTACTAGCAAGCTTCAAATCAATTTATTTTGTCTGGTTATATGACAGCATAAGTAAATTGTCAATTATTTTTCAGCTAAGCAGCCTTTAAATCAAATAAAACATATGACACAGCTGTAACATTTCTCGACAAGCTACACCTAACAACAGTTTGAGAGTTCTTACTTCCTCTGGTGTACAAATGCATTATAATGTTTTACAGACCGTACACTGTAATTTCTGATCGATACAACTTTGGTCTAGATATACAGATACTTCACCAGGAGGTTTCTTGAACACAGAATTGAACTGATTGTGTGCTGTGGAAAGGATACCAGCCTTTCCTCAAAGCAGAAAGCGTTAGAAAGTATTACCCATTAGCGAAATAATATTAGATATCCAGACAGCTATATCCAGGTTGTAGTTTCTCACCCAAGCTAATAGGAGAAACTAAATTTAAGAGAGCAGTGATGCAACTATTGACACACAATCAAGTTTATGTATATCCTAAAATGTATACAGTGAATTATCTCATTGCTTATTTGAGCTGCTACTTAGTTCATTAATGATTGCAATCATCTGCTTGATAACTTTCTACAATTTCGTCTACAATAGTCTCTTTCACCCTTCAAAAAGATTATTACAACAGAAATTTAGTATTTTATTACATCTTTCAAAATTGCATCTATATTTCAACAACAGAAAAAACAACTTTCAGAAATATATCTGTACCTTCATGGAGCTCTTATTAATCAGATTACCTAAGAAAATTAATTGACTAAACATTCCTTATGAGTGAGGAAAAAGCACTATCTAATCTCAATTACTACAGTTAAATATAAGGAAACGCAGTAATATTGTTACATTTACAGGTGTTTCCTATACATTGATTTAAGCTTAAAAGGTGACTGTCAGACCTTGAGGATTAAATAAGACCCATCATCAAAAAAAAAAAAACCTAAAAAGAGAGCTTAAGGCAACCCCTCCCTCCTGACTTTACAGATTTTCTTTACTTTTCTGGTTTTCAACCAGTTATCACAGTCCAGGAGGGGTATTTTGCAGGGGGCATGGGAAAAGTCTTCTTAGGGTTAAATTACTTCTTAAGTTTTTGTCTCACGGATGTGAAATAATTACTCCATTCATCCATCCAAGTTCAAAAACAAAATCGGAAGACTTACAGTTTAATGCATATCCAACTTCAAAGTTAAAAGTCACAGGACGTTATATTCTCCTGGCCTATGAAAGTAAGATTTAGAATTTCGGTAAGAGCACAAGGTCACGCAGGCAGAATAACTGCCTGAAAACCAAACGCTTAACCCAGAAGACAAGCGTCACATTTCAAATAACCGCGTTAAATACGACTTCACCTCTCTGGATGCACAACAAAGTCACAGCTGCTATACCCCAGCGCCTCGCCCCCCAGCCCCCTCCTCCCCCGAGCGGCTTTCTGCCCCTCAGGCCGCTGCGCGGGGCTCCCCGCGGCGGTCAGGGACACGGGTGGCCGCGGCATCCCCGGCACGCCACCACGCCCTGTGCCCGCCACAGGCCGGCACCGGGCCCCGCCGCCCACCCACCTGCTCACAGCAGCACCTGCCCTCCCGCCACACGCTTTGCCAAGGAGGAAAGGGAAAAAAACCCGCAATATAATAAAATAACCCCTCTTCATCTTTTTTTTATCGCCCACCAGAAAATCTGTTCCTTGCTCCTTTTCCTCCGACTGTCAGGCGGGATTCGCGCGGANCCGGCGGCCTCAGGCGGCGGCGGAGGGGCAGCCCGCCCCCTCCCCTTCCCGCCTCCGCCGGCAGCAGCCCGAGACCCTGCGCCCCCCCGGCGAAGGGAGCGGCCGCGGCGTAGCCCGGCCCGCCGGCAGGTACCTGCCCCGCGGGCGCGCCGGGAAAGAGGGCGGCGAGAGCGGGGACCCCCGCACCCCTGCCCCCGCCACTCACCGCTGCCCACGGCGGCGCCCGCTCCTTTGTCTGCACGGCGCGCCCCGGTACCTCCGTCCCCCGCTGCCGGGCGCCCCGCGCCCCCTCCCCGCCGCACCGCGCCGGGGGTGGAGGAGGAGGCAGACGAGATCCGCGGAGGAGGCCGCTACCGCCCGGCGGTCACAAGCAGCGGGCGGGCGCGGCGCAGGCCCCCCCTCCCGCGCTGCCGGGCGCCCGGCCGGCAGGGTCCGAGGCGAGGTGGGGATGGGCGGGGGTGGTGCTGTGTGAAGATGGCGACCTCGGCGGCGCCGGGAGGGAATCCCCAGGCCGGCCCGCTCCGCGCTGCCGGCTTGGGCTGGGCGCGCCAGGGAGGGGAGGGGACAAAGGAGGCCGGGCGGCGGCGGGGAGAACTGCCCGTCAGCCCGGTGGATGCACCGCCCGCTCCTCCTCCGCCGCCGCAGCGCCCCCTATCGGCCCCGCTGCCACCGCCCGCGCCGTGCAGCCGCCACGGGCCCGGACATCGGGGCCGGGCTGGCGAGGGGCGGTCCCCGGCGGGGGGCTCTCCCTGTCCAGAGCCCACCGAAGCTTCCAGAGGGCCTCTCGCCTCCTCAGATGTTCCTCCTGCCTTCGCTCCGTGAGGAAATAGCACGCCCCGGGGCAGTTAGCACAAATGGCCGAGGCTTTGTTAGCCGGCTGTCCAAAATTTTGTGCTGCATTGCAGATGCCCTGAAGGCGTGTGGAAAGCATGTCACGGAAGCTGGTGAGGTTGGGGTCAGGCCTGCAAGAAAAGAGAAGGGGCTCTGGTGTCTGACCCCCAGCTGTTGGCAGCAGCGCACCCCCTCTGTGCGTTGGTAAACTTCCCTGTCCTGCATCCCCCCCTGGGGACAGCCAGTCTGTGAGAGCAGTATGAACCTGACCTGGCAGAGAGGTGAAGGCTCTTCACGGGTGCTCCATGCCCGTAACTGATTTACTGATTCAAATACGTATAGCACCACTGCAACTCTCCACTCCATTCCACTGGACCATGTATTGTCTTTTAAGACAAAAAAAAAGGGGGAGGGGTCTAAAAGTGGCAAGCATGACTCAAATATGAAACATGAGGAATGTGCTAGATCAGGCGTTTCTTGCTGGGTGGCAAAGTATGGCTGGCAGCTCTACCTAGTGACACCTTGGTGCTGTCGAGCTGCAGCTCCTCACGTACAGACAGGCTGCCATCCTCCTGCACCTCATCTGTGCCCTACTTGTCCTGGTTTTGCACATCACCTGTGGTTCAGCAGCATGGGTTAAAATGGAAAATGTGGCAGTGCTAACGAGTTGCCAGTAAGCTGAATTTGGATAGTATCACAGGGAAAGAGACTGGACAGACCAACTGCAGAGTGGGAAGTTTCCTGGTCTGTACCGAAGTCTGCAAACTGTTATGGAAGTCTGAAAAGTATATCAAACATATAAAAAAATCATTCAAAAACTTTTCATCTCTGTCTGTATGAATCCCTGACATTTACACTTACTAACAACATAGATTTCTGGTGGTTAATAAGACCTGCATCAACTGGCAACATGGTTGGCCTTTATTATTTTTCCAGACTCTCTTTTTTAAGATTTTGGACATTTTTCTAAGAGGTCTTTATTTGTGCCCACTGAGGTACCAGACGTGGTTGTGTCTAACTTGCCTTCAGAAGGACACAGTGTGAGGGGTGCCTGCATTAGGCATGCCCAGCCACTGATCTCCCCTTGCACAGACAGGGGCACTGAAAACCAGTTCTTGCCAGTGGTCGTTCAGCTGCATGTATTTAGATGATGAACACCCTTATCTGATGCCTGGAAAGAACTGCTGCGATGGTTGCTTCCAGTCTGCTTAAGCTTCTCATTACTGTTACGGGACTTTACTTCACGAGAATCCTGTGACGTAGAGAGAGTATTATTATCTCCACTTTCAAGACAAGAAATTGACACATAAAGAGGCAGTATAGCTTGCCTCAGGTCATACATATAGTATGTGGCAAAACCAGAAACTTAATCCAGAGTTTGGGTGCAGATCCAGTCAGTCTAACCACAAGTTCATTTTCTTTCTCAAGCTCTGTTTCTTAGGACTCCACTCCTGAAAAATTATTTGGAGAAGGAGCAAAGCAATATTGAAGAAGACACTCCAATTCCCAATTATGCAAACTATTCCCAACTCCAATTCCTCCAATTATGCAAAAAAAACCCTGTAGTTAAATGGAAATGTTGCAAGTAGGCATATTTACACAGAAAACTTCTGCAGAAACATTATCCTGTTTTGGTAAGTGTACAAACCAAGAAGGGGAACACCGTGCAACATTTTGCTTCAATATTGTGCATTTAAGTCATGTGATGTAAGATGTAAGAACTTCTGCCCTTTATTGGCCAAATTTCACGCAGGAGCAGGTGAAACACAGGAACATCACAGGAATCTTAGGCCAAAGCTGCTAACACAATAACAATTCCCATGAAGGGCTGTCCGCTTTAGTAGTACCACTGTATTCTAAAAACTTGTGGCATTTTCATCTGACCCTGTGGTAACACATGGTTTGAACTGTTCCCCACAGCAATTCCTCTCAAGGAACACAGATGTGTCAAGTGCGTGCATCCAGAGTCCGCAGTGTTAGATGGGTCTGGTACATCTTCAGAGTTTCAGGCATCGCCCCCGCCACGTGTCTCAACAAACACCAGAGTGCCCACAGGCACATTGTGTAGCCCAGTAGCATAAACCTGTAAGAAGCCAACCTCTCCAAATCAGGTCCAGGAGCAGAGTCAGGAGATTCATCTACATGGTGAAAGCACGTGCCAAATACTTGTCAGAAGACAGTCATGTGCCAGGCTGCTTCTGGCAGCAATGGTACGTATTCAGCTGCCACAGTTACTAACAAAGTACTAAGCATGTTGTGTGTGAGAACAAACTGTGTATAGAGCCAGCCATGCTTGCAAATAAACTCAACTAAGCTTTCAATAAATTGAATTGGGTTGGACAAATGTGCTCTGACCAACAGTTTGTACTTGGCTTTATTACGGTTAGCTCCTCAAAAGAGCAGTCATGCTGTGTTTACCACTTTCCAAGTATCTCTTTTGTGTCCTTCTGACTAAATACTGACCATTCTCCTAATTTCTTTCCCCAGTGGCAGCCTTGCCCATATTACTGGCTACTTTTACTAATTACTTCTTCCATACCCAAAGTTAGGCAAGAACTTTATCTTTCAAAAACTTTTCCCTCTCCTGCTGTGCTCAGGGCCTCATGCCAAAGCCTGAAAAAATGGTCAGGCAGAAATAACTCAATATTTATATGAGCCTTTGATGATAAATGACATTCTTCCCACCTTGTGGGCCAGAGTGCTTGCTAGCTAGTATACCAAACACAACAAATAGAAATCCATCATTGCTGGCTTTGATGGTGTCTGTCAAAAAAAAGATTGCTTTTTAAAAGGGAAAAATTAATTTTTTAATTTTTTTTTAATTTTTAATTTTTAAAAAATTAAACTTAACAATATGTTTTTCCCTTTTTTAAATGAACAATAAAGTGAACATGTTAGCTGTGGCTAAATAGCAGTGTGTGGGTATAACACTCATAAACACCACGGGATTCCTCTATTTCTAATGTAGCCATACACACATCAGTGAAGGTGTGGACAAGCAATTACAAGTGGTTAAGGTAGCTATACACTGAGCTGCATTAGCTGACCATACCTGCATTCCTTACCTGTGGCAACAGTGTACCTTTGTGACAGCAGCCTAGGCAAATGCGTTTTCTTTTACAGTTGCCACAGGCAAGGAAACAGGAGTACGGTCCATTAATGTGGCTCAGCTAACAAGAGGCAACGTGTTATGCTCTGCTCGTTCAGTCAGTTGCAAGGGTCTGCTCATGGCCAATGCTGAAGGTGAGTCCAGTCATAACCACCAGATTTAAGAGGACCTCAGCCAAAAGAGTGGGAGTGGAGAAGAAAAGGAAGCTTCTTACTTGTCTTATCCTCTGCTAAAAGACGAAGCTACTGGGGATATTCACCTTCCAGTGTTTTCTCTAAATGGTTCTTCCCTGTGAATGAGTCTGGGTAAGGGAAAAACTTGGTTTTTCTAGAAGAGGCAGAATTTTCATCTGGAAGTCCCAGCAAACTCTCTGAATCGGCATGTGTTTTGGATGTAAGCCCCTCTACCTGCTCCATGTGGAAGCTCATGCACTATGCCTGCTTCCTTATGGCTTTAAAGGTAGCACATGTCTTTTTCCGATTTAGATCCAAAGACCTGAAACACAAGCTGAGGTGCTCTTTCACCAAGTAGCATGAGGCAGATTTACCACTCACCAAGAAGGCGTGGGGAGAATGGAAAAGAATGTGTCCTCTTGACTCGGTCACTTCTCACTCAACATATAAAGATCTGAAGTTGGCAGAGCTTTTCTCCACAATAAAAAGAAGATCCTTGAACAAAAGAAGCTCACCAAGTGAAAACCCAAAGGGATTTTCTCAGATAATAGTACTGTTTCTATCAGAAAGGAACTTTGCTAAATAGCAGTCATACAGTTGCTTCATCGTGAGCTTGCAATGAAATCTCAGTATGATACCTTCATTCATTGTCCTTGTTTTCTAACGGAAATACAACTCCACAAACAATAGTGTTTTTTACACTTGCAAGAACCAGGTAATTAGGTTTCTAATATGTTTTCTGTAACTTCCCTTAGTTTACATTCCGTGCATGTATGTCGCTTTGGAAAGTAGTAATTTTTTAACAGGCATCTCTGTTTCCTCTCTCACCCTCTGGTTCTCTGCTCTGTTTATATTGCATATTTCTGTTATGTTTGTGCTATGTTTGCACATTGCCTGGTAATAAGCAACTCCCAATTTGTTTGGCTTCTCTACTTGCTGTTGTGGTACAAATAATAAATAATTATACACTTTTAAAATTCATCATTATTTCAGAATCTCTAGTGATTAACTTTGCTTTCCTGTTTATGAAAATATAGTTTTATTGGTTTTGCCAGAGACTGGGGGCATTCCATTAGGCCCTGTAAAAAGCAGGCTTTGCAACATGCTAGTATGAAACTGGATAGAATGGTCCAGGAATGGGAGGAAACCTCCTGGAATCCTCTGTGATGTCTAATTTTTCTCACCATTGCTGTTAATATTCCTAGGTGCCTTACTAATGTCATGGAGAGTTTGACAGACTTATCTCATTAGTGCTGCTGGCTAGGTTCAAGTGTTTTCCCAGGAAGCTTTTGTTCATCCAGGAAAAAGTCCTCTGAAATCAACAGGAGCTGTGAGTAAGTGACTTACTATTAGGTCACTGAATCATTTATGATCATCCTTGCTAGCATCCAGTCGGCACTTTGAAAGCTGACATCGCTCCCTCATCTTTGTTCTTTAATTTTCTTCTTCTTTCTCTTTTTGATTTTTTAATTGCCACTTCCATTCAAGATTTATACTCACCATTTTTGGAATGTGACCATACCAGCCCTGTTCTGAACTGCAAACCAGGCAGACTCATATTCTCACTATTAACCTGACTGTTCCTGCAGCAGAACCAACTCAATTTAACTGAGAAATGGTGACGAGATGGCAACTCTTCATCCAGTAACAATATAAATCCCCATTGTTTTTTCTTACTTCAAGCTGTTCAAACCCATTTTCCTCCCCTCCCCCTCACACCAAAAAAAAAAAGGAGCATGAAAAAGAAACCAGCATTTCTGATACTTTCAGAATAATTCTATTTCTGACTTTAAAAAAATTCAATAGGATATTGTATCCAGTGTCAGGGGTATTTTGGGCTTCTAAGGTGAATTCCATCCTCTCCATGAAACATTCTCTTAGTTCCTAAACACAGGGAAGTACCCCAATCTGATGCTGACCTTAGAACTTGAATGACTTACTGGAAGATACGCCACTGTCTGCAGTGAGACCAGTTTTTTACCTTGTATGCTCAGCTTCCTAACACAGTGCGCTGTGCGTCTGCGTCTTTTTTCTTTATACCAGGTGCTTTCATATTCAGTTCCACCTTATAAATTTCAGTGTCTTTTCCATTGCTTTTTTTTTTCCTATCCTACACTATGCAGTGTTTATTTTAGCTAGTTTAATTCCATTATTTAACTGCAAGCAAGTGAACAGAATCTTACTTAGCTGATGGATAGGTAGTACTAAAAGCGTGCTTGCAGCAGTATTTGGCTGTGCCCTCAGCCACTCCATTATGATGCCTTCCTTGTTTATGTAACTGGCTGTAAGTTGCATCAACTCATATGTTGTTGGTATTTTTTGATCTCTTGCCAACCTGCTAGATTAATTTGGAATTCCTTTCAGTCCTAGGCCACCAAAGAGTGGTGACATTTGTTTTGAACAGGACATTCATATTCATGAGAATAAACCAACCGCCCTCAGCATCTGAACAGCGACTGTATACCCTGAAGCATATGCTCTTTGAACTTGCAACTGGGATTTCAGACAGTATTATCATTAAGTACGGGTGTTTATTTCGTGTCCATATTACCGGTCAAAAGAGGTGGGGCTCCAACAGAACTGGATGATATGCTAGGAAAAACATGCCAAGTTTTTCCTAGAACAGGAAACCCAATAGCTGCTAACAGAGCTGGGAGAATTTCAGAGAACTCTCAGGTCAAGCCAGTGGCAGGATATATATGAAGCTGCCTCACAAATTAAACTCAAATGCTGTCCATGCCACAGAAAATGTGTGTGTGAGGTTACATAGTTTTTTTTATCACCATGCCATCAGCCTCACTGATTCATTCCTGGGGAAGGTGCCGGTTTGCACATCCAGCTCCACTGCCAGACAGAGAGTTTGCCACAACACAGCATGGGTGTCTGCACAGTGCTGGGCCCAAACACCTGCCTTTTTATTCCTGAATTGAACAAGCCCCCTGATGTAGGAAATAACGTTGACAATGGGGTACAAGTCATGTGGACGTTGCCCACAGTATTCAGTAAGAGAAAGTTTTCCTGAAGTATAAATGAATGATAACATCCATTCTGAATGCTAGTCTCAGATTTGCAAAGGAAAGTGAAATCTTTATCTGTGCCAAAACTACGAAAGAAAAGGACAAAAGTATGCATATAGGTTGAAATATGACTAGGATGCAGTAACAGTAAGAGAATAGCATGAAGTTCCATGAATGCTGGAACCCATAAATTCTAGTTTCTTAGGGTTTCTATCCTGTGACTGATTCCCTGGTGTCTCGTAAAAAGTCAAATGACCAAAGTTGTTTTTTTTGCAGTGGAGACATTCACAAAGTCTCTACTGTGTGATTTCTCCACAGTCTGATAAAGGGAAATGACATTCTGTAGTTTTCCATCTCCTGGGCAGGGTTTCTCTTATCTCTTGTGCTACCTCTTTTAGTGAAACTTGTAGGGACTTATAAAGCTGGGACTTTACCTTTTAATGACAAACACAGAGATATACACAGCATGCACAGCTTGAACTAGCGTAAGAAAAAACTTACACAGACACACAAAAAAGAAAATCTAGCACAAAACTGAAAAATAGAGCAAATAGAATAACAGGAAAATAGCTTTAGAGAAATCTCAGATTTTCACATTTATACATTTGAGAGAACTACCTTTGAAAATGGGACTATCCAATTACTCAACTGACACGATGAAAATCATAGCTGCCATAGGCAGCCAGAATACATTTTTTCCAGCTTTACGTCTTTAGCAATATATGGTGGCAATAAGTTCTGCCAGCTAATCACACTGTAAATCCAAATATTGTCTGTAATTCTATTTCCTCTCTGTCTTCAGTGACTGCCTTTTCTTCCCTATGGTATGAAATTGAGAAAGCAGCATTTAATCAACCATTTTCTTTCCCTTTACTAGTCTATATTTAATCTTAATTTATTTTCTTTCCTCACGAAACCATGCAAAACATGAGAAGTTTTCCTCAGATGTAACTGTTGAGCTGTCTGTAGCAACATAGCTGTCTAACATATCAGAACATCGAGATATCTAACCTGAATTAAATATAATCCTGCTATATCCAAAGACAAAAGTAAATATACATATATTTCTACAATAAGGGAATTTAATGCCTTGGAAGTCGTGCTGAAAAAAAAAAATAAATAGTTCACGTGTATGAATTAATTGCTAAGTTGCAAACTAAAAGATTATCAAGTATGGCTTGTCAGAAGAAGTGGGTTTCAGAGGTATGAACCCTCGGTGGAAGCAGCTTGCTGCCGTGCCTTCATGGTTTTACCTGGCAGCCAGCAGCAGGAGCAGCACAGTAGGTATAATGAGGGTGAGATTGCCACAGCTTCCTTCCCACTGCGATAGCATTTGTATCAGGCCTCTGTCCAGTGAGACAAGACCTTTGGTATGATAACTAACACTCTGAATGTCACTGAAAGTAGTTTTAACTAAGGTTTATTGCTCTGTGTTATGTTTCGCATATTCCTGGAACCTCCTTTTTTTGTGGGACAGCCACAGTAGCACTGCAGGATGTTACTGCAGAAACATCCTTGCCTTGCAATCGTTCAGAGAAATCTTGGACCATTCAGAATTCACCACTTGTACCCAAGTCTTACCTCCATCATGTTATAGAACTGTCTAAAGAAAATATTTGAGGTGAAAGTAATAAAGCGACCACACTAATTCATACAAGTAAGTTTCTGTGAAAAATTGCAGGAATGCACACCTGATTTTCCCCTCTAAATAGAAGCATTCAGCTGCTGCTAATTGGCATACCCATGTCCTGCAATTTTAGGTGAGTTTGGTGGATTCTGAATGATTGCAAAGAAAAAGCGGGCACTGCATGATAAAACAGGGTGAACAAACTTAAAAACAATCTAGGCTTTAAATGGATACTAAATGTTCTCCAGGTTCCAAATTGGGAGCCAGATCTTGGAGGTCCTCCAGATATTGAACTCCCATTGAAATTTACAGCAACTTCAGCAACATTTTTTATTAAAAAGAAATAGGACTTTTATTGTAGCTGGGTAGATTTCAGCTGTTCATTCCGGAACAGTTCATTCTGTAAACAAAGCACTCCAGTGTAGGTACTATTCATAAGCAAAGCAAGTATGCTACCACACCAGGTTCAGGAGTTTGACTGGCTACCCCTTGCTAAATAATATAACTGTTGCTTTTCTAACATCCCCAAAATAGTCCAAGCAAAATGTTCATGAATTGTTTTCCACTTTGAAAACGCCTGACAAAGAGACTGATTACAGTGTGCCTAAATAATAATTAAAAAAAAAAAAAGAGTTGTAGTGAAAACGTGGACGATAGCAGCAGAGAACTACTATATAAAATGTCCTGCCCATTTACATATTTAGGAAAACATTCCAAGGATTTCTATGCTGAATACCTCACTGAAACTGTAAAGGGTCTTTTCCTCAAACAACCCACAGCTGAGCTGTATGTGGCAATGATACCTAAATAGGACTGTGCCCTGGAGGATATAAGGATATATAATTTTGAGAAGTCAGTATGTACTTTGGTGCTTTGTGTCCACCATGTGATTGCTTCCCTTCTGGTTTCTGTATTTTTAGCCCTGTTGGTCCAAATACACATTTGGAAGCAGGTTAACCACCACTTGTTTCACTGAGACCATACGCAGCCTACCTGCGTGACAAAACCAGAACCAGCTGAGATGTCCTGGTTATTAACACACTGCATCACCCTATCCAGGGAGCAGGGAATTCAAAACAGGGAGTAACATCAGTGTGTCATGCAAGCTGTTGTTATGGGCTTTATTTCGGTCACTTTATGAGGTCCCTTCCAACTCTGAAAATTCTGTGATTCTGTGATTTATTGGGTAGAAGAGGGTCTGTAGGACACCAAAAGCAAATGACTTGCTTTGGTGTGTGGAGGACTGCGAACAACATTCTGCTTCACGGCTCCCCCAAACGTTTACAGTCTTGTCACCCTCTGGTTATATATAGTCATTCTATTTTGAGGCCTTGTCCCTCAGGCACTTTCAAGCGCTGATAGCTGGAGCTGGGCTTAAACCAAAATCTTGCTGAAAAACAGCTAGCACAATTTACCCATGCAATGTGGGATCACATTTAAAAACCATTTAAATCCACTCAAGAACTAAGCTTTTGCTTAAAGGTATTTTTTAACCTCCACTTTGCCAGTGTTAGGGCAACTTCAGTAATGTTGAGAACAAGTGGGAACAACAGCAAATACATGCTGCTGGCAACGAATGCTGCTCAAACCTGTTCCACATAGCTGCCAGATCTTTCCCTGTAATGTTGCACCAGCAGATTCCCACCACTCAGGCATGGTTGGACATTTTTGACAAAAGTTTTGGTAGCCTCTACAAAAGTTTACAGATTGGTACAGATACTTTATCTATAAGATATTTGCAGTGGAAAACTGGGTTTAATATGTAGTCGTATGTCAATGGGGGTTTAAACAAAAAAAAAGTACTAACTCACTTGGGTCATAGGACATATTTGGAGTGGTATTCCAGGTTTTTTCCCCGACCCATTCTAGATTTGGAAAAAAATAAGAGATTTCCTGAGAAGTGAAACTCTTTACCTGTCTCCCACGCTGCTTCCTCAAGAATGCAGAGGTACTTATGAAGACATAATCTGACAAAAACACATGAATAAATAAATAACGCCAGGGCATATACTAGAGGCCTATTTCTGTTCCCAGTGAAATCAATTTAAAAGTTCCCACTGACTTCAGTGGAAGCTAGATTAAGCTTAGTTAGTATTAGAGGAACTTTAATAGGATAATAGATGTCTGCCTTGGGCAAAAAGCTCTCTGTTGTTTCACTTCTCTGTCTGATAGAAGAATTCAGATGTAGGGTTTAGGTTTTTATTGTTGTTAAAAGCTTCAATTTGAGAGGAAAGTTAAGTGTGGAGAGAAGTAGCATTCATTCCATTTAGAGTTAAACTGGTGAATATGAGAGGAAGCTCCGGACGTTACATATGTTTTAAAGTCTTAAAATGTCTTGTTACTAGCCAGAAACTTTTATTATGCAAAGAAATACTTTTCCTGCCTCATGTAATCTGACGTAGTTTATTGAAAGTCTAAGTTTAACTAAGCTATTTTTATTTTCAGGAAGTCATAGTTTATATGGTTTGAAACATGAATGCATGGAAGACCGCCCTGGGGAAACTAAGCCCATATCTGGAAATGCAGCAGAGGAGCCTTTGTGCCAACTGCCATTTTAACAAAGTCTGTTTGCAGAAGTCAGAACTAAAGTGTTCATGCTCCCAACTTACTTGACATTGTACTCCTCTCAGCAGTAAACATCATCCTCTATTTTATTAGTGATTTTAGCCTTATTCTCATAATTGACCATTTCTTATAGTTCTCCTTTACCATAATTGGAATTAAGTATTTCCATTATACAGAAAATCATACGTGAATAATGAGATGCCCTCCAGAGAGTCACTTAGATCAAGGTCATGAGACTTAGTCTTCTTGAACTACACTCTCAGCTCTGCCACCTACTTCCTTTAAGACTTTTGATGCACCACTTAATCTCTCTGCATCCATGTCTCCACCTGTAAAATAAGAATGGCAATACTTTCCAAGCTCACTGATTAACATTTTACAAAGTACCTTTGCAATTCGTGAGGACAGAATGTTGCACAAGAGCCAGGTGTTACTGCCCAGGCCTTGATGAACTCGGCACAGTACGAGGGATGGACAACTCTGGTCTGACCTGGGGGATTACGCAGTTGGCTGGCCATGACTGCTTTGCATGTTGATACTAGTGGAGGCCTACGGTCACTTTATTGCAGAACTTGCTTTGTAGGTTTGTAGATCTGGAGTTTATTCAAAAGATAATTTTGTTAGCAGATGTCATGTACTAACCTGGCAGAAAACAGTTTAAAACCACAAAGTAAAAATATAAGCAATGTTATTTTTTTTTTTCTGCCAGGGATTTAATCTATTAAAATTCTCTTAGGCTCATTTTTTGGTCCATCTTGAAAATGAACATAATTTTTAGGATATATGCAATTTGACTCGATTTGAAGATTTTCTGCAGTTGAGAAACATACGGAGGTTTGGGGAAAGTTTAGGATTAAAAGTGGAGACTGATGCTGAGAAGAGGTACTTGCCACTCTGCCGATCTCTCCTGTCCCTCTGGCTTCCTTGAATCCCTCCTCTTTTCCTTCCTTGACCTTTACCTCCCCAATCTCTTTCGCAAGAGCCATCCAACTGATGTTTCAGTTCCCATGCTTCTGCTAAAGCCCTGCCACTCTTCCTGACGCTAGCAGAGGATGGGTTTCAGTTGTTTCTGTGCTGTATTATACCACTGTGCTGTAACACTAGGGGGTAACAGCTGGTTGAATAAAGGATACTTTTAAATGTCACCAATTTTTTAAAATTAAAAAAACAATGTTGATTTACATCAGGGCTGTTTTATGAAAAGGGGTCAGGAAAGGCAGATATTTCCTTAGAGGTCCAGTGAAAGACAGAAAGCCACCTGCCTGGAAGGAACAGACTATCCTTGGTACTTGTTTTTTCTCATTTGTCACTTACGTAGCCCAGTATTGAGAATTTACTAATGATGGCCTTTATAAGCCTCACTCCTTAGCACATAGCTCATCTCAAGTGCTGAAGAGAAAGCCAAGGGTACAAACTCCATTCCACTGCTAAATTAGACATCAAAAATATAGGGGCTATAACATTCAGCAGTGCCATGGCTTTGTCCTTCTGTGGAGATGCCTCTAGTCTTTTCTCAGGTGACAACAGCTGGAACATTTCCATCATACAATCTAGGTCTTATTTAGGTACCTTATGGTAGGGAAGGGAGGTAATAAGGCAAAGAAAAAGAAATCACATATCAGTCACCAGAATAATATGTTTAATTCTTATAATCTATTTAAATTTTATTTTATTGGTATTTATTACCACCAACTTCTGTATATGCAGGCTACTGTTAATTCCTTTAACGGGCTTATTTCACTCCTCTGCCCGCATACTTCCTTTGCATCAAGCATGCCTTTCTGGAAATATTGATTATGAATCAGTTTACTTCTGACAACTATTCTGAGTACATCTTTTAGAAGGCCATGAAATCCCTTCTTTCCCAAGGCGTTTCAGCTAATAATATAAACTTTAATGTTTTCTACAAGCTCAGCTGTAGTGAACAAAGAGAAACCAAGGCAAAGTTATTTTTGTCTGATGCTGTTCACTTCACCACAGGGTAAGCAAAGAAATCTTTATGTGATAATTGTCCATAGTAACTCTCTGGGATCAGGCAGGCAGAGGTCACAGAGCAAGACACCAGCTCCACAAAAGTAGGTGCTTAGATAATTTTAAATGGCTGTGAAGGCTGCTGGGAGGGGATAGATCTAGTGTTCGCTTATTTTCCCTTATTTATTTTTCCTCAATAGTGAGGATTTAACTCTGTCTGTAGCTGTACCAGTTTAGCTCAAATTTCCATAAAGACTACTTGTACCTTCAGAGGACTTGAAGCCAGCCTGCAAACGTCCCGAGCTGTGGCTGAAAGAAAAAACAAGGACTCAATAAGAGTCACTTCCAATTCACTTAGGAAATGCAGAGGCATAAATTGTACCTGTGGCTTCTTAAGACTTTTGCATCCCAAAAGCAAGACTCCTTCTGAGACAGGTCAGGAGATGTTTTTGCCAGGAGCTCTGTTACGCCCCAAAGAGGTAAGATCAGCACTGAGCTGAACCAAGCAGGGATCCTAAGTAAGGGTATGGTTTCAGTGTCACCCTGAGCAGATCTTAGGCCATGTTGCTGTTAAAAGAAGCAGTCCTGTTCCTCTTGTGACATCCAGCTGCTCAAGCTTGCCATACATTTGCACTGGTTGTCGTGATCCCTCAGCCATGAGACATGTCAGCCCTCTGATTTTACTGAAGGCCAATACGTCTTTCTTGAAGGCACAGTTTTCAACCACATCAACAAGCTGATCTGACTTGCCAAACAATCCCTAGTTTCGCCAGGAAACAGGTAGCAAGAACATGTACCTGGGAGCAAGGCATAATCACACTTTTCAGTGGCAACTCCATCTCAGAGGAGCTTAACCCAACAATGATATTATGCTGAAGAATTGTCTTGAACACATGCTTTGCTCCGCCAGAATCACCTGATTTTATGTCTTCAGTGTTCCCTTGTGTAACTTCCATTAGCATTACATTTGTCAAAATGTAATTTTGTCAAACACAGCCTGATAGTATCAGTATCTGCTTAAGCCAGCTTCGAACACAACCATTACACTTACCTGCATATAGCAGCAGGAAGCCTTTGGATTTGTTCTTATGCCCCAGTGAGACCACAAGCCCTGCACAGCTGAGGTAAGGGCTAGCTTGTGCTGTGGAGCAAGAAGCCCATGGAGACCCAGTTCAGACCCCGAGTTGTGCTCTGCACTCACAAATGCAGCTACACAGTGTCAGAGCTTCACAAGCTATTATTTTGTGATCAGACCCTCTATGTCTCACCTGATGGCTCAAGACATTCAAGAATTACCTATATATGAATAAACAAGCACACACACAGCATGTACCATAATCTATGCATTTTATTAACAGCATAACCATAACTTTCAGAGCTTCTTCTAGGACAAACTAAATGCAAACATGCTGTGTTTTTTCTTTATGTCTATGTTGTAGAAGCGTACAACATCAAACAGCACATCCGACAACTATTAAAGTGGTTTATAAACTTTCATAATGAAATTTTTCTTGTAATCATTGCTATTGTAATGCAGATCTGCCAAATGGTTATTGCTCAGAAAGTATTTTCCATGTGAAATATTTATTTTGCAGCACTGTGGGGATGTATGTAATTCACCAGAGAATTGTAGTAATGCACCATATCTCACTGAATCAACTTTAATGAGTGATTTCTAACAAAAATTCCTGCTGTGAGGAGCAGAAAAATTAGAACAGTATTGAGTCCCTGCAGATGTATTCTTCAGCTCCCAGATTTGCTATTCCAGATATAAAGCCCTAAAAATACTACTGCTTCACTGTAAAAAGCCCTTGAAAGTAACCTTATCAAGCCTAATATATGACAAGATGACAACACGACTGTTATCAAGACTTTTTATGGATAAGATGTATTTGTAAGTGCATATAAACTGTGGATTACAAGAAGAATAAGACACAGTGCAATTCTTTGTACAAAAATGGACAAAAATAACAGGGATGTGATCTCAAGCACTGATGCCTAATGAGAAGCATGAGCAGGACATTTCTCCCCCACCAGTATTGTTACATCCACTTCAGATACATACTGAAAAAGGATTTGACCTCCACAATGTTACCCCAAGTCCCAGGCCTTTGCCTTTCCTCCAGACTTTTCATCCAGGTCTTAAGTCTGCTGATGTGTCAGGGGAAGACCAGGTAAAGAGGAAAAGTCAGGTGTTTTCTTCTTACCAAACCAGTGGAAAAAAACACATCATTTCATGCAGCCTCCTCTTTGTGGGCAAATTAATTTAAAGATGAGAGATGAGAACTGCCTCTGCCGATACATCTTCAAATCAGCTGTGCAGAGCAGGCCATACAGGTGCACAAGCAGGTCCTGGAATGCATACTGAAAAATGGGGTTTAAATAGGTACTTACCCCTGCCGCCCTGAGGGCCAAGCTCTTGAGTCCTCTAAGAAGGAGGAGATATTTCCTCCTAAGGAAACACTTCCTCCCAAGGAAACTGTAATGCCACCATAACCATTTTCTTTCTCCTAGTTTGCTTTCACAGATTTGCTTGTGGCCAGCTGTGAGCAGGTGCTATTCTGTTTCTTTGGCTACTCATGTTCTGTTCCAGTTTAAGAAGTGTCCTCTTGTGTGTTGTGGTTATGTGCACAGCTACTGCTCACTCATATTCACTTCTTCCACAGACCTACTCCTACCCCACCCCTTTGTCCTGACATTGTGCAGGGTACTCTGGCAAGTAACAGAGCAATCTCTTGTTATTCTGTACAGCCACTGTATTAAGTCCACGCTCATCACCCTGCTGCTTGTGTGCTGTGGATGCAAATGCACTCCCATCACTGCTAAGTTTTGTAGTGGTCCCGTTCCTGCAGTGAAATGCAGAAGACAAAAGAGAGACATAGAGTAGCTCTGAAATGCATGTAACTGTGGTGTCACCCAGACAGCACAACATGACTGTGATTCTCTGGCTAGCAATTCTGCTTCCTCTGCCTTTGGGAGCTATAACCTGCTCTAGTCGTTTCTGCTGATAGAATCTACTTATTACCCTTAGCTGCCATTAACGCATGGGCCATTAATATGCTGTGGATACACAGCAACATTCATCCCCCCACTTGGCCAGACATCTGGCAGCTCAGTGGCATCTGATCTCTCCTTCATTCTGGACCAGGCAGTGTGGGCAGGTTTCATTTCACTCCCTGGTGCCCCCATGCCCCGAGGTCCACACAAATGGACCCTCCAGACCCCTGGACACCTCACTCCTGCCATAGCTCCAGGCATTTTCTTGACAATATATGCAAAAGAACCAAGTTAATTTCAAGAAGGGAGGAAGGGAGGGGAGTTATTACTATGAAAACAATTTTGTGCTTGCAGGGAAAATACTTTGGATATAAGAACTTCAAAGTAGGACAAAAGTGATAAGAAACAGATCTCAATCAGAGATTAATTTCCTGTTTTATATTCAAAACAGTTCTATGTCACAACCAGTATTTCTACACTAGCATGGCCAGAGAGATTTTATCCTAAACACTTACCCATTGCTATAAGCAGAATACGAAGAAATCACAATACACAAAATATTTTTTCTATAAAATATTTTAAGACCTGCTCTCTTCCTGCTGTTCTGGTAATGAAACTGTGAGTGTAAATTCCCATGATCCACTAACATGATCACTGAAACTTCTTTCCCTTTGGCTTCCCACTGCCATTTAATCTACAAAGCGGATCTTAAAACTGTTCTCCTTGGCTATAAACCTGACCTTGTCGACTCTCTTTGTTACGCTTAGCTCAGGGCTGGTGTTCTGACCTCCCAGTCAGTGCAAGCCAGCTCCCCTCCAGGAATTCAGCCTCTGCTGCATCTCACCCTTCATGCTGCTGGGCTGCTATGCTCACGTCATGGTTTTCTCTTCCTGCAGCTGCCCTCAGTCTCTTTCTGACCGTCTCTGAGTTTTTTCTTCATGAAAATCTCTCCTTAGTTCCCGCTTCTATTTCATACCTCAATGTCAGTTTATGTGTCTCTGTTAAAATATACATATATGTCCTAAAATAAAACCTTCTGGTGTTAGACTGAGCAGCTAGGTCAAGTTTTTGTTGCACCCAGCTCCATTTCACCCTTTGTTGCGTTATGTTTTAAACTAATTTATAATCTCTTTGCATTTTAAGGCCTAATCCCCTGGCATTTGCTGGCATTAACTACTGTTAGAAATGGTAAATAATTGTAATAATTATTAATTTACACAGCAGCTTTTGGCTTGGCAAAGTTTGGTCTGAACCACTAAATGAATCCTTCTGGAGACAATGAAGAATCAGTCAAATACCACTGAGTAATGAAATTCAACAGACCACCATTTTTGAGACCTTACACACAATTTCTTGTTACTGTCTTTGTCCACTTAATAACTATAGCTCTACTGTCAGCACCTGACCTACCAAACTGAGACTAGGATAAAAATCCTCCTTTGAAGTACCCAATTTAACTAGTTTTGCAACTGTGACATGCATAAAGACTGACAGACACACACTTCCTTTGGCTTAAATTTATTGGTATTGACATTCAAAGTATAATACAGTCAACCCTTTTGGCAGTTTGCCTCCAGCACAAAATCCTGAAAATTAAAAAAAAAAAGAGCCATGTCTCCTTCTGTAAAACAGTTTCTAGCCTGGAGTACTGTTCCTATCAGGAGGGAATAATGAAGAAATCTTCAGGGAAATGACTGCACCTAGTCCTCAGCCTGTACGCTGGCTTCAAAATGCAAACATAATAATCTGCACAGTTATACAGCATTTGTAATTTAAAACCAATACTTGCCAATACCTAATGCAACAGCAGGGGCAAATCTGGGCTTCCTGAATTGCATGTGGCTTGCAAAGAGTCCAGCTATGCGCAGTACCTGCTGATAGATTGTGCAATGAGAAGGGGCTGCATGGACCCAGAGGCTGTTGCATCACGCCAAGTTCCTTGGCTAAAGAGGAAAAGAAAAAAGGAAGAGTTTCTGTGGTCAGTATCATCACATAATCCTCTTTTCCTAACTGATCCCCAGGTTGCTGCGCTCACCTGGCTTAACTGACAAAGAAAATCCAAGCAGAAAGCTCTTACGCCACTGAAGGGAATTACAAAACCACTGTGGATTTCCAGGGGTCTGGAGGGAGCTCTTGAGAAGCACTTTTATCTTTTCAGAAATCCTCTGCAATTTTGCCTTACCCAGGTCTTCATCTTGGGGCAATCCCTGTCTCCCACAAACCCCCTGTCCTCTCCCATGGCTTCCCTAGTACCTCTCTCCCTCTGCACATGCTCAGACACTGAGAACTGCCACGCAGAGGGCTCGTCATTGCTAACCAACCCTGTTCAACGGGGCTAGGGACCAGCCTGCAACTCCCTTGCCTCTACCATGCCCTAATGACCAACATGCTTGGTGATGTTGGGAGGATCCAGTCCTGCCTGTTAGATTATGGGGGAGGCTATCAAAGCAGCAGCAATATTTGGAATACTGAAACTGTGACTCGTATGGGGGCTGAGGATGACTGTGCAAGGAGGTTAGGACACCAGAAAGTGCAGCACTGCCAATTCCTGCACAACACACTCCTAAATGCCAATAATAGCAGCTGTGGGCTGAGCGCGGGCACAACTAGTCCTCCCCACTCCCATGCTACGCACTTCTCTGAGCAGTGTCCCAGGGACCGCCCCGCTTGCAGGACCTATCTTCACCAGGTTTCATTCATTGGACAGGAGATCAGGCTTCTTAAGGTCTGCTGGAAATTGGCCAGAATACTGTCTGCTGTGTGGAGCTCTGAGAAAGCACTTCTAAAATATGGAATCAGTTTTTAATTAGAATGCCAAGGATCAATTCCCCATTCACATCTCTAGTTTTCCTGCCTTTCCTGCAAGGACACATTATTACATACAACAGAGCACAGACCAAAGCCATAAGACACCTATGTGTTGGTGTGTCTGATGTGTTTGTGTTCATCTAAGGTTATCTGAGGATGTTTAGGTACACAGATGGATGGAAAACTAGAATACTTTACTATGTCAAATGCACTGTTCAAAAAATCAAAACACATTGTTCAAATGGCCGCATTCAAAGAGTTGCAGTCAATGGTTCGATGTCCAAGTGGCGACCAGCGACAAGTGGCATTCCTCGGGGGGCAGTACCGGGACTGGTGCTGTTTAACATCTTTGTTGGCGACATGGACGGTGGGATTGAGTGTACTCTCAGCAAGTTTGCTGGCAACACCAAGCTGTGTGGAGAGGTTGACACACTGGAGGGAAGTGATGCCATCCAGAGGGTCCTGGACAGGTGTGAGAGGTGTGCTCGTGCAAATGTTCAAAAACACCAAGTGCAAGGTCCTGCACGTGGGTTGCGGCAATCTCAAGCACAAATACAGGCTGGGTGGCGAATGGATTGAGAGCAGCCCTGAGGAAAAGGACTTGGGGGTGTTGGTTGATGAGAAGCTCAACATGAGCTGGTGACGTGTGCTTGCAGCCCAGAAAGCCAATCACATCCTGGGCTGCATCAACAGAAGTGTGGCCAGTAGGTCAAGGGAGGTGATTCTGCCTTTCTACTCTGCTTTCATGAGACCCCACCAGGAGTACTGCGTCCAGCTCTGGGGCCCCCAACATAGGAAGGACATGGACCTGTTGGAGAGTGTCCAGAGGAGGGTCACAAAGATGATCTGAGGGCTGAAGCACCTCTCCTATGAAGACAGGCTGAGAGAGTTGGGGCTCTTCAGCCTGGAGAAGAGAAGGCTCCGGGGAGACTTTATAGTGGCCTTCCAGTACCTGTAAGGGAAGATGGGGAGGGACTCTTTATCAGGGAGTGTGGTGATAGGACAAGGGTTGATACGTTTCAAACCAAAAAGATAGGTAGATTTAGATTAGATTTAAACTTTATAGGTTTTAAACTGAAAGAGGGTAGGTTTAGATGAGATATTATGAAGAAATTTTTCACTCTGAGGGTGGTGAGGTACTGGAACAGGTTGCCCAGAGAAGCTGTGGAGGCAC
Organism: Anarhynchus alexandrinus; assembly: GCA_008711295.1. Taxonomy (NCBI): domain Eukaryota; kingdom Metazoa; phylum Chordata; class Aves; order Charadriiformes; family Charadriidae; genus Anarhynchus; species Anarhynchus alexandrinus. Next base: position 1,060,692 of record VUYV01000228.1, on the reverse strand, counting down.
CATCCCTGGAAGTGTTCAAGGCCAGGTTGGCTGGGGCTTTGAGCAACCTGGTCTAGTGGATTGTGTCCCTGGCCATGGTAGGGGGGTTGGAGCTAGATGATTTTCAAGGTCCCTTCCAACTCTAACCATTCTATGATTCTATGAAATTATTCCTTAAGTCAGGTAATATCTGTTAAAGCATTAATGTCCCATATGTGAAGGCATAAAGATGAGCATTACAAACCAAGGAAGTTAAAACACTTGACACAGTGTGTAGCTTGGCTTTTTGAAGCAGCATGTTCACAGCTGCACAGCTGTGCAAGCAGTCTGAAACTTTGTTGAGTTTCTTTGACAATTTTGTTGCTCCATACCAAAATGCCATGTGCATGTGCAGATTAGAAGGTTATAAGGTCTGAAGAAAGCTTTGCTGTGCTCTCTGCAGCTGATTCTGTGACTGTGACTTCTGGTATCTTTTTGGACTGTTACCATCCTATAGATATATATAAATATATATATTTAACTGTACTAGATACACTTAGATAACAGCCACGTTGTCAGTAGAGATAGAACACGCAAGATATGAGCCACAAAGCTACTTTCTATGAAAAGAAATCAATCACCATGGTGAAGATCTATAAAGATATTCTCCAGGGTAAAAATTTTAAATGGCTCCAGAAATTATATGAGTGGTTACACATCCTTTCTATTGATTTCTGTATTGCTTTTAGGCTACTACTTACCCAAAGGCACCCAGTGCAAAGAAGAGCTTGGCACACTTTGAAGATTATGCCACATCCTGCCTGCCTGCCTCCCAGTACGCACCAAGGTGAATTCAATAAGATTGCTTCTGTGCACAAGGCAGAAAAGATTGACTCCCAAGTTCCTTATTTCCTTGGCAAACTGTCGTTATAAAACATGCTGCCAGTTCTGCAAGCATTTAAGGACTGTGTTTAATTGGGCTGTTCATATAAGCAGAAAGGTGTATTTGCTCAAATACTGACCTGATCAAATTCTATGCCATAGCTGGAATTTTACGTGCTCACAGGTTTTAAACCTGTAGTTCCATACAGTACCTTTGTACTTCCTTGTTGTGAGACTGATGGTTGAAGATAAGGCACCAAGAAGCACTAGCCTTTCTGGTTTTAATGGACTCAGGATATCCACAATGATTTACACGTTGCATATACAGCTATCTGGCACAGAACAGGCTGCTGTTAACTCTTCTCGCAGTTCAGCAGGGGCAGAAAAAACCATCAATCTCCCAAAAAGAATCATCTGAGATATCTGGCACATGGTTAGCATCAGTCCCTGTATATTGATGAAAAAGGAGCATTTTGGTTCTCAGACAGCAAGAGAATGACAAAAGTCTTGAGTGAAGAAGACCAAGACAGATGGTGGCCAGCAGAAAGAAAAAAATAGAGAAAAAAGACATTTTTCTGTACCTAGGCTAAGACTGCTGTGATTATTGTACCCAAGTCAGAGTTTGCTGTGGGCCAACACTACGTAGGTAAGCAGAACCAGAACTTCAGACTTACAGGAAACCCACTCAGAACAGCTGTTAAAAGAAATCGCAACATGCGGAGTGTTTCCACTGATTCAAGTGGGATTGAGTTTCCTCACATTTAACTTGGTGGAAATATCAGCAGAGTCCCTGCAAATGATTTCTAGCTGATTTCTTTAAGGGGTAGAATATTCAGAATCCATCTGCTGGGTAAGAATTAACCGATGCTAATACAGTGTTAACAGTTAGTACTTGACAACATCTGTGAAATTGGTTCTACATAGAGTTCCGGAAGGGCATGGGTAGGAGAAGTCAAATGTGCAATGTTCATACATAAACTATTAAGACAAAAAAAGACTAACGGCTCACACAATTTTCATCTTAAGTCACCTGGCAGGAAGAATTCCTGCTGTAGAGACCATGAGCTACTGAGGGTTATTACAGAGGGGTGTACTCCCACCGAACCAAGTACAGCACAACATCTTTTTTTGCACTGCCTCTCTCCTTGTCTCCTAATTTTCTGGTAAGCAATGGTGGAGGTGTAAGAATCTCATTCCCTTTCAGCTGCTGCTGCCTTCAGTGTGGTTGAGCACACCGAATCATAGAATCATAGAATTGTCTAGGTTGGAAGAGATCATTGAGTCCAACCATCTACCCTACTCTACAAAGTTCTCCCCTACACCATATCACCCAACACAACATCTAAACAGCTCTTATTCTTATTTATAATTGCTTCTAAATTACTTTACCATATATATATAATATAGATGGTACAACTCATTACTTTCCCAGTAGCCAGCTGAGTCCTCATTCCTACTCATTCTAATGTGTCTACTGCATATGCTTTAGTATTGTGGGAGGTGAGACTGCAAACATCCTAACAAAAAAGGTGTCCACTTCCCTGGAGGCAATACTTCACTAAGAGAAGATACTCAGCAGTCTAATTGGCATCATTGAGAGCTGTGCTTTATGCTTTTCCTGATATTCAGCCCATATTCTCTCCAATTCCTCTTAGCCTCAGTTATACGTTGTGAAACCATCCCAGCCTTACCTTACCTTCTGAGGGCATACATCTGAAGCATAGTCATATTGCGAAAGTATGCTATTTTACACCAGCCAGAAGTACAGCTCATTCCTCTTCATTTCCTTATGTATATGGATACTTCCTTGGAGATTAATGTTTAGCTGATCTTAGTTTATTCCTAACTTCACACTGGAATGGATATAAAACATTCTCGATCTGTTTTAAAAAACATTATGGTAGCTTTTTGCACCTCTGTTCAGTAACCCTTAGTGATTTGCAAATACGAAACATTCCTCTACATAATTAATAAAATAACAAAATTCTTAATATTTTTCTTCTTCCTAAAACTTACAGAGTCCTATTACTTCCACAGAGGTTGTTTTTCTAGGATTCAATGGGATTTTATTTTCAAAACCATGCCAGAGGCTACAGGCAGTTCAGTTCAGATGCTTTTGTGCTTTTTTGTTTCTTTACAATTTCAGCTTTCCCTATTTACTTTCTTTGTTTGACCTGGAGTAGAGGAAATGGCACTTAGGAGAAATCCCTGAGAGATCACCTGACTGAACTTCTGTGGTTTGAGTTACTGTATATTTCAATAAATTACTTGGGTAACTATTTAATCTGCTAGAAAATTAAATTTTAAAAAAAATGGAACTGTACAAGATCAAAGTGATGAAATCTGCAGCAAGCTTTACTGGATGTCTTGATCACAGAAACAATGCTGTGTACTTTGTTCCCTGGTTTGGGGGTTTTTTTTGCACCCCTTTTCTCTTGTGCATTTAGGGTCTTCTCCCCTGAAATAATGATGAAATGCACGTGCCAGCATTTGCATGCTTTTTCTCCGTTTTAAGTGTTTGTAGTTTCAAACATTCATTGAAATGTGGTTTTAAAAATAGTGAAAGAAATCCCAACATGCATCTTACAGTAGAATTTCAAACTACAAATCTGTTGTAGGGGAATGGGAAATACATCAAACAGCATACTGTGAAACGTGATTCATCATTTGATGTAACTGGTACATCATAACATACATTTCCCATCTGAGAAAGGCAGGTAACGTACCCTTTACAACTCTGTCCCAGGTCTTTCATCCTTGGAGTCATAAATCCCCTAAATTTTGTCTTTCACACAGTACCTAAAGCAAAGCAGTACTGAGGAGCATACCTGCCACAGTTCTGCCTGAGTGAGGCCTTTCTTGATGACTTCTTCTCTAAACAGACATTAGAGGCATTGCAATATGAACCTCACAATTTCTAGAGTCCTTTTTTCTTTTCTTTCTAAAAAAATCTTTGCAATGTTAGTATGACCTAAAGTTGCCATGTTTCATTTTCTCGTACCTAACATGCTTATAATCTATTTAATTCTGTATTTTGATGCAACTGCAAGAAGCTGTGAGCTTACTACCTAATGTGTGCATATCTACACGTTACCAGAAAGTAGTATAGGTACATTTGAAGTTCTTACATGATCGTCCTCATTATAACATTTAAGAGTTCCCTTGCGGGGGAAATTCTCTCCCTTCATTCTCCAAAGGAATAAAAATACAGATGGAAGTCTCTGCAAGTCATCGCAGCTGAGTACTGATTTAAGTACCACTGAAAGGAACTGAAATAAAGCAAGAACTTTGGCAAAATTATACAGAAAAATAACTGCAAAACAGATAATTGACTCTAAATCTTTCTGTTCAAAGAATTTACTTTCTGCACGTGCTGCAGTCCTAATTATGACTGCCATGAAGCATAATCAAGTGCAAATTAAATAAATTATTTGTCTTTATTTTTTCTCTATTCAAACCTCTGTTCCTCTTCAGTCTACATATTTCAGTCTTCCTTTCACTTCCAGTCTGCACTGCAGACTATAATTAAACAATGAAAATCTGACATTTACTTATAGCGGAAAATTGTTTGAAGAACTATTTAGTACAATGACTTTTTTTTTCAGTAGTGCAAAGTTGTCTTCAATATTCCTTTATTCCATTTGCTCTTCCTTCTATGAATTTTAATGCTCTCATCCTCATTCATATGATCATTCATTTTGCATTTCATTTATTGGTTTGACAGGATCCGGCCTCACCTCAGCTACTATTGGACAACACTGCAAGGTCCAGAGAGACCACTTGTCTGCTTGCGTTTCCACAAAGCGTGTTGAGAGGAAATTTACTGAGGAAACCACATGCATTATTAAATACTAGTGACCAAAAAAATCTGGCGTGTTCTTAACATTAAAGGGAAGGAATTTCTTCAGGGACTATTTCCAGAGAGGTTAAGAATTCCTTCTCAGTACTCCCTTTTTCAGTCCTATGTTGCTATATAGGAGATCTCTTCCCTGCTGATCCAGTATTAACATGTTGGCCAAACTGCTACAGAAAGTTTACTATATATGTAGCCTTTAAATCACATCCAAAGGAATTACAGCTGGAAAGCCATACTCTGTGTTGTGACACAGGTAGACAAAGCTGTGAAAAGTGCAGTTTTGTTCCTTCTCCTTAAAAGCACTTGTTTTGCATGGGCAGAGTTTGTGCCGAGTCTCCAAAATTCCTCCAAGAAACTGACTTCAGGCTGTACCTCTGCAAGTGTCAGGAGGAAATCTCAATCAGAGGATAGCAGCCATAGCAGGCCTCCCAAACAGAAAATGTATGAATGGGCTGATAAAGATCTACAAAGAAACATCAGTGCTGGCTCACCTGCAGGTGGACACAAACAGACTAAAGATTTTTATCTTAAATACACACTTAGAAAGAAAAGGAAGCATTGCAACGATCTTTTAATTTTTTCCTTTACGAACTGACTGGAAAAAGTGCAGAGTATTGTACGGGTCACTGCCTACTTGTTTTCACTACCACAGGTCTACTGCACAGAGAGCAGAATGACAAAATTCCCATGCTCAGCTATGGAGGTGTCTTTCAGCTTGAAAGGGCAGTTTGGGGCCAGCTGAATCAACCTTCACACAAAGCCACTGACCTCAGAGAACACAGCTGCTAGTTCTACAGCAGCAGGTGAAACAGTAGAACTCTTCCCACTTTCATGGCCTAATGCAGAGAATGCCATCCACCCTCTCAGCTTCTACTACTTCTACAGTAGTTTCACTGGCTGTGTATCTAATCCTGACTAATCCTGGCATCAAGCCATAGCCTTTCAGGTAGGTGAGATGGACAGCTGAACCACGTACTACGAGAAAAAGGAAAGCATAATATGAAAAGTAGATGCTGTTACTCCTCCATCTGATGCAAACTGGATTAATGAAGTGCTAACTGAATGGAAATAGTTGCTTATAAAAAGAGCAAATTATTTAAACTTATTGCTATTTATCAAAATATAAAGATGTGCCCTTCCTCTCTTTTCCTCTCTTCAGATTTATTCCTGGTGACAGGAAAAAAAAGTCACAGGAAAACGAAAGTTTTCAAAAACTGAATAAAGCTATCACAAAAGCTTCGCTAGTGGGGTCTTTCAAGAGAATTAGAGATCTGGATATCTAGACCACAGATTTAGCCCATACAAGCAACATACGCTTTATCCTCAAACACAACTGGATTTCTACTAGAGTTATCAAATCATCAAACCTTTATAGCTGTAAAATACCAGCCTTAATACTGAATTCACATTGCAATTTATGCTTTGTGTTAAGAAATTAATTTCCCATAAAGCTAAAGATCAAAGATTTGACAGCCCACCGAACTCTAGAGTTTAGGATTAAATTATTGCAAGTAGTTTGGAAAAAGTTATCTAAGGCAGGGAAGTACTAGGACTCAGCTCTTCCTGTAAGTTGCTCAGCCTTTATTTTTAGTTTTCAATTGTCAATATTTTTTCCCTTTTGTAAAGGAAGTGTAAAGAACTGCCAGTACTTGAAGTTAAATTACTTTATTTACAGGCCCACTATGATACAGAAAGGACTGATGATGCTATGCAGTGTTCAGACAAGTTCAGATCCTCCAGCTGGTATGACCTCTAAGAAAAAGAATAAATGCCAATCCTAGATTTAGTCACTGAAGTTGCCAGAGGTTTGTTGATCTCATATTACCTGAAAAACTGCCTGAGAACTCAGCACCTTGGGGAAGGTACACGCCGCTTTTCCACTTAAACTTTTAATGCTACTTCCAGATCAAGTCTTTGTGGAGTCACTTTGTGGTGTACAACAGCACTCCCTGTAAAAATAGCAACTAAATGCTTCCTTTACCAAAGTGCACGGTAACAGAGAAGAGGATTAATTTGGCCCTGCTAAATTAAAAAAGCCACCTTGTTTCACCTGAAGACCATAAAGATTTCTACACAAATCTTACCCAAGCACACAAAATCAATTCATAGATTAAATCTATCACGTGTTTTATGAAAATGAGGCTATAGCAAAAGTACTAATGCCACGCCATACTTGATCCTATCCCGAGCTACTGCTTGCAGAAAAAAAACCCTGAAGAAACCTTGTATTTTGAAACTGTTAAATAAATGAGAGGGAAAGGTGGTTATAACAAAAACAAAACTTAATATTTAAACAGGAAATATGCCTTTAACGCTTTCATTAAAACTACAGTGTACACAAAGTCAACACTTCATGAAGGAGCATACCAGGGCAGAAGGCTCTAACAGACAGATACATCTCTGGTACATGATGTCAAACGCTGAAGTGCTTAGAATTTTCTTAAGTGTAATCACGGAGGTGACATCTGTTCTGCCAAAAAACATGTAAGCATGTGACTACCTCAAGTAGACTTGAAACTCACCCTTAAAATACCATGTCCTGCTAAGCAGCGCTGCTAGCCTACCTGTACAGGTCACTAAGGCACCTCTGGACAGCAACACTGATTAGACCATACTGACCTCCTGGCTTTAGCAGCTGAGCTGTCGCAGATCTGAAAGCAGTGAGCCTGCTTCAACAGAATTTCCTGCCTGCCTGCAAAAGATTTCTACAGATTTTTTTTGAAATAAGACATAGTTAAACTACAGTATATAGAACTATTACCTTTCAGGCTTATCTTTTAAGACTGATGATGCAAACTGTGGAAGAAAGGATCATACATCTGCTCTAAAATTCTGCAGTTCCAGTAAACCTGAAAAAGTTTAACGTGATTGAATCGTGTTATTGTGAGCCTGTTAAATTACAGATTCTGTTGTAAAGAATCAACCTTTTCCCCTCCCAAATCATTAAGTGAAAACCCCTGTAATGTTTTAAACAGTTCCAGCTAACACTTCAAATTGTGCACAGGGAATGCAACTATACTTCCTGCCTTTTTAACACTATTTCTTACTGATACTAATTAAGGAAAATAAAGATATATACATATATGAGAGCACAAAGTCAGCAGTATCAAGAACAGATTCACACCTGGAGTGAAATGAAAATGGAAATGGACACTAGGGAGATGACTGGGTACTGGAACGTGAACAAACAGATAAGCATGGAGTAAGGGGTGGAGGAACAGTGACTACCACCGACTAGCACAGAGAAGCCTTTAATTACCAGCTGCTCATTAAGCAGGTTTGTCAGAATCTTTCAAGGTTGGAAAGTGAAATTTGCAGAAAGCAAACACCTGCTGGGCCCAGACAGTGACCAACTCTGAGATACTTTTAGGCCCAATTCCTTATTTGGATTCCTGTTTATCCTGGTCTGCATACCCCCTGGATTCCTATTTAAGATCACATCAAAACAAGAAAAACAAATAGGCCTGTTAGTCCCTTACATTAGTAGTCTTTTGCCTATCAACTTGATTTTCATCATCTCAGCACCGCAAAATTCAGTTTGTATTTGCTGCCCAGGAATGCACAAGGACAGCAGGAACAAGTAAAGTTAATGCACAGACCATACACATACTGCACAGGAGTGTAAGGAGAATTGTTCTGAAGGCCATTAAATTCCACCAACTTTTTTTTTTTACCATGTCCTTTATTTTCAGCAGTTGTCTATGTTACTCAGGTGACTCATTCTGTATTTTTATTACAAGTATTCAAGATGTAGGTAAGATGAAGCACACAAATGCCTGTCGAATCCAAAGTCTCATCTTGTAAGTTGACATTTCCACACTATCTTTCTATTAATGTGTTAATTCTTGTTAAAAATAAAAACCTAGAACACATGACAGCAGAATGATACCGAAACAATAGTCACATGAAAATAGTTTCTCCACTTGCAATTTCCTTAAACATCATACAAAAGACCGCCATCTACTGTTGACATCACTAAGTCTTTTAGTACGTATTTTGCATGGTAACAGGCAATACTATTTCACATCACTACCGAGAGTGAAGACCTACCAGCCCTCAGTTCTATGAAATCGATCTGAAGGATAAAATCACTAATTCAATATTCCCATAGCCTAAAGCAATGGGTCTACGAGAGATTAATTCCCCCATATTACTGCGTGCCACAGGATGTATACCTTAATGGCTTTAGAATTTATCATTCTTGCCAGACACCTGTTTAATTACTTGTGCTTAAAAATTGCATTTCTTTGCTTGAGTTAACGCCGTTTTGTTTTCTCTATACACCTGCAAGTACCTTCTACTTTCTCTCCCTTGCATACCCCTCTCTTACGCTCCTTATGAGAAAAAAAAAAAATCAACATAGGCAGGCTGCAGACAGATAGGAAACCAGACATAGAATATGCTTTGTCCTTAGGGAAGTAAACCAGACAAGAGACCTAGAACAGCACATCCCCTACCGATTGAGACATTTGTTTTGTAGTGGAGCCATTAGACCACAACAAATAGCAAGAACTGCACTCATTTCATTCTATGTCCCATCATTTGCCTGCTGCCTTCTAGCTATAACACAGGGAGTGTCAGTGCAATTGAAAGAGGGTTACTGACAATGTATTCGCCGCTGTCCGCCCTGCCGACGGCAGCCAGAGGCAATAGTTTAAAAGAAAGTAGTACTTAACGCACTGACATGCTGCGTGAGGAAAATAGACTGGATGCAGGCACTAGTTTTCCTTTTTATTCAGTCAGTGAAGCCACGTCAGAACCTACATGGATATGCAACATTGACATCTTGGAGGCGTATTAAAAGTAAAAAGAATCACTGGGACCTGAAATAGAACTGAGAGGTATTACTGGGCTACCTCACTCCTGTGGTGAGGTATTTAGATCCTAGTATGGTGCCTGTTAGCGATTTCACACAGAGAAGATTCTATATATCACTGTAGTTGTATCTGGTTCCAATTAAAATGGAAGCAAACAGATCATTGTGATGAATTCTGCAAGAAAGAAATAAGTCTCCTTTAAAAAAATGGAAGTGATAAGGGCTTAGTAAATAAACTCACCATAAATTCACTCTAGGCAAGCCAGATCATTTGCGACTAAGCAACAAGCCTCTTTTCTTTGGAAAGTGCCTCAGTAAGTCACTCCATAAGCACAAGATAAAATGAAAACCTTAAATTCATAAAACATATGATCTAAAACAACATCCTTAGGTTAGGTTGTTGCTGGGCTCTCTTGTTCTACTGCCATTCAAGAACTCAATCCTGGACATTCCTGCTCGTTCAAAGGTGTGGGGGAGAAGAAAAACACTACACGCACTCTACCATCTATAAAACCTGAATAATTTATTCAGATAAACATTGAGAAATCTTTCAAACATCATAGTATATTGGTGTACAACTAATGACAACCTCAGAAATCACATTATTGGTGCAAAGCATAAATTTAATGCTAAGTGCCACAAGATGTTTTTTCAGTACTTCAAAGCAGCATATGATTGACAATAAACTTATAAATAAATATTCCCAGGATTAATAACTACATTTAATTTGTATTTAGTTTTGAAAAACTCTGGATTGCTAGGAAACAATCTCTGTCTGAAGACTGTCATAATTAAAAACATTCCTGGCTGAAGTAACACAATTCAGCCGTGTATTTTTAAGAGAACCGTGCGTCTTAAGTTTCCATCGAAGTATTAGTATCTTCCACAAAAGAAGTGCATGATGGTATCACAGCACACAATAAAATCGGGGACTTGTTTTGAGTCTATGTTTTCCTGGTAACAATATTTAACTGTTTTTAAAATTTAGCTCTAAAACAGGTATCCACTATTGGTTTTCAGAGATCTTATTACAGGGTATTAACCTTCTGGGGAGAGGGGCATATTTTCCTCAGGATTCATGCTTTTTTGTTGGTTTATCAAAGTAAGGAGTGTTGTCCTGTAGCAGATCTTTCCTGGGTATGAGCACTGTAATAGAAAAAAAAACACAAACACCAAACCTCTAAGAATATAATCTTATGGAAAATACTATTCACAATTCTAAAGTTTTTACACAATTTTAACCTCTTCCTGACTCTAAGTTCTTGCCATCTAGCTCTTCAGAAATGAGCTTGTCCTTTCTTCGTGAAAGGAATGAGCTGTGTCATGTCAGATTTGGTCCAGCAGCAAAAACTAATGCACAAACACCTGAAATCATAATGCTGTACTTTGACTAGGTCAGACCACTGCAAAAGGTACAGTAAAACAGTATAACTGTGTATGTTTCTGTGCATGTGTAATAAGTAAAATTCTGTCCAAACTGCACTGATATCCCTTATCTTATATGAAAGAAAACTGATTTCCTTGAAGGTATGTTCCTTTTGCACCTGTGTACATTTAATAAGCTTCTACGAGCTTTAAGTAAAATTTCAATTGCATTTCTCTTAGGTAAAATACTTGTAATTAAATTTATGACAAAACATGTTGATGTACACACCTGGAATAGGTAGATGAAATAGAAACACCCAAAAAAACCCCCAAATTGGACAAAGTATTGAAAAACAGAAGTCCAAACAAATAAAGATTGAAAAAAGGATTTTTAACCTTCCTTTTCAAAGCTAAGTTTTAAACATACAGTGCCAACACACCAAATCAAAATCATCAGAACATACTGCACATGTGGTATATTACAAAACATAAGCACAGCTTAATCTGAAATTAAAAGTGAAATGAACTGAGACATTTGTATACTACTAATGTAACTCAGACTGAAACATTAAAAAAATTCAGAAAAATTGTCTAATATGACTAACAAGGTCCTAATTGAAATTGTTGTCTTTTTAGTAAGAAAATCTCTGCGTAATTTCTTTTTTTCAAAAAGATTTACCAGTGAATCCCAACACGACTATACACCACTGCATCTCAAATTCTTTCTTTTTAAAGAATAATACTGCCCTGTGCATTGCTTCTACAACAGCACAGCATAATTTTATTTGATTAGGGAAAATGTTCCCCTTACCAATATTTATTCTCACCATCTAAGACAAGTCTTTGGCTTTTTCTTTTCAGTTATTAAATAGTTAGAGATGCAGGATTGCAAAAAAAAACCAATATAAGAGAAAAGAAAAACACCAGGTGTAGCTACATGGTATATTGTCAGCTCTAATACAAAAAGTTAAGAGTCAAAAATCGTGACAGTAACTCACTTAAGGAAACCAGCTGCAGCAGTAGGTTTCTGAAACATTTTACCTAGTTTCTTTTCTCCCTGCTCTTTCATACAACATAGCAACTGATCACTTCAATCTTTTTTTGGGCAGGGGCCGGGGAAGGGGGAGGGGGAAAGGGGCAGGAATGGCTTGGGATGAAACAAGGATATAATACTAATTCAAATACATCCCAAATGTAAGTATTTTACAACAGTTTCTTTTTTTTTCCAAATAGGCCAATATACTATCTATTACAGCAAAGTAAACCTTCACCTAACAGAGTTTCCAAAACAAACATGTAGCATCTAAGATGAAGCACTATGAAAATAAAGTTTTCCACTGAGGTCACTTATTTTTATTTGCCAACAAACAGCAACTCAAACAGCCACATTAGGGCTGCACTTCCACTTTTTTTTTTTTTTGTCTATATGTGTGTGTTGATAAATCTGTCCCAAGCCTCTAATTTAATACAAGATGATACCATAAAAGCAACGAGGGAGTTAACTGTAATTCTATTGGCACTACAAAAGTTACCACTGAGCATGAAGATTAAGGATCAAAAAGGTTGATTTTGTTCTGCTAAAACTTCCTTAGTCAAAGCTGTACTGGAATTGAATACCTGTTCAATGTGCTACCTAAGCAGACTCATATACCAATGCAGGCATTTCCTACAACCAACTTTGTGCTAAAAACTGGCTCCTAGGTGCCAGAAAGCAAAGGAAAGTGAAAAGATCCACTTGGTATTTTCAGCATATACATGCACGAGACATTTGGAGGGGACACAGCTGGGACACCTGACCCCAATTGACCAAAGGGCTATTTCATACCACTTGACATCATGCTCAGCAATAAAAGCTGTGAGAAGAAGAAAGGAAGGACATTTGCAGTGATGGAGTTTGTCTTCGTAAGTAACTGTTATGTGTGATGGAGCCCTGCTTTCCTGGAGATGGCTATACACACCTGCCTGCCGATAGGAAGTAGTGAATGAATTCCTTGTTTTGCTCTGCTTGCCTGCATAGCTTTTTCTTTACCTATTAAGCTGTTTTTATCTCATCCCATGTGTTTCCTTACTTTTATCCTTCCAATTCTCTCCTCCATCCCACTGCAAGGGGAGTGCGCAAGTGGCTGTGTGAGGCATAGTTGCTGGCTGGGGTTAAACCATGACAACACCATAGACTCAATTGGAAGCTGAATTCCCACTTCCAACATTTTTCCTCTTTTTAATCACAGACAAATTTTGTTTACAAACAAGAATGGATGGAAACAGTAGAGTGAGATACACAACAAAATGGAGTGGCAGTGGAAACGACACCCATTTATAGCTACAATTTCACACAATGCACTGATTGTGCTATTCAGCATAAACTACTATCAAAATATGGTGACAATTATCTCAACTCCCTCAAATTTCTGAGTTTCTGTATTCAGAAATTTTCTAATGCATACTCTGTGCTACCACTGACATTAACAATATAATAAGAGCTACACCAGAAACTGACTAACCAAAGCTGAATTCTTAGGAAAGATGCAAACACTCTAGAAGCCTGCTCAAAGAATGCCATTTAGGAATAAAGTGCTGTTAGTGATCAATTTACCATGGTATAAAGGTAAATATTCCTTCTGTAAGGAGATTTGCTTTTACTCTTTCACTACAGTATCAAGCTAAGCATCAAGTTTGATCTGCTTTTTTGTATTTTTAGTAACATGTTGCTCCTGGCCACACAGAGTTTTCATTGCCATGGCCTTTAAGAATTATTTATTGCGTAAAATAAAAATGCGGGTTTTTTTGGTATTAGCTTTGAATGTAAATTCCAACTTCACTGGATGCTCTTTACATTTTAATTATACCAGGAGAAGTAAGAATATGTATCCATTCTATACACTTTTTTACACTGGTCATTTTTATTCCGTGAACATATATCATGATGGTCTGTATTTTTTCCTAAGCATTCCTGATCTTTTAATTGGTGATTCAATACATTATCAAGACTATTTCTCACTTCAATATATATTCCAAACACACACAAACCAGACAGCTCTCAAACTGTGATGGCTGTTTCAAGATTACTGTTTTGTTCTTCCCGCGGTAAGATCAATTAGAGTAAGAAGCAAAGCTCAGACCTATCCAAAACAAACACAGAAAAAAAAGAGAAAAAAGAATGGGCAAGAGACTGCATAATGACATCATTTGCATTCATAAGGAGGTCAAATGCACCCTGTGTACAGATGCACTCCAGATTTTTTGCTGAAGGACAAAGTCTTCCTGGCCAGTACTACACTCTGGAAGACCTCCCTCTTCCACACAAAGTTCATTGCCACCATTTCTCTAAGAAGTCTGTAGAATTAGGTGGCGGCAATTCTACCACGTTTTGCTTATGGAGATTTTAAAGGAGATGACATTAAAGTTCTGCTACAGTCAAAACAGACTATCACCACTACTCTCCCCTTGTCTGCTGAGTCAAGTAATTTCGTTGTAAAAGCGTATCAGATTGGTCAAAGGAGATCTCCCTTTCATAAATCCTTGCTGTCTACTCCCAGTCCCCATTTTGTTCTTAGAACATTTGGAAACAGCTTCCAGGATTGGCTCAACCACCTTCCCAGAGATCAAAGTAAGGCTGACCAGTTTCCCTGATCCTCTCTTTTGTCCCTCTTGAAAACAGGAGCGACGTTTGTTATCTTCCAGTTCTCACGCAGTTCCCATAACCACCATGACCTCTCAAAGATGACTGAGAGTGGCCTCGCCATGACACCAACCAGCTCCCTCACCACCCATGGGTGCATCACATCAGGGCTCGTGGATTTGTGTATGCCCCATCTGTTCAAGTGTTCCCTAGCCTTTGCCTCCTCTACCGAAAGTAATTCATCCCCGCTTCACATATTCCCAATGGTCTGAGGACTGCAATTCCTGAAGGCAAACCTTAGCAGTAAAGACTGAGGTGAAGAAGGTACCAAGCACCTCAGTCTCTTCCATGTTCTTTGTTACCAGGTTTCCTGCTCTATTCAGCTTTGGGCCCACATTTTCCCTCCTCTTCCTTCTGCTGTTGGTATACCCATATAAACTTGCTGTCCTTTACGTTCCTTGCCAAGATCAACTCCAGGTGGGCTCCGGCTGCCCTAACACCATCCCTGCACATTCACACAGTATTAGAATATAAATTAGTATTTGAACACAAATTCATGCGGCTTTTGCAACAGAAATTCTCCCTTACAGTCCCTGCTGGAGTTCTCTGAACAGCTCTTGGGGTGCTGCCACAACATGCTGGGATTCCCAAAAGTCCCTCAGCTAACACTTTTAAGAAAGCACCAGCCTTATTATGACAGAAGGTCTTGCATGGATAAGTAACTGGTTAAATTGTAGGAAGTGAACAATAAATGAACAGGTCTCCCAATGGAGGCATGTCAGAAGTAGAGTTCTACAGGTATTTTTGTTGGCATCTGTTCTGTTCAACATATTTGTAAGCAACCTGAAAAGAATGTTTTTTAATTATACCATCCTGAATAAGTTGTTTAATAAAATGGCTTACTGTGAAGAATTGCAGGACAAGCTCAAGACAGTAAAATGACAGACAAAATTACATGTAGAGACATGCAATGCATACAGGTCAAAAAACCACTAATTTCACAAAGAAAGTGATAGGTTCAAAACTGACAACCATTCCGATGATTTTCATGAATACAAGATAATTTTTTAAAAATAAATAAATATATGTACGCACAGCAGCCAAAAATGAAATTTAGAATTAGGAATGAGTAAGAAACCAAGTGAGAATGAAAGAGAAAACATTGTGCCATCGTTGTGTATATAAATGCCTGGTTTGTCCATAGCTTGATGACTGTGCTCAGCTCTGAGAGACAGCTCTTAATAATCTTGAGAGATGTAGTAGAATTGAAAAGGGTGCAGAGAATAGCAACAGAATGATCACAGGCATTCATCTCTTGTTTCACAGAGAAGCTGGGGGAAAAACACCAAAAAGGGTGCAATAAAGGGGTTAAAAACTCATGAACAGCTTGGTGAAAATGGATAGTAATTGAAGACTAAGACCGGATTCCAAAGTTCAACAAGTGATTCTTCATAAAAAACAGTAAATTTGTCAAAGGTTCTTGGATGCAAGAAAAATGCATAGGTTGACAAGAACAAGTTCATGAGAGAGAAACCCACGGAGGATAACTAGAACAGAAACCATACCTGGCTCAGGAAGTGCTGCCAGGTGTGAACAACTGGAAGATGTGAAAGTTCACTTGCTCTGTGTCCTACTCTTCTACTGTCATCTGCCTAGGATCACTGTGGAAGACTTGACACTGGTCTAGATGTATCTTTGGCCTTGATCATAAAGGCTGTTCTAACATTAAATGCTGTACCAAATTTAAAATTAAAATAGTTACAAAGCTTTACAGACACCACTAAGCAGAAGTGAAAGGAAACAATGTACACAGCTGAAGATTTCTCCTATTGTCTATCACACAGTTGTATGCTGAACCTACTGCTTCTGTTGTGTTTGACTGTAAAATAAAAGAACATCTAAACCAGGCACCAAAATTTCAGAATTCGTAGGCTTTGCATCAAGGCCATCATTGTGTCACAAATCTTCCAAGGCATAATCTGAAACTTAAATTGTCAGAATGAGGTTTTAAAAAAGAACACTCAATCCTCAAAGAAAAAGCTATTCTATAGACAGCATACTTGTCCTGGTTTGAAGTAAAACAGAACCAATTTTCTGTTCAGTAATTTTACTTTGCAGCTAAGCCTCTTCTAACTAACTGAACTTTCTGAAATTAACAGCATATTGTCCAGGCACTGTTTGCCCCCAAACAGACTAAGACCTATGTTTATAGTTTATGCCAGGGAATGGTATGCAGAGAGGCTCCTGCTTATACTTAGTGCTGTAACAACCAAGGTCAGCTAAGTTTGTTATGTGCCCCATTGGAAGGTCAGAAGCAGAAAAGCGTAGAGGGGTCCCACCTGTGGAGAGGAGCGGACAGGACAGGTGACCCAAAACTGACCAACAGGGCATTCCATCCCACCTGCCTCATGCTCAGTATGAAAGCCAAGGGATCAAAGGGTCAGCCCTCTTTTCTTCAATGGCTGGTATCTGAGGAGGACTCTGTCTATTCCTCTGCCTTTGATCCAACCTGTGCATTCCTGAATCCAGGTCTAGAATCCAGTTCCCATCTGTCACCGAATCCAATCTGGGACTTTCCCAGTGCCTGCCAGTGAAGTTATAGTCATCCTGGGAGCTTGATATGGTTTTGTATATATTGTACATATTTCATTAAAGCAGTTTAGTTTCTTCTAAACTCGTAAGCCTCTTTGTCTCTCTTCCTCCTCTCCCTGATGGGAGACGAAGGGAGAGAGGTCAGAGAGCATCTGTCATTCATTTCAGTGACCAGTCCGGCCCAAACCACAACAGCATTACTGCATCTGCTAATTCTCCTCAGGCAGCTTCTCACTATTTGGTAGAGCAAGCACCTATGGATACTGCAACTACTACATTTAGACATACATTGACTGACTAGCCAGTACATGCATGCTGACTTATTACCTAATTGCCGTCACTCCTAATAATTAAGGTACCAAGTTATAACTTCTTTCTTCCAATAAGGGCATTAAATGCAGTCACTACCTCTTTTCTACCAGCCTCTATATTTCAAAATATTTTTGTAGAAACTTTGTACCTTTGAAACCTCCACCTGTCCTAGGTAGTGGCAGTAGGCTTCAATCAAGAGTTCGGGCAGAGAAATGACAGACAGACACTTTTGCCCTTTCTATCCCTTTACTTAGTTTTCAAGTTTTATATTTATTTACTGAACTACAATATTTTTAAACATCTTTTTAGCATGCAGCTTTACTCACGTATTTTGTTGGAATCCGTGTGAACTGCCTGAATAACAGAAGTTCTAAGAATCACCTCAACATCTGATGCTATCTTCAGAAGCTAATAAAAGGAAAAAAGAAAACAAACACCACAACACAACAGAGTAAATTAAACTATATGTAATTATTCCTGAAGTACTTTCTATACTAGACAGCTATTCAAATAATAAAAGTCAGTAGGTTCTATTACTCAGTTAATTATGCACTATCTATACATAGCTTTTACTTTGGGGATTCTGGAGTAACTTACAGGTTGATACCTTGAACATACAGCACAAAAGAAAGGAAAATTCTGCTCAGTAACATACAGCAGTATAAAATCTATATACCCAATTAAAACTGCAAATGAACACAGTAGAATACAACTACTGAAACAAGTAACTAGTTCCAATGATCAAAGACATTGGTGAATGCCTCAGTAACATTTGACTACCCCTAGTGAAAAGGCAATCTGGTTCTTGTAACATTTCTGCTCTTGAAATAAGGAGACAAAAATAAGGGCAAAACATGACAAAAATTAAGAATAGTGAGGTTTCACAGAAAAGCAATACAGGAACAAGGCACAACCTAAAGATTAGCAGAGGCATTAATATTTGGCAAAAGGCCCAGAATTCCTTCCTTTATTAAAAGGATAAGCAGAAGCACTTTTGCTGAGCGATTAAGAGAAGCTTAATACTTGTTTGCATGATACCTGTGTCAGAAATAAATGAAATTGCACAAGTGAGACACTTCGGGAGACACGCTTACACTAGGGAGTAGTGTGTACAAAAAGAAGTGAATCTACACTGAATTTCTCTGCCCCCCTTTCCCTTTTAAGGATTTGGACTAGGTATCCTCCTCTTCCCCCTGCTGAATGCCCATTAGCAGCTAGGCTGCATGCTCCTGAAGCACACCTTCCACTTCAGATTCATGTTAAAGGAATTCTGCCATTTGCTCTGAGAACGCTTCACAAAACAAGCCAAATCACATCAAGTGGAGATAAACAAGGTAACTTCAGAAGTGCACTCCTGGTCTGAACTAAAATGTTGCAGTAGATTCAGCTGCCACAGCTCACATTCTAATACTGCAGATAGTTACTCCTACCTCCTTAGGTCACTCCATAACTAAGTGTTTGATGTCATATTAGGAGACACTGCAGCTTTCTATTATAACGAAGCTATGCACATTTGGTTTGCCGGTACTCATTTTTTAGCTGCTGTCCGAAGCAGAACACTAACACCCCCATGTTTATGCAAGCAAGTGCCCAAATTCTCACAAGTTCTGTATATCATTTGATTTAGCTACTCTGTATCTGAGTCTACTCAGTATATACATATATATGTATATATAATAAATATGACAGCTTCTATGATGTTCTAGGATTCTGTAGTTGTGATGAAAGTCTAGAATTTATACCAGTGATACATTTAACTAACCCATATTAAAAAGTTACATGTGTGTATTTCATAGGTTGCCTTTCCTAAAATATATAGATTTAAAAATTACAACAAATATTTTCCTGTACATCTATAAGAAAAAGAACATACGATTCAACAGATCAGGCATGGGGAACATAAACACAGAAGTATTACTATAGGGGCTCGACAAGAAGCAGAAATACTAGAAGGTCCTAACTAATGCTCAGAACTATTTATGTTACTGTCCAGCAGCTGGTATGATGCAAATGACAATGTAAATACAGTCTGTTAAAAGGCTGAGTGACAAGAACTAAATTCTTCATGCTGTATGGAAGGTAAGAAATAAAAATATCTAAAATACATAAGTTTCATTTCAGGCCTCATAAATTTTACAAAAAATGACTCAGTAAAAAGCGTTAACATAACAACTGAGCAAAGGTAACTTATATAGTAAGTTAACAGAACGTTCTACTCCTTTAACTGACAGGAACTGAGCAGATTATCCAATTTCTCTGTATCTTTCTGTGCTTGTCTATACAACGAAGACCAGGTAAAGTTAAGTCACCACAGTTTAGATAGATATTACAAGTAAAGTATACAAAATATCTACATGAAAATATCAACATAAAACATTTTTTTCCATAATTTTATTATAAGCTTCAAAATCAGCACATTGAACTACCAGAAGATACTTTCTCCTTATGTGTTATTGTATGTGCAAAATTCTTTAACATACTATTAATACCAGTGGAGGTATCAATATATTTGTAAACAAAGATCCATGTAAAAGCCTTTCAGACTTACCTGGCTCTCACAATGTCTCAATAAGTACTTACATTGGTTTAGACACCCTTTAAGTAAAAACCTCCTTTATAAGTATTCTTATGCAAAGTGGAAAAAAACAATGAAAACAAGAAGTACCTCATTTATCTTCTCTTCAGATGTCTCATCTTGGTTATTTTTGAATTCTTCATTTATCTTTCGTCTTGCAGCTAAATAAAGAAAACAAAAAAACTGAGGTGTGAACAAAAAATATATGTTGTCTTTGTCACTGCCTCAAAGCTCAGAATCCTGACTGCTTTACGGCACGTTCCTGGTCCACTCTGCCTGAAGTATTTTGACATAAGATTTCCATGGAATTCAAGTGATGTCATATTTTAAGTTGACAGGTATAGGAATACAATGTGATTGCCTACCTAGCATTCTGAGCTTTAAAAATAAATAACATACAGAAGCCACTACTAACAGTTGGTTTACTAAAAAAGCAGCATTTATCTCCTGAGGAGCAAGCGTACACAAAGAGAATCAACTCACGTGTTTAGTATAGTTAAACATGCTTTCACTGGACTGAAGAGAGGAAGTTAAAAAAAACCAAAAAGCAACAAGGAAGATCACCAAGGTTCCAAAAGAAGTGTATTCCTTATGAAATATGGCTTGAGTGCCCAGAGTCTAACAACCAGTTGTTTCAAATTAAAGGATGTCTGGTTATAGACACACGAGTTTTCCCAACGATTACTTATAAAATGTGGAAGGGAATAATTTAAAGGAAGATTATGTTAAGAATTCTCTTTCTGTGTATTCAAAGAAAGTTCCACAGAATGACAGGTAAGCATCCACCACACAAAAAAAGTATCTCACCTTCAAGGGCTCTGGTATCGTTTTTAAAAACTTCCTGCCGGGTTCTGTGTAATGACTTAAAAAGCTTCAAAACCTGTCAATGCAACATCAATAGAATTAGCTTGTTTGCTAGCAGGACCCTTAGTTAAAATGAACATGCTGCAATTAAGAGTGTTCCGGTTGATCTTTCATGTTCTTCCCATTTAGTACAGAATTTGATATGGAATCAGTATCTAAGAGACTTAACCTCAATTCCTGATCAAGTAATTTGCAGCCAAAGCAGGTGTGAGGAAATCAAAATCCTAGACAGTTCTAGATATTTAAAATTAATCTGAGATGCTAGAGAGTACTAGCATTACACTCCTAAATAATCATTTGGCATGAAAGGAATATAATCCTGAAAATACTTTGATGCAAACATATTTATTATGTCAATATCAAATAAATCCAACAGAATCAGAATAACTCTAAAAGTCAAATCACCCAAAGGGCTATCAATGGGCACATGACAGGATATTCTCCTATCACGAAAAAAAGAAATATAAATAGCTAAAGTATTCTTACACTCACAAGCCAATGTGAGAAAGTGAATTTCAAAAGGATCTCAAACTGCGTATTCTCTAATTCAACAATTATTTTTCATGTTTCTGTATAATACCCAGGCAAAACCCCTGAGAATCACAGCTCTCAATCACATGATTTTGGCTGTTTATTCATATAGCCTGTAATGAACTACAGAAATCCTGAAGTCCTTATCAGACTTTTCTACTGTTTGTCAGAGATTGACAAGAATCTCTCACAAGCATAAAAAAAAAATTATCTTGATAACAAGATACCTTTTGAAGTTATTTCTAGTACTTCCTAGTGTGTTTTGACATCTCTAGAAAGCACAATTCCAGATACCTCATGAAATCTTACGGTGTTTTCTCACAATTAATACTCCAAAAATTTCTTAGAATGCAGAAGAGACACGGTTGTAATTGAGAAATTACTATCTTCTTTATCAGTATGCTCTGTATCTGTGAGCAGGAGATGCAAACAAGACTGTCTGCTAAAAGTAAAAGGCCAATAAAAATATCCTGGCAGGGCGCTGAAAAAGTGTTGCCTCTGCTTTAAATCTGCCAAAGGCCGAGAGAGAAACGCCAAGCTTCTCTGACAGCTATTATTTCCAACAGATGTCAACACATTTTTAGATTTTCAAGCTAAGTTCTCACCCTCCACTCAGCTGGTCACTTGGCTACACCTTGACATAATTCATCCAGAAGTGTATACACACAAAAAGACAGGTTTTAGGAAGAGGAAGAAGACATAAAACAGTAAGAAGAGGCAACTTTCCAGTTCAGTATTGCTTCTTTAACATAATACTACCACAGTAGGGTAGTAAGGGACAATTTACAAATAGGAACAAATTAAAATCTTGCTTCACCACCCGGATTAGACCACATCATAATTTCTATTGTAATTTATGATTTAGCATCTTGTTGATTACATGCTACTGCATTACAGATCTTTCTGGAAAGAGGACAAACTAGTGCATTCCCAATTACATAACAGTCTCACGAATGTTTAAGTAAAAACCTTTTGTCACTTTTACAAGAATTAGTATGTGACCTGACAAACTGTTAAATCAATCTGAGCAGAGACATATAAAAGAGAACATGGACTCTGCTAACTCACTTTCAGCTTTTGTGTCCTTAATAATTAGCAACTGAACAGAACCATGTTGCCTTTAATTGCAACATTCCCTAGATGGCTGAATCTGTGGAAAGTAAACTGACAGAATTAACAGCCAGCAAATAAATTTCTTGTTCTGCAGAGGTATTTTAATAGATTTGAATAAATTATTTGTACGGGACATCCTGAAATATTTCTACCCCATAATGTTTTCACCACCTTTGCAAATAGTAAAGATAATATTACAAATGGTTTTGAGTCAAAGACATGTATGGTGAAACCTGAAGAAGTGTTTCATGGTTATTCTGAACTCTTTGATCAACAATTTTCAGGCATCTTCCTCTGCTATTTGACTATTTCTGCAAAACTCTCCTAGAAAGTTCTTCACCATACCAACCACACAGTAGTTATATTAGATAACTTTGAAGCAAGATGTATTAATGCACTGACTCCTTTGAGCTCTACAGTCATCAACGAAACACAAAACTCCCCTAATACCTCAGTATGTTAGTATCTCTAATACTAGGCTTTAGAATGCTTCTGAAACGGGCTCAACTCCCCAAAAAGTACTCCATAATGTAAAGATGAAAGGTTTAAACAAGTCTTGCCTTGGCTTTTCTTCATCTTCCCATTGCAATTCAGTCTCTTGATGCATTTTAACCTCTACTTGTCATCTCCCAACCTGTTTCCTTTTTCCACAACAGCCTCTCCATGCAAACCCCTACTTTCTACTACCTAGTTTTGTGTCCTTCTTCCCCTGAAAGCCTCTGCCTGTTGATACTAAAAATGCTAGGAACTACTAGGTTAAAAGTTCCTACCGTACAGTGACATACAAATAAAAACTCCCTTATGTCTATAATGTGTGTCTAGTTACTATTTACAGCCTAAGGTCGCAAATTTGAGAGGGAACACGGCATGCTTCTTCGGCACTACGTGTGCTACCACCAACTCCAAGCAGGCCGGGCACCCGGCAGCGCACCAGTGACAGAAGCCCCAAGTCCCGCATAGCGGCAACGGCCCGCCGGTGGCAGCCTTCCCCCGACGCCTGGGCCACTCTAGAGCACGGGTGACTCCCTACCTCACGCAGGGCGCAGGCTAAACCGGGAAGGGCGCCTCACACGGGGCCGACCCTACGCAGGCCCTTCCCGTCCCTTCCCCACCGGCCCCGGCTCGAGGCGATCCCCGAGTCCCGGGGAGGCCCCAGTCCCCGCCGCTAGCATCAGGAAACGCGGCCAGGACGGGGCCACTCCGAGAGAGGCCCAGCACCCTCCTCCGGCGACGGGGGAGGGTTGGGAAGTAGCGCGGCGGCCGTTGGCAACCCTTGGCGCCCTCTCCCCACCGCCTCCCGGCCGCGCATGCGCACCACCCTCACCTGCCCGCGGCTCGCCATGGCGACCGCCGTCCTTTTCCGATCCGGGGGAGACCGGAAGTGGCGGACGCGGAAGTGACGCTCGAAGACGTTCCGCGCCCTCCCGGCCGTCGCTACCGCCGGTGGTGGTACCCCGCCGAGCACCGCTCCCCGCCGCCGTTGTTCCGGGCAGCCTCTTACCCCCCGCCAGCTCGGGGCCGGCTGCGGCCTCTCGCCGGGCGCTGCCGGCCTACTTCCGATCTTCACCCCTTCTACGGCCGAAAGGGCGGCCCAGCCGGCGGGTGCGTGGGGATGGCGGCCGTGGGTTCGCAGGATTCTGTAATACACGAGGACATGGAGGCATCATCCTTGAAATTTCTCTACGTTATTACAGATTACCACAAAATAATCACCGCTAGCAGGTGTGCTACCACAAAAATCGCCACTAGCAGGTGTACCTACGATTAATACAGCATATATATATATCTCTGCCAAGCTATTACAAATTACTAGCAGCAATCAATAATGGCAGCAATCAACTGTACAGCAACAATCAACATTATAGCAACAACCAGTAACAGCAACAACCAAGTAGATATTTACTATTGCAGGTTACTACGAACTTACCATTAGTAAAGCAACTTACCAGCAAGAAACCAGCGGATACGTTATGACAGATTACTTGTATGTATATATAATACCAATACCAAGCGAGTTAGATTTCAGAAGGGGCCAAACTGTACCTGTGTGGAGGACATGCCCACCCCAGAGAGGGACCTGACCATCCCGGAGGTGGGAGGACAGACCTGGCCGACCCCAACGGTGGTCCCAGGGGACACCATGAAGTAAGAGTCTCACTTCAAAGATGACCCACAGCACGGAGCTTGGAGTCAGCCAGGCCTCCCCTGTGGGAGTCCACGATCTCATAGAAAGTTTCTGCAGAGAATTCCGCCTGTTGAGCAAGGGAGAAGTACGTGCAGCACAGGATGTTTTCAGGGAGAGAGCCCACATTTTTGAAAAAAATGAAGTCATTTTTATATCATAGAGACATAAGAGGGTGTAGGACACCACCACTGTCAGCAGCCAACAAGTGCTGTTGATTTCTGTTTTCTACCTGGAACTGCCAATGGATGATGATTGCTCTTCTTACAGATCAATTTTTATTTTGCCAGACTGTTTACCTGCTCTTGCAGTTAGAACAGCCAATTCTTACTTTCTCAGGGTGTTTTCCCCTTTCCCAGACTATTTTTCACCTTTTCAGACCTTTTCACCTTTTCAGACAAAAAGCTGCTGTTCCTTGTGTTTGCACTTATCAATGGTATCTCAGGATGTGTCCAGTTTCTAGGCACCCAGCTGTACTTAAAAGAGGCTAGCGGCACTTTTCAAGAATGCTTCTGGTTCCCAGGCCCACAGCTCCCAGGCTGGCAGGCAATTTCCCTGTCAGTGTTTTTCAACATTTTCTTCTGTTCAGTCATTTTCCCTTTCTAGCCAGCTCACCTTTTTGGCTGCTCATGTCAAGCTCCCCACAGCCCTGCCTTGCCTTGCCCACAGTGTGATTGACCAGCCCAGCCTCAGCCTGGCCATCCCAAGGCTGTGCCTGGTACTTTAAAACTCAATTGCCATTCTCTAGAAAACAAAAAAAACCACCCAAGCTTATACTTCAATACTTCATCATCCAGCATTAGCTACAGGCAGCATAAGGATTTTAAATGTAATCAGCTTTACTGCTTCGCTAGACCTCTAGCTCCAATATATAGTCTGTTTCATTGTTTAATTGCAATTACAGTCAAAGCTAATCGAAGTGTTGGAACACTAAACTATTACTAAATATTTTGAGTATTTCAAATTTCCTAAATGCAGTTAGTTTGGACTATGTACCTCATAAAAAAACTTCATCCGTTAGCAGCAGCAATGATCATAATTCATAGATCTATTTGCAGGAATAATTATTGCAGCTGTGAATGAATTAATTAAATACTTTGAAAAGGCCTTGTTATATTCAAATAATATAAAAATTGCCATTTAAACGGTGAGGCAAAAATGTATGTTTAAGTCAATTATATGAACGAAAATGCTTTTGCATTTTCAGAGAAACTTCTTAAATTGTCTCTTCATCTCTTAAGTCAGAAATATGAAATATGCTTTCTAGACTGACTCCATGGCAACCCGTGGAACTACTTAAATACACTAACGTGTACAAATGGATCCTGAATAAGTATTTGTATGTTAAACTCTTCCTGAGTCTGTCTAGCTAGTAATATAAAAACTCTGCTTTTACAAAATATGTTTAATTCTTGAGGGGCATAAAATTATTCATATTTTTGATTAATTATCACAGTTAGACAACAATAAAAAGCAAAGAAATTTGCCCCTGAAGCACAATTCCATCCTGGTTTTAGCCATCACACTTCAATACTATCTGTAGGACATATACATGTCAAAATACCTTAATACAGCACCATCAAGTGAGGAACAGAATACCATCCCAGAGTTTGATGTGCTTTGTCACAGCTTTGTTTAGGGTATCTCAAGATATATAATTTCAGAGTTATGACCAGTCGTGGATGACAAATTCTGTTCTTTTTGTAACAAGTTCAGGTAATCAAATGTGGAACCATTTTAGGTTTAAATCACTTAGCAGTATTTATTCCCTGCCTGCCTCCAAGTTGTCTTTCCTGCGAGACTTTTGCATGAGGCAAACATATATAAATGTCTATATTAGAATCTTCCTAGACAAAGCTTGAGGGAAATCAGATTCAATCTATTTTAACCATGAAGTTAAGTTTAGGAAATCAAACTTTGTTGTTACTCTTTTTTTTTTTTCTCTTTCATGTCTCCTACTTTGTGACTCGTATTGTTGTCTTCTAGTTAAAATTTTAGCTGGTTTTGTTAGCATGAAAGTTAGTTAGGCTTGTTAACCATTGGCATGAGCTGCACTTTTGATATAGGGTCTTGCATACAAGCATTTTGTTGTCTACTTGCCCAGATGGTTGGCCTTGGAGATGGTTCTGTATCAGTGTCAGGGATAATTAGTTCAGGAACTTCTAAGGAACTTCTAAGATGTTCTTATGGATGATGAGGATTCTGTCCTTGAATCTGTAGTGAAAGAACTCCTAATCAAGGAAAGCAAGTATTGTTACCATTCTTGAAGTGAAACATCCTGGAGCATACAAGCATATGGACTTTGAAAATGCTACTAATCTGTATGTTTTGAGAACTTGGCAGAAAAGTGAAAATTCTGAGTATCCTAAGCTGAATTACCTTCATTTATTACTAAAAATCACAACCATAGGTCAAGAAGACCATGGCCTAGGTGAAGACCTTTCCCCTGAGCACGCGTAGTAGCTATAACTTGATTGTACAATCAGATGTAAATTACTAACCAGTCAAATAGCGATAGGAGGTACTAATATGATAATGATATTGTAAAATGTGTATATAAACCGCACGAAGAGTCCTGTTCTGTGTGCATGATTTGTGGAAATATTCCACCTTGCACCCTGGCCAAAATAAAGCAATGTCTCCTCTTTAAACATAGTATCTGTATTTCGGGAGAATTGGAACTTTGACCTTTCTTACAGGTAACAGTGTCATACATATATATATTTTACATATATATATATATATAAAAAAGTATATAAAAGCATGACCAGATGTGTAGCTGTGTAGTATTGTGTTGCCCTCGGTGAATTATTGCCTGGTCACGTTGATTGGTCAGCTTTACAGTTACTAAATGGCTTACATGTGGAAGGGCTGGCACATTAAACTGCCCGCGATTTCCCCCCTGCAACAGCCATCCTGATGCTAGCAGTGCCTGACACCTCAAACCATCTATTTTATGACTTCACCCTCCAAGCTTTGGGGCCAGTGCTGATGTTTATGAGAGGCCCCTACCTGCTTCAGCCCAAGTCCTATCTTGATTGGCCCCTGCTGCCCGAAAAGGCCTCGAGGCACTGGTGCAGCCTGTTCACGTTATGCTGTGCCAGGGGCCATGCAGCTTTCATTTCAGAAACCTCTGCCAAGGCAGCAGGGCCTCCAGGACAGGACTCACATCAGTTTTGTGTTTCTCCTGCAAACTTTAGGGTAAAGCCACGAGCAGCTTTGCCAGAAGCAGTCATTTGGCGGCAGGTCAGAGTCTCAAGAAGTCACACTGGTATTTGGGGTAGATTTAATGCGGCAAGAAACAATATTTCTGGGTGCAACAGCCCCTCCTGGTACCCCACTGCCTCTCCACGGCTGACGCTCTTTACGCCACACACCCCAAAGCGTTTATCCCTCCGCGGAGTCTCCAGCAGCCTCCTCCCTCCCCCCAAGTTGGATCCCTCCGCGCCTCCCTGAGCCCCATCACCCCGCCTCAGCGAGGGCGGGACACCGGAGTGGGCGGGGAAAAGCGAAAAAGACAGGCGAAACTACCAATCGCGAGGTGGGCACGGTCGGCCGTGATCTGTCGACCCAATGAGCGCCATGGGGGAGGTGGCGGCCGGAGAAGCGCGGGGCGACGGGCGACGGCGGCCGCGGCCGCCATGGCTGACGAGATTAGCAAGGCGCAGGCCGCCCGCCCCGGCGGCGACACCATCTTCGGGAAGATCATCCGCAAGGAGATCCCCGCCAATATAATCTATGAGGACGAGCAGGTGCGGGCGGTGCGCGGCCGCCCCTCTCTCGCAGCCGGCTGGATCGGGGGGGTGCCGTTGAGGTGCTCGGGAGCGCGGCGGGGCGGGCGGCAGGGACGGGGCCTCTCCGCGCCCTCCTGCAGCGTCCCTAAAGCATCGGGCTCCTTCGGTGCGCGGCCCGGCTCGGCCTGTCGGGTGCTTGGGAGGGTGCAGGGCTGCGGGCGCTGCTCGGCCCCAGCCCCGCTGTGTCACCGGCCTGTGTGCGGAGGAGGGCCTCGGACCCTAACCCACCCGGCGGCGGCCGCTGGCAGTCGCCGCGTCGCAGCCTTACGGCATTGCAGGCTGTGCACGCTATGCTACCAAGGGACGGGACTTCTCACACCTGGTGTAGGAGGGCAGTCGTGAAACCTTAGATTTATCAGCCGCAGGAAGTCTCCTTGTGGATTCCGGGCGTGTGTATCTAAACAGTGCACCGTCAGTAGCTGCTTTTGCGCATCAGAAATGCAGGTCTTGATGTGCTTTTCAATAGCATTAAGGAGATTATACAGCTGTGCCTGCTAGGCTTTAATTATGAACCTCTGACAGGGATTATTAAAGTAAGGAATTACAGAGAATTACAGCTTTCTTTGCTTTTCACTGTTTTCCAAGATCATGCTTATGGTACTGCTCTGTATTTTTGTGAGGATGTGCATCCTTTCTTTCCCAGGGTTAAAGCTGCGGGAGGTTTTTCCTCAGCTGTATTGGCCACATCAGTGTAACGTGAGCACTGTGGCTGATTGAGGATCAGGCCATTGACTTTGATGAGGACTTGAGAGCATATAACCTACTCTGACTAGCATTAGTGCAGAATATTTTCTGGGAGAGTAATCACCTGCAGTATCTCAGTTGATTTTTACTTTAAACTATGCAGAAATGTAGAAATGCTTTTAGAGTTTAGTTCCCTACAGCAGATGATCTTTAGTTCATTTTGTTGACTCTATGAAGGTCATTTTGGAGGCACCTGGAAATATTACAAGGGAAAAAATATAAGGAAGGCTTTTAATCATTAATTGACATGCAGAGAAAAGGAGATATTAAAAAGTACAAAGTCTCTGTGGAATTAAGCCTTATCACTGTTGTTTTAGTTGTATCTAAACTTGCTGAAATGAAGGTTGGTTTACCATGCACTCATGGACTTTCTGAGATTGTGGTTTTGTTTGATACTATTTCTGCTCTCTGTCCCTTAGAAAATTATTTGCTACCGGTCTTCTGCTTGTTAAATTCTTTGACTCAGTTTGGCCATTTGCATTCTGCCTCTATGTGGACCACATAGAATAGAAAAACTGCTTACAAAATGATCAACTCAAAGTAAGATTTATTGAATTAGGTGCAAATTAGTTTTATTCATCCATTCTTTGCTTACCACCCTTCTCTGGGAGGAACAAGCTATTCATCAGAGATTTAAAACTGGGCATTATCTTCTTAAAGATAGCTCAAAATAGGACAGATTGGAGTTAAGCAAGATAAGGCATTGTTAACGTAAGTAAAATGTGGGCTTTTCACCACCTTTACTCTTGGCAAAGCCCACAGTTTGTCTCAGTAGAATTGAAAAGCAGTACCGTCACATAGAAAATTCACTTTATTGATTTATAAATAACTGAAAACATCTAGGAAATACGTATTTTGAAGAATGTAAAGTATGTGTTTATAAGTGTGCACTCTCTGGCTTAACTCAATCAGTCACTACAAGATGTTTTGCCATTAAATGTGATGGGTAAGTCAGAGATGCGCTTTGGTTAGCAATGGCAGAAGGCATGCTCGGTGTGGGCATCTGCAGATTGTGGTGGTTGCAGTAGCAAGTCCTGGTTCTGGCCATTGGCACAAAGAGGCATCGCTTCCTTGTCTCTTGTTTTGCTTTCTCTTCTATTTCTCTTACCTATTGGAAGTTCGTATCTTGAGATTTATTTGATGTAGATAGGTGCTGCGTGCAGTTTCTGATTGATAGTAATTTTGATACTTCCATAAAATTACTTGGGAATCAACTGCTTACTACAGATGTTCGTATTTCAAAAGTGATGTCTTTCCCTCAATTTGAGAATGTCTGAAAGAGAGCCAGTCTTAATACATTATTTCGAAATAGTATTTTTCTGAAATACTTGGTGCTGTTGAGAACAGAAATGTAATATGGCCTCAAACACATAATTTCAGGTTCTTTGAAATTACGTTGGTATCTTTGACAAAGGCAATATTCAGACATAACTGGAAGATGATTAGCAACTATTTGCCATTTGTTTTATTAAACGGGGTTTTAATAAAAAAGCAAAATAAGCATAAGTGTGCTTTTTATAGGCGTGCATGCCATCAGCTCTTTTAGTTGTTAGGCATATGTAGGAATAATAAATCATGAATCTATTTGCATATTAACTTGCTGAGAAGACTATAGTTTTTAAATAATGCTTAACACAGAATACTGATTATTTTTTTCATACTAGCACGTCTTGGTAAGTAGGTGTTTTGTGTTAGAAATTAAGAGGACTTTGAATAGTGTATCACTCAAGAAAAATCAATGTCTCTGCTTATGTTTGGGGTATCTGGTAATCTGATATATATGTGATAATAAGTATGTATTTAGTGGGGCATATTGATTTACTTAAACTGTTGCCTTTCTTTGAAGCAAATTATGTTTTAACTCTTTGCTCTTCCTTCAGTGCCTTGCGTTCCATGATATTTCACCGCAAGCTCCAACACATTTCCTAGTGATTCCTAAGAAGCCAATTGTCAGGTTATCTGAAGCGGAAGATTCTGATGAATCTGTAAGTACTCTAGAAGCTTTCTGTACACCAAACTGTGCCTTCAATTCATAATTTACTAGACTTCTCCCCTTCTCCTCTTGACATTTTAAAGTGACAAAGTAGTTTTCAGATTCTATAAGCCTTTTCCTCTAGCTTAGAATGGCAATGGAGTTAAGGTTTTCCAGTAAAAGTAGTGATACAAAGCAAAATGTATTTATAGTGCAAAATGCATTGTTATTTTGGAGTACAATCTTGATATCCGTTTTCGTGGTTTACAGCCAGTAGTACTTCTCTAACATGGGCTTGGGATTTTTGGCAGGTCAAAGTTAGCTGAGAGGTGCTATATATTTCATTTGTAACTGTAAAGATCAAGTTCGAAGACTTTGTAGATCAAGTTCAAAGATTTTGTAAAACTTTACATGATAAGATAAAGTTTCTTTTCCACCAGAATTATATATGTTGCCTGAACAAGTAACAGGGTCTTTAACCATGAAATAAATATAGCTTCTGTGACACTTTTGTAGTCTGTTACTGTGTAGCTTGAAGAAAAATCTGTAGCTCTTCCCCCTGCCCATATTATGCATAGTCAGTCTTTATAGCTTTTCTTGGAAAGTGTCAGTTGCAAGCAGACAAAAATTTGAAGAGCAGTGGTTGAATTTATAAGAATTTGCTTACTAGCTTACCTGAGTGGTTCTCTGTTCTCAATTCTTACCTTCCTGCCCTTTCCCCTTTTGGTGTGTTTTCTGTTTGTTTTTTTTTCTTTCTTTTTTTTTCCTCCAGCTTCTTGGGCATTTAATGATTGTTGGCAAGAAGTGTGCTGCTAACCTGGGCCTGACCAATGGATTCCGGATGGTTGTGAATGAAGGGCCTGAGGGTGGGCAGTCTGTCTATCACGTACATCTCCATGTTCTGGGTGGTCGTCAGTTGGGCTGGCCTCCTGGCTAAGATTTTTCCACCGCAAGAGTTAACTGCATGCATACAAATTACCGCCAAGTAGATTTAATATGTTCCCCATCAATCTAGCCACTTTAATGCTGGGGTTTTTTTGAATCCTACAAAGGATAATAAATGCTCTGAACAACATTCGCACAATAAAGATTTAGCGTGTGGGACTCCTCTGTGTCTGGTGTGCCTTACTGATGGAAACAATTCTGCAAGTTGAGATGGTGTTCTCCAGAGTTTTAAGTATGTAGCGTGTTTCAGTCTGCCATCAACAGCTCTCTGTAGATGGTGTTTAACTGCATCATTTGAAACTTGGAGGTGCAACTGTTTAGCAGACTTTCATGTCTTTTGGGAAGAAAACTTAGAAGCTTTTTGAATGTGGTATGCAAATATTCATAAAGCCAGTGTAGGCTGCTGCTAAACACTTTCAAAAAAGCGTTCTATGTGAAATTCCAAGTATGCCCTGCAAGGGCTGTGTCAGTACAGTGCAATGTGTTTAGGTTGGGAGGGACCTTAAAGATCATCTAGTTCCAACCCCCCTGCCGTGGGCAGAGACACAATCCACTAGACCAGGTTGCTCAAAGCCCCGTCCAGCCTGGCCTGGAATACTTCCAGGGATGGGGCATCCACAGCTTCCCTGGGCAACCTGTTCAAGTCCCTCACCACCCTCAGAGTAAAAAAATTTCTTCATAATACCTGTTCTAAATATACCCTCTTGAAGCCATTCCCCCTTGTCCTATCACTACATGCCCTTGTAAAAAGTCCCTCTCCAGCTTTCTTCTAGGCACCATTCAGATACTGGAAAGCTGCTATGAGGTTCCCCCCGGAGTCTTCCCTTCTCCAGGCTAAACAACCCAAAGTCTCTCAGCCTGTCCTCATAGGAGAGGTGCTCCAACCCTCTGATCATCTTCGTGGCCCTCCTCTGGACTTGCTCCAACAGGTCCATGTCCTTCTTATGTTGGCGACCCCAGAGCTGGGTGCAGTATTCCAGGTGAGGTCTCATGAGAGCAGAGTAGAGGGGAAGAACTGCCTCCCTCAGCCTGCTGGCCACACTGCTTTAGATGCAGTCCAGGATACGGTTGGCCTTCTGGGCTGTGAGCACACATTGCTGGGTCATGTTGAGCTTCTCATCCACCAACACCCCTAAGTCCTCCTCAGGGCTGCTCTCAATCCATTCTCTGCCCAGCCTGTATTTGTGCATGGGATTGCCATGACCCACGTGCAGGATCTTGCACTTGGCCTTCTTGAGCTTTTCATGGGCTCACCTCTCACGCCTGTCCAGGACCCTCTGGATGGCATCTCTTCCCTCCAGCATGTCAACCACTCCATGCAACTTGGTGGTGGTGTCAAACTTGCTGAGGGTGCACTCAATCCCACTGTCCGTGTTGCCAACAAAGATGTTAAATAGTACTGGTGCCAGTACCAATCCCTGAGGAACACCGCTTGTCAATGCTCACCACTCTAGGCATAGAGCCATTGACCACAACTCTTTGCGTGTGACTGTCCAGCCAGTTCCTTATCCACCAAGTGGTCCATAGGTCAAATCCATGTCTCTGATTCAGAGACCAGGATGTCATGCAGAACAGTGTCAAATGCTTTGCACAAGTCCAGGTAGACAACATCTGTTGATCTCCCCTTATCCACCAACACTGTAATGCCATCGTATAATGCCACCAAATGTGTCAGGCATGATTTGCCCTTAGTGAAGCCATGTTTACTGCCAACAACCACCTCCTTATTTTCCATGTGCCTTAGCAGAGTTTCCAGGAGGATCTGCTCTGTGATCTTGCCAGGCACAAAGGTGAGACTGACCGGGCTGTAGTGCCCGGGGTCTTCTTTACCCCTTTTGAAAATGGGGGTTATGTTTCCCTTTTTCCAGTCAGTGGGAACTTCACCAGACTGCTATGACTTCTCAAATATGATGTATAGTGGCTTGGCAACTTTATCCACCAGTTCCCTTAGGATCTGTGGATGAAACTCATCGTGTTCCGTGGACTTGTGCACCTTCAGTTTCCTCAGCTGGTCTTGAACCTGATCTTCTACTGCAGTGGGTGGTACCTCATTCTCCCAGTACCTGCCTTTGCTTTCTGTAACTTGGGTGGTGTGGCTAGAGCCCTTAATGGTGAAGACTGAGGCAAAAAAGTTGTTGAGCATCTCAGCCTTCTCCATGTCCCAGGTGACCAGGTCTCCTGTTTCCTTCCGGAGTGCGGCACCTGTTGGAGCTATTTGTCAGTGGCTGCTTTATAAGGCTCCATCTTTCTGATGAGAAGGGATAAAGCAATAGTCTTAATGACAGCTGGGGTAGTTCTATAGCACAGTGATAATTTACTTCTGTGTTGTGATTTTGATGGAATAAAGGACTTGAAATGAAAATATTGAACCGTTTCTGTAGGCCCTTGTAGGATGCTCAAGGCATTTCATCTTGGCACACAGGCAGCGTGATATAGTATGTATACATTTTAGATTCCTGATTTTATTGGGCAGACTTTGTCCTTCAGTGAATAGTACTTTCTCTGTGTTGCTGCATACAGTTGTTCAAGCAACACTGTCACAGAATCTCCAAGACAATGGATTTTGCTGAAGTTTGGATTACAGATGTGTCTGCCAGTATACATATAAAGTAACTGTTCTTTCTG
Source organism: Anarhynchus alexandrinus (assembly GCA_008711295.1). Classification (NCBI taxonomy): domain Eukaryota; kingdom Metazoa; phylum Chordata; class Aves; order Charadriiformes; family Charadriidae; genus Anarhynchus; species Anarhynchus alexandrinus. Next base: position 1,025,947 of record VUYV01000228.1, on the reverse strand, counting down.
TTAAAATTGAGAAGTCCCAGCTAGCCAGTTTTTATGATGGAAGATACTTGGAAGCCTTTAGGCAGATGCCTTAAGAAAAACTGGAGTATTTGTGTGCACCACTTCTCTAGAGTATAATTTTAACACCAAAGGTATTAGAGAAAGAAATGTGGGAGTGTAGAAGGTGGAAACGTAAAGGCTGTGAGTTGCGATTTCTATTCAGATAAAAACTTTTAAGTTTGGTAAAGGCATTTTAATTCATCCAACCTGAAAGTATTCTGTAAGTACCTCTGAAGGTTCTGAACCTTCAGAGTTTTTACCCTAAGACATGACTTCAACTGGAAGATCAGCAAGCGCTTCTAAAGGTAGCTGATCTATAGTTGAGTTGGGATTAAAAAGATGGTCCTATAGTGGTACCCTGACAGCTGTTCTCCTGGATGTCCTGCACAGAAGTGAAGAAGAAAACCATCCAGCCCCTAGAGGTACAGCATCCTTGAGCAGAGAGCTGAATGCATATTGCAAGAATGAGGTACTGCTAGCAGATACAGTAGGGCTACAGTAAAGATTTATGGCTGGGAAACTTGCTATCAGAACAAGTTCATGAAAGGCACTTAAGAATATTGAGATTAACCATTGGCACCTAAATGCGGGAAAGGGCATGCGATGTGTGTACTACTTTCGGTTTTCTAATTTCTGTTCTCTTATGTGTGTGCTTTATACCAACATTGGCATTTGTGGATTAAAGCATGACTGCTCAAGTTAATTGCATCACTGCTGGCCCCTGTATGACAGTAACCCCATAAAGCTTTTGTTGTTTTACTTGGAATCTGACTTGCAGAGGTACTTGTTTCAGGAAAGTAAGGACTCCCAAGTGAGGCCAGAACCATGGACTTGTTGCAAGGGTGGCCATGAGGCAAGCTTGCTAACCAGTTTAGGTAAGCTTAAGAGTGTGTTCTGCAGTACCTTGAAAACCAAAGATTGATGCTCAAATGGTGAGAAGAGTAGTACTGAGACAGCTATCAGACAATGGTGAATCCAATGTGGGAAAAATATAACTGAAGGAAAACTTTCTTTTCCCTAATTTGTGGCTGTGAAGAGATCACTGAACCTTCAGGAAACAGAAGAACGGGGTATTAGTTGCCCTCTTCTAGTTCTTAAAAGCATGTGCCATTTTCTTGCTAAAAGGTAGACTTCAGCCTCCCTGCCATCAATTTTCTTCTGCTTGAGTTGCGGTCTGTTACTTCTGTGGCTAGATAATCATCTCTGGTACAGCTGCTCTGTCCTCTAATTTTTAAGGTGAGTTACAAAGTGAGATATGTTAACTGCATCACGGGGAGACAGCAAACTTAATTTCAGATATTAAAGAAAATAGGGAGATGGATATGGGAAAGTAGGGTTATCCTACATAGCCCTTGAACTTTACATTACTGCTGGATCTGAGACACCCAGTGGAAGATGTCTTAGTCTCTTCTATTTCTTCAAGTAATCAAATGTAGTTAGATGACAGAAGCCTGTAAGCAACCCAAGGACTTCACCTTTATTTAATCTTTGTGGTTAGAAGGTGGAAATGATTTACCTGAAGTACATAGAAGCTGATGTATTGTCTGAAATTGAATTGCTGTTGTGTTTGTGTCCACTTAACTGAATGATAGAGCTAGGCAACATCTGTTGTTGTCTTTGTAAACTCCTGGAGGTATCTGGAAGGTGTTCCTGCTTTGCAGAGGTAGGGATGGAGTAGGGAGTGTGTTGGGAAACAATAGGGGGAATTTTGGAGAAGCTAGGTCTGGCTTAAAAATTCAGGAAGGCTGGATTATTACTCTAAATTTTAGTGGTCTCTGGTGGAATTTATGTCTCATCTTGCAGATAATACCACTTATATTGCTTCAAACCAGTGACAACAAATGGATATTAAGCACTAATCCACTGAAAAAGAGCTTGGCATGGAAAATTACTGGTAGAGAAAGCTTAGGGATCACATATTTATTTATTCCATTTCTTGAGGATTTAAAAAACAGTAGTCAAGACGTATGTATACTTCAGTGTCTGTCTTTGAATTGCAACTGGTCTTTCAAAGTGAATTTGGCTGTGTTTTAGTTTGTGTTTTTGGAGCGGTCTTGGGCTGTGTGGATTGGATTCTTCTTGAATGAACTGGAAGATGCATTCCAGGACAGACTCCAGCCACAAATAGGCATTTGGTCTGTGTGTCCATACTAGAACTTGGCAAAAGAACAAAAACCAAAATGCTGAAATGTATGTAGTAGGGGTGTTAGATTCTCACATCAGCTTTACATAGTGAGTCTTACTGATGTGTACTGCTTGCTAATGTATTATTTCTAGTAAAGGTAGCATCCGTGGGGGTGGCGAAAGAGACATGAAAAAGAGGCGAAGCTCACGCAGAAACTACAGTATGAAACTCAGAAGATTGTGGACTGAGAAGGAGAAGGACTCAGGTTTTATGAGGGGCTCACACCACAGAGGGTAAGTTTGGTCTGAAAATATTTCATTGTCCTCAGGACAGTTGAAAAATGCAGAGAGTAAACTGACTGCTTTAAAGGATGTGTCTCCAGCTTACAGAGCAACACAGAATACTTAAGCATTCAAGAGAGTGAAATGTTAAGTTTATTGTTTTTGTCCAGCTTGAAGTCCTGGTTACACTAACAAGAGCATAGCTATGTTCAAACCCTCTGTGTGTTTAGGTTTTGTTTGTATTTGCTGCGTGTTCCTTAAGTGTTAAATGAGGCAAAAAGGTTGATGAATGACAGGGATGTGTTTGAAGGAGGCACGGAAAACGTTGAAGGGTCCATGCTAGCTCGAGGTTGCTGTGGAGCTACAAGAGAGTTCCTTCTTCTTTGAAGCCAGTAACTGTACTTAGACTGTTCTAGTTCTGGGACTTAAAATTATGCAGAGGCCCAAGTAACCCTCTGATCAGTGTCTGAGAGAGCTAAACCGCATGTCATGTTTATGTCAGTTTTTAAAATGTCAGTCACTGAGTTTGTACTAACACTGCCTAGATATGAAATTTTGCATTCTTTTAGGTATTTGAGCTGTCCAGTCCTGTTGAGACAAGCTGACCACATGTACCCATGCAGTTCTTGAAAGTACAGTAACTTACTGACAGTAACTGTTGCAGATTTGGACAAGCCATCCTGACTGAGGCTGGAGTTGTCTTATTTCTCCTTCTTCTTTGTTATTTTCTTGTGTGTTGGAACTCATTTCTGTGGACTAGATTGAATTTCTCTCAAGAGCACTGTATTCATGTTTTGTCTGATTATGGCTGTATTTGCTATGGATTTAAATAAAGAGTTCTCCATTCTGTCTGTTTCTTCTCCAGTTATTGGGGAAAAAAGAGGGATGACAACAATTTCCTTTAGTTTTTAACAGACAGGGAATGTCTGTAATAAACTTGGCAGAATGTAATCTTGTTTTATTGTTATTTTCAGTTAAGAATTTCTGTCCTTTTGACAAGCTGTAATAGTGTACTCTAGCCAATTCATAGCTGAGCTTGAAGCAACTGTGGAAAAATCATACCCTAGGCTAATACTGTTGGGCAGAGCTGTCTGCCAGGGTTGGCCACCAGGTACCTGCCCTATACCAGTCATGAAGGAGTTGAAAAGGAGATGTAGGCTTTATTTGACTGTAATATACTTATGCCAAATACTTCGGCTAGTTACAGGGCTGCCAGGTGGAAAAAAACTCGCATCGAAGCCTAAAATATAGAGTCTTCTGTGTGGAAGTTGAAAGGGGGTGGTGGTTTAAGGAGAGATCACTGCTTTAGTGACTGGGGTAGGAACATGACTCTTTGGAGATAGGAAACTTGGGAAATGTCCGGGGATCCAGCCCCTTCGAGGGGGAAGCTTCAACAAAACAAATGTGGTTTTCTTTTTCTGAGAAACAGAAGGATCCTGAGAGAAAAAGCATGTAGAGGTTCCAGAAGAAAGAGACTACCTCATCTCAACTCACGGTAAAAGTGAAAAACTTTAACTGGCAATCCTGCATGCAAAGGATAAAAACAGTGAGTATTAGCCTGTTGGATGTTCTGTGTGTTGGAAACCCAGCAACAACTATAAAGATGTTACTGAGTAGATGTGAGCTTGGTTAACTTGGTCTTGCTAAACTTGGTCAAAACAGAGACAGGAGACAATGCCCTGAGGGTTTGAAGGGTAAAGGGACAATAAGTGAGGGTGGAGCTGTAGTTCCTGACCCATTTGTCAGGAAGGATTTGTACTGTTGGTTTGGCTGAAGGTCAAGTACCAATGAGTCTTTTATAACTGATATTTCAGTAGCAGGGAAAACTCACAGCTGAGAACAACTATACTCCAAAACAATCAGGTATTTTTATTTTGTTGTAGCTGTGCTTCTGTCAAATTTTGTCAATGTAAAAATTCTGTTACTGTGAAGAAGATAACGAGTTCTCTAGAAACTTGATAAAGCATTGTATTGATAGTGTATGTTGGTTGAAAGATGGAAACTAGATGTGGAAAAGCCCCACCCTACTATCTCATAGTGGGGAGGGGGAAGAGTGTTTTGCCTTGCTTGTGGCTTATATTTTGTTTAAAGCACTCAGGGGCCTTGGAGTTGTATCTTCTTGCAAAATAGAAACTGTTCTGTCAATTTGTTTGTAAAATGTACATCTGTGCTGCAGGTACTTCTTTTTTTTCTCCAAGGGCAGCCAGTCTCTGCTATTTTACATAGGCACAAATGTATATAAGTGTTTAAGACCATGGCAGTTTGAACTTACTGAAGCAGCTGGTTGGAGCCACAGTGTTTTAGTCTCTTACAAGGTCATTTACCCTTGCAGAGTTGAGATAATGCTATTTATCCCTATGTCCCTGTTTTAGTGTTATAATTAGATCTAGACTATGGTGTGTGTGGTGTGCGTGGAATAACAGTTCCAGAAGCTTCATTTCAGGAAGGAAATGTCTGTGTGGAAAAGGAAAGGGAGAGGTGAGGGAAAAAAAGAGACAGAGTAAAGTGAATATGGTGATTGAATGGGGTGATGCTGCAGTTAAAATCTGTGCCTGTTTATATTGTGTTAGGGCAGGAAGGGGGATATTCTCATGAAAGACCTCTTCTGCTTTCTTAAATGACACTGGGAACTTGTGTATTCCCAGTGCTGTTCTCTCTGGGCCCTTGGCTCAGTGCACAGGTGTAGAAATCTGGAGATGAAGTTGTGTAGCTCCAGGGAGTGGTTGCTCCTCTCTGATTCAGCTCCGTGCTAGGGGTCTGTCTATGTCAAATAACCCAGTGCAGGCCAAGGGAGGCTCAGCGTCTTGATTTGCATCAGAGCTCATCCATGTATCTATAACATTTCTGTACTCTTGCACATAAGGGACGTTGCAATAAGATGTGGTGACAAACCTAACCTCACACTACTCACATAGGTCTTCCTTTCTGTAGTCTTTTGACTGGAATGCATTCAACAGTTAGATTGCAAATTACACTACTTCTTATTGATAATGTTCATTCTTTTTTCTTTACTATAATTTCTGCAGAAGGATTTAACTTGATTAAATTTTTAGTCCAAAAACTTTACCCCATAAATTGCATCTGGATCTCAATTTAGTGAGAACACTTTGTTTTATGCTTGATGGAATGAATCAGCTTGTCACCACCTTTTTTGTAGTTAGAAAAATCTCATCTGATTCTTAATGTGTTTTTTTTATCATTTAACAGCTCAGCAGTGTCCACAAAATTGCTTCTGGTTTTATTCACAGTAGAGGAAACTACATGCGTTTGCTTTTCCAGCTGTGACAGAAACATTCAAATTTTGAATCAAAAGATGTGAAGCAAGTGGGAGGCATGGTGCAGTTTACTTTTTGCTCTGAGGTGTCTCTCTGGATTGCATTGCGCTCTCCCTGGAGACTCCAGTTACCATTAAGTCATAAGCTAGCCTAGGGTCTTCCTCTGTTATTTCAGAATGGAATTTCAGCTTCATGGCCAAACAAGATGCATCATGACTGTAGTCCAGTGGTTAGGGTGCTTATTTATATCCACTGAAGCTTAGAGAATTGTGGAAAACACTGTCATCCTAGTCTCAGAAGATATGTTGAACACCAGCATGAGAGTCAGACTGATACAACCATTTTGCAGAAGAAGCTGGGATCAACAAGAGGGTAGAATTATATTCCTGTATTTTAAACTCAAGTCCTCTGTCCCATACTAAAGGCATATGGCATATGATATGCTGACTACTTTAAATGCAAAATACAGTATGCAAGGGTAGACATTTTGTAACCATTAGATTTTTCGTTCAGATAGCTTTTCTTAATTAAAAGAAGAAGGAAAAAAAAACAACCTCTGACTGTATTTTGTAAGTGTTCTGATCTTGTTTGTTGGAGGGTGTGTGTGTGGGGGTGTGTGGTGTCTGTCTGTGTATGTGTGTGTGTAAGGTATGCTGTAAGCAGGCTTACTACACTCACCCTCTTTGAAAAAATGTGGGTAAACATGGAGCTTTCTGGACATAACTGGGTAAAACAAATGGGTTTCTTGCACATTTAAGCACTTGCAGGGCAAGGGTCTTGTTCTGTCTGGATTTTTTGGACATGGGTGAGCTACGTGTCTGTGTCGTCTTCAGGATCATTATCTTCAAAGTTGAGTGAGAGGCCACATAATTACAAAAACCCCCGTGCATAATTAAATGAATGTGCTATCTATTGCAGAGGAATAAAAATTATGTTTATGAAACTTTTTACCTTTGTAAGAGGTTTTGGTTTGGAATGTATTTATGATTAGTAGTAGCACTTCTTTGTCAATATGTTAAGAAAATGATTTAATGAGTTCATCCCATATATTACTGTGGGAAAAGAAAAAGTGTGTAGCAGAACAATGACCTTTGTCTTCAGAAGAAGAGACTTAAGCTTCTTGAGTGAACTTGTAGGTGGGCAAGCTGTGAAGAGTAAAGAGGCCCAAGACAGCTTTTTGATTGTCAAGAATAGCCTCCTTCAGGCACAGGAACTGCATGTTTTGAAGTTTGCAGACTGAGGAGATGTGGCAGGAGGTCCACATGGCTGAATGGGGGTCTCTGACTGAACTCAAGTGTGGAAGGCCCTTGTGACATAGGTGGAAGTGAGGATGGGATACATAAAAGAAATAAACATTGCTCTGATGGAGTAGAAGAGTCAAGCGCAGCTGGAAATGAGATTTGTGGTGGATGAGAAGGGTAACAAGAAGGGCTGTTAAGGTGCCTAAGCAGCAAGAGTGGACTAAAGAACATGTAGACCTGCTGAAGAATGGAGTGGTTGGCCTAGTGAGAAAGTAGAAAAGGCTGAGTTACTCAACGGCTTTTTTTGCTCTTCTTTAGGAGAAGCTAACTGATGGGGACCTTTTGAAGTTCAACAGGGTCAGGTGCAGAGTCCTGCACTTGGAAGAGACCAGCCTCGTGCAACAGGTACACTGAGGTTTGACTGGCTAGAAAGCTGCCTTGCAAAGCAGAATCTGGGAATTTTGGTGGACAACAAGTTGAACAAAAATCAGCAGTGTGCCCTTGTAGCACGCTTCTTCTTCATTAAGCCTTCACTGCCTTAATGGAGCAGTGTCAGGTTGGAGGCCTGTAACCAGTGGTGTTCCCCAGGGGTCAATACTCGGTCCAATCTTGTTCAATATATCCATCAATGACCTGGATGAGGGGACAGAGTGTATCCTGAGCAAGTTCGCTGATGATACCAAACTGGGAGGGGTGGCTGACACTCCAGAGGGCCGTGCTGCCATCCAGCGTGACCTGGACAGGCTGGAGAGCTGGGCAGAGAAGAACCTAATGAGGTTCAACAAGAGCAAGTGCAGGGTCCTGCACCTGGGGAAGAAGAATGCTAGGCACCAGTATAGGTTAGGGGTGGACCTGCTGGGAAGTAGTTCTGAGGAGAAGGATCTGGGGGTCCTGGTAGATAGTAAATTATCCATGACCCAGCAATGTGCCCTTGTTGCCAAAAAGGCCAATGGAATCCTGGGCTGCATAGGGAAGAGTGTGTCCAGTAGGTCGAGGGAGGTCATTCTCCCCCTCTACTCGGCACTGGTGAGGCCACAACTGGAATACTGTGTCTGGTTCTGGGTTCCCCAGTTCAAGAGGGACAAGGAACTGCTGGAGAGAGTCCAGCGTAGGGCAACAAAAATGATGAGAGATTGGAGCATCTCCCTTATGAGGAAAGGCTGAGAGAGCTGGGATTCTTTAGCCTGGAGAAGAAAAGGCTGAGGGGACACCTTATTATTGCTTACAAATATCTAAAGGGTGGGTTGAAGGAGGATGGAGCCAGACTCTTTTCAGTGGTTCCCAGTGACAGGACGAGGGGCAATGAGCACAAGTTGGAACATAGGAAGTTCCGTTCCAACACACGGAAAAACTTCTTTACAGTTAGGGTGACAGAGCACTGGAACAGGCTGCCCAGGGAGGTTGTGGAGTCCCCTTCTCTGGAGATTTTCAAGACCCACCTGGATGCAGTCCTGAGTAATGTGCTCTAGGCAATCCTGCTTTGGCAGGGGAGTTGGACTAGATGATCTCTAGAGGTCCCTTCCAACTCTGAAAATTGTGTGATTCCGTGAAGCCCACCCCGGGCAGCGTTAGCAGCAGCTTAATTGAGGGAATTCATTAATCCCCTAAATTCAGCACTTGTGAGATGGCATCTGCAGTTCAGCATGCAGTTTTGGGCTCATCAGTACAAGGAAGATGTAGACTATATTGGAGAGAGACTAGTGGTGGGCCACAGAGAAGGAGGCTGGAGCACATGATATATAAAAGGAGTCTGAGAAACTGCGTTGTTTTGTCTTGAAGAAGGAATGACTTGGAGAGGTCTTTCTAGTTTCTGTTTTCAGCTAACTAATAGGTCTTCACAGAGAAAACAGTCTCCTGGAGGTGCAGAGGGAAAGGGTGAGAAGCAATGGGCTGATGTTGAAGCAGGAGAAATTCTGAATAGGTATTAGGAAAAGTTCTTCACAGTGAGGATGGTCAAATGCCGGAGCAGGTTGTTCAGAGGGGCTGTGCCATCTTCATCTTTGGAGATGCTCAAAGCTTGCCTAGAGAAGGCCCTGGACAATGTATATCTGACTTCAAAGTTGGCTCTTGTCTGAGCAGGGGAGTGGACTAGACAGTCTCCAAAGGGCCCTTCCAACATTGTTCTGTGGTTCCATTAACAGCAGCATAAACATATTCAAAGAAGATTCAAAATAATATGATGGAAACAACAAGAAAGCCAAAATTGCAGAACTGAAATAAAAAGCATGTGAGAGAGGAGTGAGTTGTGTTTGATATCCTGTAATTTTGAAAGTATAAATTTGCATTTATAAGACTTCATATGTTTGCACAGAATTTATGACATAACTCACTCCTTTTGTTTTGAGAGCCAGAGAAATCCCATATTAAGCTGCTCATTGTTAGCCACAATTAATTAGAAATCAGTGGCTGGAAACTATTATCAGAATGTGGAACACATATCTTTTGAACACCAAAGGAAAAGAAATGCAACAAAAGAGAATCAGAGCTGTTATGAACAGACTGAGTTTTCTGTCTTGAAAAATGCATGATTGTTTCTTGCTTTATGGGACATAAATGGTATGAGAAGTGTGGATAATGTCCCCTGCCCCTTTCCATCCCCTGATGGACTGCAACTGTCTTGGGATGTCAGTCAGTTATTGTTAGTCCCATGTGAACTCAGACAATAGTGCCATTTTCAACCTTGTTACCTGGAAATGAACTGTCTCATTTCTCAGCCAATAGACCTTTATATGTGCAACTACTCTGACACTGATAATGTTGATAGGCTTAGATAGTTAGTGATGGTGACTGACAAAACAAAACCCAAACCTAAAATGGTGCAACTTGCATTCTACCTAAAATTTTCATTTTATAAAATATTTTGAGCGTTGTGTGAGCTGGTGCACATGTCAGATGCTTGCTTCATTTAAAATGTATGTGTAAAATGAACATGTGTTACGTGGCTTAAAAAGTAAAGCACAATGTAATGTATAAGAGTTCTTGTTTGCCTTTATACAGTAGCGTCTGGACTTTTGACTGCTGCACAGCAATCCCAGGTGACTGCTGTTTGGATAGCAAGAGGCCAGTTCTGTGCTGCCTGCTGGGTTGCCCACATTGAAGAGAACCTCAGCATTTCTGCTGCCAAGTCAGGTCAAAATTTCTAGCTGACAAGAGGAGGAGATCTTGAAAGAAAAGCTTTTGGTCAGATTTATGTGTTTGAGTTTTAAGACGCTCTGCCTGGCATTCTTGAGGTTTTTTCAGCCTCTGTTGTTTTAAATAGCTGCATTGATTTGAATATTATGACTTATAAAAATGGTAAATTTTTTGTTGGAAAAAATGGTGAATGTATGGCTACATGTGGTTAAAAGGGTAGATTCTTACATAGTTTTGTTTCACAATACTTCTATAATAAACTATAAAGTATGCATGATGAAGTGTCAGCACATATACTTAATTTGACCATTAAAAGATACAAAGCAGATTAATTTGATGTTATATTAATGGAAGCCGTTACAGCCAAACAAAAAGCTGTTCTATTAGTACTGGAGCCTGAAACTCCAACCCCCAAACTTCAGGTTGAATCTTAGTCCTCTCATGTCTTCTTGTACCTAGAGTATTTAGAAAAGCTAGCTCCTGTTTTGCTTATGTTTAGGAAAAAGTGGAAACAAAGGTGTACACATGATGTAAATATACTTGTCAACATTGTAAATCGTGCTGCAAAGATTTACAGTTAATTTGGTTAGTTGGTATTGTGATGTAATCAAATAGGAAAAAATATTTCCTCTGTCACCTGGATTTTTCTGCCTTTTGGACTTCTAATTAAGGAGGCCACATAGTTAACCTGGATTAAGAAATTGAAAGATGACAGTATTTGGTGAGTGCAGGTGTTTAAACTTTCTTCACTGCCCTGAAGGAACTGACCTGTGGCAGTTCCCTGGCTAATCTAGACACTTGTGGCCAGCCATTAAAATTCTTCCTCTTTTCTTGCCCCTAAAAAAGTTAAGTTATGGCTGGTTAGTGCTACATTTTTCTAAATCGTTATGATCAGTCTAAACTTTCTTGCAGTTCCCATTTTGAAAAACACTGGGATAGACTTAAAAACAAAATAACTTTTAATCAGTCTTTCACAAGGAAATATTTTATTAGTTGTTTATCCTGAGCTGCTAAAACTTATGAAATAAAATGCATCTGATGTGTTTCAAAGCTAATGTTGTTACAAAATGAGGTAAAAAAAAGACTACATTATAAAAAGCAAACACATAGGAAATGGAACTATGTATGACTGAACAAAATAGAATAAGAAAGATTCAGACAATCACAAATCTAATAATTATGTAGTGTAAGGAGAAGAAAGAAGCCGAATTTCAAGACAGATAATGGGGTGATGGGAAATTGAGACTGAGAGATAGGAGATTAAATAAATATGGCTTACTGAACTTGACTTCCAGTCCAGATGTTAAGTAAATATAATTTTAATGTATATTTTATTGAAATATTTTTCAAATGTTCTTAGCAAATTTTTGTCTTTGAGACCTACACTGGTTTCAGTGGGAATCATATTCAGCCTTCCCTGAGCAATTCTTAAAATTCCTTATGTCCTGTCTGGCCACATCAGGGCATATTAAAATATAATATTCTTGTGGTAGGGAAAAACATATTGGTACCCAATGAAGGACATCCTAATTCTAGTGTGTGTTCTATAATTCAAATAATGTGTACTTTGGTAAGATGGTAAAATGAAAAATGCCACGCCCAAGTATCCACACTGAAATGTCCTTGTGTCTTTGTTACAAATCACCATGCTGTCTTTTCAATGAAGGAATACTTTCTTGAAGTGGCAGATAAAATTTCTGAGCAGATTCTCCTAAATGTACTTCCTAGGCCGGGCCACTTGAGAGCAGCATAAGACTATTGTTAAATGGTGTTTCAACAGGGGCCTTGGGCGTCCTGGCTTTTTACTAACAAAATGCGAATGCTAACATCAAAAGTTATAAGAATTTAAGTGATTCGAAATTTTAAATGGCTTCTTCTCTGATGCACAAAATTTCTTGTTTGCAGAACAGCATGCATCAGTTCAGCATGACTGGGATGGATAGATAGCCTTTTTCAGAGTTTCAGCTTTTAATTAGCTTGATACAATCTTAAGAGCTGCTGTGTGACAGTTAAGAAAAAAATCTTGCTGGTGTCCTTGTGCATCATGCATTGATTGTCCTTGAGAATTTGTTGCATAAACTGGTGTTCATATGAACTTGATGTCTTCTGGAAGGTCCTTTCCAAGAATTATCAATGCAAGTGCTACCAAAATTATACTTAGTTTCATGTTTTGGAAGTGGAATGTGTAAAAACTTATCTTCACATCTAATAAATTGTCATTGCAGGCACATAAAACATATGTGGTTATGTAGCACTTTCCTATAGGAATCCTGCTGTTCGTGTCTCATTCAGACAAATACTGGATGATTGCAGTGTTTCATTACATTTCTAGGACTTTCAGTACATTTCCAGTGATGAGTGGCATTCCTCAGGGAATACGGGGACCGGTGCTGTTTAACATCTTTGTTGGTGACATGGACAGTGGGATTGAGTGCAACCTCAACAAGTTTGCCAACACCACCAAGCTGTGAGGCATGGTTGACACACTGGAGGGAAGGGATGCCATCCAGAGGGACCTGGACAGACATGAGAGGTGGGCTCATGCCAATCTTGTGAAGTTCAAGAACACCAAATGCAAGGTCCAGCACGTGGGTGACAGCAATCCCAAGCACAAATACAGGCTGGGCAGAGAATGGATTGAGAGCAGCCCTGAGAAGAAGGACTTCAGGGTGTTGGTTGATGAGAAGCCCAGCATGAGCTGGCAATATGCATTTGCAGTCAAGAAGGCCAACTGCATCCTGGGCTGCATCAAGTGTGGCCAGCAGGCTGAGGGAGGTGATTCTGCCCCTCTACTCTGCTCTCGTGAGACCTCCCCTGGAGTACTGTGTCCAGCTCTGGAGTCCTCAGCACAAGAAGGACATGGACCTGTTGGAGCAGGTCCAGAGGAGGGCCACAGAGATGATCAGAGGGCTGGAGCGCCTCTCCTATGAGGAAAGGCTGAGAGAGTTGGGGCTGTTCAGCCTGGGGAAGAGAAAGCTCCAGGGAGACCTTATTGCGTCCTTCCAGTACTGAAAGGGGGCCTACAGGAGAGCTGGGGAGGGACCTTTTACAAAGGCATGTAGTGATATGAGGATGAGGGGTAATTGCTTCAAACTGGGAGAGGGCAGATTTAGATTAAATATCAGGAAGAAATTTTTCACTTTAAGGGTGGTAAGGCACTGAAACAGGTTGCCCAGAGAAGTTGTGGATGCCCTGTCCCTGGACGTGTCCAGGGCCAGGCTGGGATGGGGCATTGAGCAACCTGGTCTAGTGGGAGGTGTCCTTGGCCATGGTAGGGGGGTTTGAACTAGATGATCTTTAAGGTCCCCTCCAACCTAAACCGTTCTATGATTCTATGACTGTATTCAGAACGTTTGGAGAGAAAGGGTCATAAAAATCTCTGATCAATAACTTGGAGTAGACTAACAGACACTCAACTGTAGTTTTCTTCTTAACTGTAATTATATGGCAGTATAATCTTGCTTTCAGAAACTATGGATTTATACACTATATTATAAAAACCCCAACTCAATAATGCTGTCAATCACTTAACATTGATCAAGTTTTTTCAAGTCAGTCTTTAGATGGAGGCTTGTATTTCAATCAGCAGGAGGATAAAAGTCATGTTGTCAAGGGTATTCTGAATCTCATTGGCTCTTTCTATTTTTTATCCCCCCCTCCCCGCCCCAGTGGGCTTCTTATATCTGATTCACTAGTTCCTTTAGTTCCTTCCATATATTTTGATTTAAACTGCTGGTGATGCCATGTATGCCTCAGAATCTTACTGAAACAGGAACTGTTCCTGTGTATTTCATGGGCAAACACTGCAATTAACTGAGGAAAGAAATAATTTGCCTTGAAATACCTGCTAAGTAGTGATGATTGTATGCAAAGGTTATGGGCTACAAGGATCGAACAAGGAAAAACCAAGCTTTAGAAAGCTGGTGTGTGGAAGCAGTTTTGATTTTGAGAGAGAATGAGAAAGTGAAAAATAAATGTTGTAGTCTAAAACAGGATTAGGCATATGAATCTAGAACCAGATGAGAGTCGGGTTTGGCTTGAATCCCTGTGAGTTTGCCATTTTACTAGAGTTTAGTAACTCTCAAATAAGCTATTTTGTCCCTTAAGAAGTCCCAGTGTCTTGGGGGACTATGATTTAGAGTAAAAAGGACCATATTCTGGCTCTTTGCTTCTAAAGTTGAACTATAACTAACTAACTTTCTAGGATCTAAATGAGTTTTTTTCACTGAACTCTGTGGCGTATGGGCTAGGCCTTAACTTCTGCAAATGGGAAAAACATCTGCTGTTAGAATGCTGTCAGATCCTGTCTGACCCAGCAGGGTAGGAGCTTTATTCTGACTATTAGTGATGATCACTTGCTACCTACCAACCTGTTACTGGACTGAGAAGTTTTGGAGCTGTCAGTCTGCTTTTCTCAATAAGTTTCATGTTGACATTGAGATTTGCAAGTATGGGGCAAGCTCGTAAGACAAGGTCATTGAGTTGTATATTCTTTTAAGCAGAGGGGCCTGTTTGTTTGACAGAGCGTCATAAGTATATGTGGTGCTAAATAAATTATTCCAGATTAAGGGAAAAAAATAATGCAGGAGTGCTGTCTTTAGGTTAACTGCAGACTTGTGTTTGAGTAGAAAGCATAGTAAAGTGTGCTGTAATTCTGAAGTTGAAAGTTGTAGCAATAAGTAATGAAAACTAATGAAAGATTTGTATTTCAGGTTACACTGCTTCATCATCTGTAAATATCCTTCTCAGTCTATAAGAAAAATATATTCTGTTTTCTTTGTGCTTTTTCCTAGTTGCAGCATATGTGTACATGTCTGTACATTGCAAAAACAACAAAAGACTCATGGAATCATAAACTGGATAAGACTTTTAACACAATGTGTATCTCATTTCTGGCTTTAGGATGCAAATGATTTGAAAAGGTAAAAACGAAGTAGAGAAAGATATATTTTCTGAATTGGAATACCCAATTCAAAATACCTTGGGAATACTCCTTTCAAGATGTAAATTGTTTTAAAGAATCTGAATACTCAATTGAAAATACCTTAGGAATACTTCTTTTGAGAAGTACATGGTTTTAAGGGTTTTATTAAATAAAAGAAAAAAAAATAGTGAAACCTGATAGGCACAGTACGGCTCTATAAAATCAGGAATGACTTCTCCTACACCTTCCCCTCCCTTACTCTGGGAGTCTACTGACTCCTTGCAACTTTTTCAGAGACCTGATTTGCAGAGCTCTTCAGGGCTTGCTGTTTGCTTTATACATGTGTCCTGCACTCAACAAAGCTCCTAACAGTTTGAAAAAAAATGCATTGCTTTAAATATCCTAATTCACTGGACAAGATCTTCCATTCTCTGTCGTGCAGACACTTTCAGAAAGCCACAAAGTGGTAGGTGACAAGCAAGGAAGACTTGGGAAATCGGTGAGACTGAAAGGCGTTTAATTTTGAGGTGTAACAGCAGCTCATGAAAAATATTTTCCAGTTAGCTTTTGTGATCCTTGTAAACCATTAAAAGTTGCTGCTGGTGAAGCTCACATCTGAGTGTACTTAATTTCCTACTTGTACATGATTGGTGCAGTAGGAACTAGAGGTGAAAACTTAATTATATTTGGGCCTCAAAGTAAGATCTTACAGTTTTAATTTTACCCAGCTGCTTCAAAAATAGCCTGTGTCTCTTTACAAATTAGTGTAGTTAACAAAATAAGAAGAGTTGTAGGAAGATTTTAGCATTTAATTAAAGCAGCTGAAGTGGGGAAGAAACAGACCAGCTTTTGTTCTCACAAGGTCTCTTTATGTTTAGTGTAAAAGCTGTAGAAGTGTTTGTGCAAGTGTATTCTATTATATGATTACTTGCATTAACAACCTAATCCAGATGCTAAAAAGCCCAACCAGAGGAGATGCATTACCGGACCTGTTGCTCACCAATGCAGAGGAACTTATTGGAAGGGCCTAGGCTGGTGGTAGCCTCAGCTGCAGTGATCATGCCGTGGTGGAATTCATGATCTTGAGGTATATGGGCCAGGTGAAAACATCCTAAACCTTAGGAAAGTGAACTTTCAGTTGAGGAACTAGTGGCTGGGACACCCTGAGAAACTGACTTCAGGGATAAAGGAGCAGAATAGACCTGGCACCTATTTAAAGACATTTGTCAGCAAGTTTGCAGGTGACACCAAGCTGAGTGGTGTGGCTGATATGCTAGAGGGAAGGGATGCCATCCAGAAGGACCTTGATAGGCTGGAGAAGTGGGCCAATGTGAACTTCCTGAAGTTCAGCAAGGCCAGGTGCAAGGTCTTGCACCTGGGTTGGGGCAGTCACCAGCATCAGTACAGGTTGGGTGGTGAATGGGTTGAGAGCAGCCCTGCAGAGAAAGACTTGGGAATATTGGTAGATGAAAAATGAGGTATGAGCTAACAATGTGCACTTGCAGCCCAGAAAGTTAATTGTATCCTGGTCTGCATCAAAAGAAGCACAGCATTGTGCTTGCTTCTTCTGGTTGGAACATGCAAGCTGGTGACTGGGCTTCAGTAGATAAGTGCATTTTTTTCACAGGTTAGGTTAGATGCTTGCTTGATTTTATCTCACTCATACACCAAAGATGTGCCTTTCTATGACCATTTATGAGAGCAGCATTTAATCCTTGAATTAATATATGTGAAACGCAAACATGACTGAATAGAACATGAGTCAGAATTAGCAAAAATGTTAGCAGAGTCACATTCCCAAGATTTTGCTCAGTGTATCTGGGCTGTGATTGCCTTAGCTGGAACAGCATAAACTCTGAGGTTTTCTCAGCTTTGTAATAGGACTAGCAGGAAGTGAATGTATTTTCAGTACTGTCTGTGACTGTGACTGAAGAACATGTTCTGTAATAAGCTGTTTAATGAACTGAAGATATAAAATGGTTGTATTTTCTTTTTTAGAATTCTACTTCAGATCGATTAAATGCAAGCTGCAGAACAAAAAACCCAGTGGTCTAGCTTTGATACTTTTGACCACTATAATAGGGAAAATTAGTGTTCAGCTGCAGCTAAGTTTATTTTTATGTTTTCACAGAGAAGAGATGGATGAGAGACGGAAAGCAGAAAATGAATTTGGGAACAGTCACTTTTCATTTACCTAGAACCTCTAAATACATTATGAAGGCACTAGACCCCCAGGGAAATACAATGCAGCCTTGAGATGCCTGGCAATCCAAGAAAAAGGAGAGTTGTGAGAGGCATTACCTCTGTATGCTGACTTGAAAAAGGATTGCTCAAACTTCTGGCTTCTCTCCCATGAAAAATTCAGTCAGAAAGCCACAGCTTTATTTCACATCTTTCCAGAATGTGTGAGTTTCCACATTGTTGCTCATTTCTGTCTCATTTTTGAAAAGCACTAACTTTGTCTGTGCTACAGTGGTTTCATGTGTTCATATCTAAATACTTAAAGATACTGGACTCCCTTTTCTTTCCCCAGTAATGTGGACCTGAGGCAGATTATTGCCAATGCTTGCTGTTCTTTTGGGTATGCTCTGAATCAAGCAGGAGCTTCGACTGAACCAAGCCTTACAGGAAATGGGTTTTGGAGTAGCCCACCTGACTAAAATTATTTTATAATGCCAGTATTTTTGGTGAGCTCTTATCACTGACTGAGAAGTTCAGGAATCAGTTTTTCACTAGGCAGACTTTGGACAGTCTTTGCATTCAGTTTGTCTTTTAAAATATAAAATACTTTTTTCTTATCCTCACTTGAGGTAATTTTATACTAAGCTCTTAGCCGATTTGTAACTTTTGTATTCAGATACAGCAGAGTACCTCTGTGGGAAAACAGGATTCATTCCTCCATTGTATCCTGTTCCCAGCTTTCATGAGGCTAAATTTGTAGGAGTGTCAAAAAAATGTGCACTTATAGGTAAGAAGCGATTCGAGCTTACAATAATTCCTTGTAAGATGTTCAGAACCCAGCTAATAAATGAAAATAACCAGCACCATATTAACACCAGATGCTGGCAGGGAAATGAGCAGAGCACTACTTGAGATTAGAAAGGAGACAGACAATCACCTTAATAAGAGCTCTGTCTTGCTTCTAAATGGAAGTTAAAGCACTTGCAATAAAGAGGTTTTTAGCAAGGTTAAAACCATTTGCATAGTACAGCTATTGCTGCTTTTTCCAGAAAACAGCAGATAGCTGTTGTAAATAGCACTCTTACACACACATGAAAGCTATGGATTATTTTCTATTTATTTTTATGCTGCTTTTAATATGAACATTGATCTATCCATATCCACCAAAGTGTCAGGTGTTGTTATGACAGCTACACGCGTGATGTAATACTAGGTGCTTCAGTGCTAATTTCTGTTTTCGTAATTGGAATTAGTTTGGGGTATTTCAAAGATGCTCATCAGACTGCTGAGCCTACTGCAAGGTTTTGGTTAACTATATGTGAAGAATTATATTAGTGTAGGCTTCCCTACACTGCTTCCCAATATACCTGATCATTAGAGTGAAGAGTTAATGAATGCTTCTGTTCTTGACCTGTCTGCCACCACTGGTGATGTAGTGTCAGTGATAAAGTTTGCCAGTCTGTTTGATATAGATGAATTATTTTGGCCATCTATTCAGCAATGTAGTTGCTTAAACAGTACGGAAAGAAACAGTAAATTCCTCTGGGCTTCAATGTGCTGATCAGAAGGCTCAGAGCAGCATGAAGGAGCCTGTGTCAGACTGTCAAATGTCCTTGTAAGGCAGTTTGTGGGGGGACCCCATCTAGCAATATTTGGGGTGAGCGAGAAGTGGGGTTGGGAGTTGGGAAGGTATCTCAAAAGCAGGCTCTGCTCTGATCTGACAACCTGCAGTTGGAGCAGCTTGGGGATGCTGCTGTGATTTTGAGAACAACAAGGACAGTCTAATTTACGAAAAGTCCTTGTCAGTCCCTGGAGAATTGCAGAGAATCAGAAGGTTCCAAAATGCTCTCAAGTCATTTTAACATTCTTTCCCAGGGTATTTGTTGCTTTTGGGCAGCTCATTCTGTGTCATGCCTAATAGAGGAGCTGCAGTGCATCTTGCTCGCTTTCTAAGGCCACCCTGTATCTGCTTGTGTTATTGCCACTTGTTTTGGCACCAACTTTCTGACAGCAAGTTTCTGTAAATGAATCCCAGTGGTGGTGAGGAAAGAGACTGTGACTGAGATTCTCCCAGTAAGATTAATGGCAACTACATTTTCTAATCTGGGGAAGAATCTATCCCCTTGTTATGCTGGCAGAAATGAAGGAATTTTACAATTTAGGGAAATATTCTTTCTTATAATCTGTATGACAGACCATGACTGGTGCTTTCCTACAGACACAAGTGAAAGCACTACGCAAGGGTGATGAATAAAACATTGAAGCTAAGGTTTACTGTATGGTTCTGATATGAATATTTGTTCATAGTATTTCCTGAAAATTAATTAATACACAGGAAGAACAGCTGATTCCTGATTGCTCATACACAGTGCAATCGTCAAGGTGGAAATAAACAAAATAATTAGACAAGCTTCAGTGTTACGGGAATGAGATCAACATTTGTTTACCAGTAATTCAGCTATTCCCCTACAATCCTGCAACTGAAATACACTGGTAAAAGCTGGTCTCATCCTCTAACATGGTATTTGACTGGAGTGTGCTGTGAGCCTTGAATAGTTCTTAGCATAAGAGCTCTATGGACCATGGTGTCTGTTTGTACTGAACCCACGGTAATGAACTGCCTTGGTTTTGTGATCCGGTGATGCAAACAATATATATCAGACTTCTCCAAATATTTTTTGGTATTGTTTCCTTCTGTTGGTTAAGCCATTGAAGCAGTCCATATGGCTTGTGATGTAAGAAAGAATTGTGTTTATTGTGCAAAATGTATTTGATGCCCCGACTATTGTTTTGTTAACTCTGAACTGTTGTCCCTTTGTAAGGCTGAGTGTCGTTATCTAAGCACCAGAAATAGAGACAGCCTCCACTGACAGAAGGTAATTTCAGCTCACATCCTAGCTTTCCTCTGAGGAAAATTTTGCATCCTATCCAGACAAGTGGTAACCTTAAACTGAGTTCTATAATTAGTTTGTGCCTTTAAACTGAGTATTTGTAAAATGGGACAAGGGATTAGGATGGGTAGAATTTCATTGGGTTTTTAAGCATCTCACCGAGGGGCTAAATGTTATCATGGGTCACCTATCAGAACTGTCAGATCTTCCTTTCAGTGCATTATTCTTATAATAAATATGAGAGTTTGACTTCATTCTTTTTCATACCTCTGTTTTCCTTCTGTGAAGACAGTCTTTTTGCTTTCCATTAGGAGACCAAATCCAAAGTAATTTCTTTTTTTGGCCACTGCCGTTGTTTTTTGACACCATGTAGTGATCCAACGTACGGTGATACTTATTTTAAATCATTTGAAATCCTCTTAACGTGGAACACCCTAAAACGGGCATAAATAATAGAATAACTAAGATGTGAATGTGTCTCCTGTACTTATGCATAAAATAAGTTCTAAATGTGTGTTTAGAATTTTTAAAAAAAATTGTATTTTTTTTTGTAAACTGTTTCACTTTTTTCCAATTTAGGAAAATTTGGTGTTTCATGAGAAGTTGCATGATATCCAATTAAGTAACACAAAATTTAAATGAAAGTCTTTCAAGCAAGAGAATTATGCAGAAGAAAGTAAGGGATGTTGGATAATTGTGTTGAGGGGTGATTCTTCTTAACATCAACCTGGTTCTACTCAAATTAATAAGATTTTAAGGTACATCTTTATATCCAGCAGCTTTTTCAAACATGGAGAAATGGATACTCACTCAGAACACAATCACTTTAGGAATCACTTTTTGTGTTACTCTTCCACATGTGTTCAATGAACCTACATCTGCTCTGTGAGAGAAATTGGGAGTTTGTTACAGACTGCCCAATCAGGAAGATGAGGCTGATGAAATATTCTATAAGCAGATGGGAAAGGTTTCACGATCACTACCTCTTGTTCTCGTGGGGGACTTCAGCTTCCCAGATGTGTGCAGAGAGGGAACAGTCCAAGAGGTTCTTGGAGTGTGTGGAAGATAACTTCTTGACACAGCTGGTGAAGGAGCCAATTAGAGATGGTGCCCTCCTGGACCTGCTGCTTGTTAACCAAGAAGGACTTGTAGGAAATGTAATGGTCGGAGGCCACCTTGGGCATAGCGATCATAAAATGATGGAGTTTTCAATTCTCGGTGAAATAAGGAGGGGGGTTAGCAGAACTGCCACCTTGGACTTCCGTAGGGCAAACTTTGGCCTGTTCAGGAGACTGATTGGCAGAGTCCCTTGGGAGGCCGTTCTGAGGGGCAAAGGAGTCCAGGAAGGTTGGGCACTCCTCAAGAAGGAATTCTTAAAGGCACAGGAACAGGCCATCTCCGTGTCCCAAAAGACAGGCAAGCGGGGTAGAAGACCGGCGTGGCTGAATGGAGAGCTTTGGCTGGAACTCAGGAACAAAAGGAGAGTTTATGGCTTTTGGAAAAGGGAGCAGGCCACTCAGGAGGACTACAATGATGCAGTGAAGCTATGCAGGGAGAAAATCAGAAGGGCCAAAGCCCAACTAGAACTCAATCTGGCTATTGCTGTAAAAGACAATAAAAAATGCTTCTATAAATACATTAACAACAGAAGGAGGACTAGGGAGAATCTTCCTCCTTTATTGGATGCAGGGGGAAACACAGTGACTAAGGATGAGGAAAAAGCTGATGTACTTAACGCCTTCTTTGCCTCAGTCTTTAATAGCAGGACTAGTTGTTTGCTGGGCACTCAGCCCCTTCAGCTGGAAGACAGATATGGGGAGCAGAATGAGACCTCCATAATCCAAGAGGAAATGGTTAGTGACCTGCTGCACCATCTAGACATACACATGTCTATGGGGCCAGATGGGTTACACCCAAGAGTGCTGAAGGAGTTGGTGGATGTGCTCACCAGACCACTCTTCATAATTTGTCAGCAGTCCTGGCTAACTGGGAAGGTCCCAATGGACTGGAGATTAGCAGATGTGACGCCCATCTACAAGAAGGGCTGGAAGGAGGATGCAGGGAACCACAGACCTGTCAGTCTGACCTCGGTGCCGGGGAAGCTTATGGAGCAGATCATCTTGAATACCATTACATACTATTTACAGTACAACCAGATGATCAGGCCCAGTCAACACGGGTTCATGAAGGGCAGGTCCTGCTTACCAAACCTGATCTCCTCCTATGACAAGGTGACCCGCTTGGTGGATAAGGGAAAGGCTGTGGATGTTATTTACCTAGACTTCAGTAAAGCCTTTGATACTGTTCCCCACTGCATTCTCATGAAAAAACTGGCTTCCCAAGGCTTGGGTAGGTGTACACTCTGCTGGATCAAACACTGTCTGGATGGCTGGGCCCAGAGAATGGTGGTGAATGGAGTTAAATCCAGTTGGCGGCCGATCACAAGTGGTGTTCCACAGGGCTCAGTGTTGGGGCCACTCCTGTATAATATCTTTATTAATGATCTCGATGAGGAGACTGAGATCACCCTCAGTAAGTTTGCAGATGACACCAAGTTACGTGGGAGTGTTGAGGTAGGATGGCTCTTTAGAGGCACTTGGATAGGCTGGATTGATGGGCTGAGGCCAATAGTATGAGCTTCAACAAGGCCAAGTGCCGAGTCCTGCACTTGGGCCACAACAACCCCATGCAACACTACAGGCTTGTGGAAGAGTGGCTGGAAAGCTGCCCGGCATAAAAGAACCTGGGGGTGTTGATTGACAGCCGGCTGAACATGAGCCATCAGTGTGCACAGGTGGCCAAGAAGGCCAACAGCATCCTGGCTTGTATCAGGAATAGTGTAGCCAGCAGGGCTAAAGAAGTGATTGTCCCGCTGAACTCAGCACTGGTGAGGCCACACCTTGAGTACTGTGTTCAATTTTGGATGCCGCAGTATAAGAAGGACATTGAGGTGCTGGAGAGGGTCCAGAAAAGGGCTGGTGAAGGGTCTTGAGAATGTCTTATGAGGAGCAGCTGAGGGACTTGGAGTTGCTTAGTCTGAAGAAAAGGAGGCTGAGGGGAGACTTTATCGCTCTCTACAAGTACCTGAAAGGAGGTTGTAGAGAGGTGGGCATTGGTCTCTTCTCATAAGTACAAGTGATAGGACAAAAGGAAATGGCGTCAAGTTACGCCAGGGGAGGTTTAGGTTAGACATTAGGAAAAACTTCTACAGTGAAAGGGTTATCAAAGACTGGAACAGGCTGCCCAAGGAAGTGGTTGAATTGCCATCCTTGTATGTATTTAAAAGCCATCTATGTATGCTGCTCAAGGACATGGTTTAGAAGTGGGCCTGGTAGAGTTAGATAACAGTTGGACTTGATGATCTTAAAGGTCTTTTCCAGCCATAACAATTCTGTGATTCTATGATTTGCACAGTGTGCGGCACAAGAGGGTGATGGTATCTGTCGGTCTGTACATGTTGCCATAATTAATACCTGATTGTTTCCTGGAAATTCAGTCACTATTTGACTAGATGACTACTGGTAAAGTAGTGCTAGTGTTCGGGTTAGGCTGAAGCCTTCATCGTTTGCGAAATATTTTTATGCAAGACCAGTCATAGGGAGCGCATCTGGGTAATTCTCTAGCTTACTTAATTCACATTTTCAGTTAAGTAGCTTTGGTTATCTAACGTTGATTTTTGTCAAGCCCCATCTGCTCTTACTTCTTTAATTTAAGACGAAATTTCTTTAATTTATCTTTTTCTTTCTGAGATCTGGAAAAAATGGTGAACTCTGCTTTCTTTTGAGGACAACTGCGGTGGGCTTTCAGCTGGCTGTGCCTTGTGGCATGGGTGTGCAGGTCCTGATCCAACTAAGTGTGTACATCCTAAGTTGAGGGTAGCCTTTAGGTGACCTGCACTTAAAATGGAACACATGCCTTACTGGATTGAAGTTTTAAATGTCAGAGTGATTTTACCTCAGAAACCCTTATGCTTAAAAAAGAAAAAGATAATTTTATTTTCCAAGGAATATCTCTAGAAACTTCTGAGTACATCTATAGTGCTAACGCTATGCAGATTTCTTTGGTTAGCTCAGTCCTTGTGAATGTTTTTTTCTAGCATTTTGGCAGTATGTAAGAACGTGTTGCTTAGCCTTTTTTCCTTCTTTGCCTTGGGGAGCAATAATGTAATATACATCAAGGTACATCTTGAGGTTATGTCTTGCCTGTCAGAATTTGTTCTAGATCACTGGTTTGCCTGATTATGATGGGGTCAAACCACAAAAAAAGTGAAAAGTGTCTCAGCTGGCAGCTGCAGTGATAAAATTAAAATTCAATAGGAAAGAAAGGTGTTAAATCAGGCTTGATTCTTAATGTTTTTATAGGTCATCAGGGCTAATCTCTGAATGAAGACAAACCTTTTTTAAAGTGTATTACATAAAAGAATAATTCTGATTTTCATTTGAGACATGGAGCAACTTTAGAATTAGCTCTTGTGCCCTCAGCTGTTTGAAATGATCAGGGTGTCTGTCTTAGTTATCCGTATCGGTCAACCACAGAGGGCAGTGACCAAAGGAAGAAACCAAAATTTTTAGGGGCTGGGAAGGAGAGAAATGAAGTTAAAATATTTGTTAAAGACCATAATGCTGGAGTCATACTTGTGCTTGCTGTAGTTCCTCACTGAAAGTGAGAGTTGCTGGATATGTGTAAGGAAGCCCTAATTCTTCTTTCTGGCTTCTGGACATCCTTATTTCATAGACAGAGCACAGAGATAATCTGATCTGCACTGATGTCTCCACACTTGTGGAAGAATTTGAACTTCAGAGAAGTGTTTTTGCATGGACAAGGTTAAGAAAGCAGATCTTGAAGAGAGTGAGTGATTCACTGATTTCTGATTGAGAACCAATGTCTGCCCCCTTGAAGTGACGCCCTCAAATTGGTTTTCAAATATGTTAATAAAGATGCAAAAAGAAAGATCTTTTTTAGGACTTTGTTTTCAGGACTGATAAAAGACACATCTTAAATGCATTTGTAAAGTGAAGGAAAAACACTGTTTGTGTTACATGTAGGTGGAGCAATACACCTGTGATGACTCTAATAGTACTTTTATGTGCACTATAGCTGCATTTGCAGACAAATGGTCATCTGCAAATTTTAATTATGATTTTTCTATTTCTGTACTCTATTGTTACTATTCTTGACATCCAGCTATAAAAAAATACGGCTGTAGAAGTCACAGTAATTTGCACAGCTCTGCAAGGTGTCCCTAGTACTGCATATTACCCATTATAATTTATCTTGGAAGACATAAATTCAACCCAATGCTCTGCAGCTTCTTTTGGGGCCAGATCAATAGGAGACAGAAAATATATTAGAGGTTTCCCTCTCCTACAGAGGGAATCGGGCAGGGAGAGAACTGCAGTGGATCTGCCTGCTTTCTGTTGAGGTAGTTTTGGCTCACTAATGAATCATGCAATTACTGACTCCTCTGTGTTGGCAGAAATGCAAAATGTGGGAGAATAAGCAGCGTGTTACCTCTTCTCTCTGCCTTTGTGGAAGAGGCAGGACTTTTTGTGGGCAGAGACAAAGGGTGTTGATTTTACGGGGCGAAATGATCTCGGCTTTGTTTCTCTGGGCTTGTCTGTATGGTGATGCTGGCTTGCAACTTAGGTTGGTTTGCCCTCCTTATCCATGCTGCTGATGTGCTGGCTTACATACTAACTGGTCTGCAGCCAGCAAGTCACATCGGAGTACACTTCAAGTGAGAAATGAAGTCTGAGTCTTTTGCCCTGGTCTTAGGGTCCTTATCCAGAAATTTTGGTTAGTAAAACAAGTACATGGGTTTATTACAACCCTATCATTACCACATTCTGATGTTAATTGGCATGAATGGCACTTACAAACCTATTTAAGCTGCTGCTCAATGTTATGAGACTCAATAGATCTATGCCCTTAGCTAGCTAATAAGACTTAACTTCTGCAGGCGTTGCAGCAAATAAGTGTGAATTCCAGATACTCAGAGAAAAGCAATTAATACAGTCTTGCAGAGGGCTGAATCTAATCCTCTAGAGAATCTAGCAGGCATTAAACGGAAAAGAACAATGCCAGAAAAAAAAATAACTGTTCTGATCACTGTGTGTTGTGCCTGTTTTTTCTGAAAGGATGCTTCACAAGTACAGATTTGTATATGTACACAACTGGTTATTCTTATCAAAAGATGTGAATAAAACCAGCTTGACCTCAATGCTCTGAAGCCTCTGACTTAGATATGAACCAGACTGCATGTGCCTTTTTTTTATTTTCAAGTAGACAATTTGTTATCTCATTGACAGTTTTCTGCTGCTCACTGCTATAAATATTTTCTTTGAATATTTCAGCACTTCAGAGTGTCTTCTGTCCAAAAAGCTTGCCCAAGTTTTTTGGAAACTACATTAATTAACCTTTTCTAAACAAGCTGTCTAGGTGTCCTGAATGAATCTAAGAACCCAGTGTGTAAGGTCATCTTTCTTCCATCCTCCTTGAGATTTTTCTTTTCTAGTGCCATTTTTTCAGCCAAGAAGACTCTAAAACTTTAAACTTTTCAAGATACGTTTATAGTTTCATGTATTGGAATAGGCTGTTATTCAGCTGCATACTGTGTTCCTGAAAATGGCTAGTGTTTATGAAGAAGTTAACAAAGGCAGGAAAGAGTGCGGTGATGCTTCCTCAATATGCTTTTCTAACAGTCTGAGGTTGAAAGACTTTCTGGTCTAGAAGTAGTATGGTTTGGGGCTCTTTGACACTATTTAACCATTTTTATTTTTATTTTTACCAATGGATTTGTCCAATTTCCTTGTGGATTTTAATACGCTTTTGTTATCCACAACATTTTGCAACACTGAATTCCTCAGTTTACTGTAAGTGGGTGGTGTAAGTACGTAGGTGGTAAAATACTTCTAATAAACAAAAAACCCCCAACTTTTAAAACCTGACACTGTAGTTTAATTTGATGCCCTTAGGGTTCTATATTATGTGGAATAGGGAATATTCCCCTTTTTTTTAATGGTAACTCGTGATTTTACTGGCCTCTGCTTATCCCCACCAGCTTTTTACTTTCTTTTTGTACAGAAGCAAGTCTGTGCCTTTGTTCATCATTGTTGACTTCTTTTTTAGTTGTTGTTCAAATGTTCCCTTTTGTCTGAACTGCACACAGTACTTATGATATGGACTCATGATGAAATTATACATTGGCATAGTGTTTTTTGTGGTGTTCTCAACTAAAAATTAGAGAAGGAATATTCTATTTTGTTTTTCCTAAATACTACTAAACAACAAACTGACATCTTCAATACAGAGGGAAAGATAATGTAAGTTCAGAAAAAAAAAATCAGTTAGAAAATAGGAGGAAAGAAGGGGTGGGGAGAAAAAAGCCTTGCTTAATATAAGTGTAATTATGAAGATCTACAATATCTCTGAATAGACATTAAATTCTGTAAGTCAAAATGTCTTAATTAAAATATATAGGCTATATTTGCAAGTGGAATTTAGGCATAGTAATATCCAGCTCATAGATGGCTGCTACCCAGTCTCTTTTGCATTTCTTTTATGTCATATATAGTGAGAGTTCATAGCCTAAAAAATGATCTTTATGGAAATCAATGTATTGATTCAATCTGCTGCTTAAATCTGTTGGGATGAATTGTCAAGAGAGGAATGAGACTCTAATCCTGTTCGGAAAGAAATGTTAAAGATCTAACCGGAGACTAGAGAGAGGTAGTGTCTTCTGTTTGGGATTCATGGCTGCAAATCCATGTGTCTGTGAGAAGCTGGATGGTCTCTTTTCTTTCAGGAAGAATGGAGAGAATGTTGTGTAACCATGGCTTACCCAGGGCAGTGAAGGAAATCACGAGCAATTGAAAATGCGTGTATTGCAGATGTCAGAAGTGAAGCAAGATAAAGCTCTAGATGGGGAATTCGGTTAAACAGGGGGTGAGAAAGCAGCTGAATATGAGCTTTGTGAATACCAGTGCTACTGATCTAGTTGATTTGAGGTAGACGTCTCTATACTGCTGCCCTTGTAGTTTGAGCCTAAAGATCTAGCAAAAGTACCTCTGTTTCTGATTGGTACTTCTTGGTACTACCTGAATATGAATGATAAATCTCAGTAAGCATACCCTACAAATATCAGTCCTTTTCAAACGCTCTTGCCTTTTTGCTCCTCCCTGGAGGAGGGAGACAATAAACTTGTATCTTTGTATCTTGACTTTGGGAGAGGTTAAGAAACACATAAAAGGCTATAAATTAGCATGGCACCCCTTCTGTTCACGTAGACTTTTTCATTCAAGAATTGCAAAAGACTGAAGCAACAATTAAGTAAGTCTTTGCAAGCATTCAAATGCAGTAGTCAAACTTTTGAAGCAGCTTTAGAAAAGGTCCTGAAGCCTATTACATTTGTTTGAGATTAGCTTTTTCTCCCCTAAATGAAAGAGGTTAAATACACAATTGAATGATTTTGTAAAATTCCCAGGTCTTCTTGTCCCTGGGGAAATTACCACTAATATCTAGTATATACCCCAAAGTTGTTCTCTTGAGTTTGGCCTTTATACGCCTTGTCCATTCATTTAACTGCTTGCGATGAGTCACAGTTTTTCCATTGACTCATTTGCTTTTAGACCTTCAAACTGTGAATTTATAAAGTCGCGATCTGCAGCTGAAAGATAACCATAATTGGTTACAAAATGTAAAATATGCCTTAGAGGCACAAAATCCTGGGGTCACTGTAAAGCATCATCTTTAGGCAGAAGCTAGACCAGTTTACATGCAGCCACTGCAGGTTTTAACACATTTCAGTGCTGCAGACTACTGCTGCAGAAGCCAA
This sequence comes from Anarhynchus alexandrinus, assembly GCA_008711295.1. NCBI lineage: Eukaryota > Metazoa > Chordata > Aves > Charadriiformes > Charadriidae > Anarhynchus > Anarhynchus alexandrinus. The sequence continues at coordinate 997,025 of VUYV01000228.1, read as the reverse complement.
AAATTGCCAGTGGACCAGGACCTTCTTGCTACACATCATTATGCCTAGAAACTGTTATCACAGGAAGAAAGGATATTGGCACACAAGCGGATAAATTGTGCTTCCTTCCTGCAGGGGTGGCAGTCCAGTCGTGTGTTTGCCACTGAGATTGGCTCTGTGTATTGGGGATTTTTTCTGTTGTTGTGTGGGTGGTGTGGAAACACAAAAAAACCCCAATAAAATAAGCTGCTTTTTCTAATTTCTTTTTTCTTTTTTAGTCAGAGTGAATGCATTTATTTAGTAGGACCCAACGCTTGTAATAATGAAAGTAGGTGCTATAATCCTGTGCTTAATTTTATTTTGTCAAATGTTAGGTCTTTGGAGTGGAGCCTGTGTTCTGTGTTTTATGAATCCCCATGTACATTCACAGTGATGTAGAAATTCTTATCCTTAATGGAAGAGGAAACTGTAAAAAATGGCCACGAGAAGATCTGTGCACCTGGAAGCGCTAAATCTAGTGCAAAGGTTCCTGAAAGTTCCCATGTGCATTAACATTTCTAATGCCTAGAGTTAATGTTCTTATACAACGTGGGTTTCAGCTGATATTTTCCAGTGTTCACATTCCAAAATGAATCGTCATTGGGGATTTAAAGAGAAATTTTTTATTTTCAAGCAGGGATCTAAGCATCTCAAAAACATTTTTACAGACAGAAATAAATCTATTTATAGATGGTTATGGATCAGTTTCATTTTCTCTGTTTTATGTGTTTCTTACTTTTTGCAACTGCAAAGAAGGTGTTGGCCTGCTACAAAGGGACTTGCTTTTTAATGGTCTTAAAATATATTCGAATAGTAAACAGGCAGCTGTATACTTTAGAACTCTGTAATTAGCTAAAGCTTTACTGTGCTTAACAGGTGCAGGTTTGTCTAGTCCAAGGAAGGCTGCCCTTCCCCTCTCCTTGTCTTTCAAGAAAAGGTGCTTCTACTGGAGAAAGTAATCACAACATCAACTGGAATACTGTGTCCAGTTCTGGGCTCCCCAGTTCAAGAGACACAGGGAACTACTGGAGAGAGTCCAGCATAGGGCAACAAAAATGATTGAGGGATTGGAGCATCTCCCTTATGAGGAAAGGCTGAGAGAGCTGGGACTCTTTAGCCTGGAGAAGAGAAGGCTGAGGGGAGACCTTATTATGGCATACAACTGCTGCTGAGGGCAGTGTGAATTCTTGCACAGTCACCAGTCTTCTTGAAGTACTGGGTGGATGATAAGACAGTGGGCAGTAAGGGGGGCAATACTTGTGTGCAATGACAATGCTACTTGATGGGGCTTTCCAAGCAGGATTTGGAACAGCCAGTGGCTAGAGGTGGTAGAGCTTGCAGTGCTGAAACAATGACAGTCTGAACTCCTCAGAAGACAATCACTTGGGTTGGGGAACAGCCAGCAAGTTACAGGGAACTGATGTATTGGGAAAGTCATTTGAACTTCTGTTGCTGGGTGGTGTAATGGAAGTCTAGCTACTCAAGGTGAGGACTGAAACAAGTAGTGGGAGAGCATGCAGAATCATAGAGTAGAATCATTTAGATTAGAAAAGATCATGGAGTCCAACTGTTAACCTAACACTGCATAGTCCACCACTACACTATGTCTCTGAATGCCACATCTACATGTCTTTTAAATACCTCCAGGGATGGTGACTCAACCAATTCCCTGGGCAGCTTGTCCCAGTGCTTGAGAACCCTTTTGGTGAAGGAAGTTCTGCTAATATCTAATCAAAACCTCCCCTGGCACAACTTGAGGCCATTTCCTCTTGGCCTCATGACATGGGACATGGGAGAAGAGACTGACCCCCAACTTGCTACAATCTTATTTCAGGTAGTTGTAGAGAGTGATAAGGCCTCCCCTGAGCCTCCTTTTCTCCAGGCTAAACAATCCCAGTTCCCTCAGCTGCTCCTTATAAGACTTCTCTAGACCCCTTACCAGCCTCGTTGGCCTTCTCTGGACATGGTCCAGCACCTCTATGTCTTTCTTGTAGTGAGGGGCCCAAAACTGAACATGTTATTCAAGGTGCAGCCTCACCAGTGCCGAGTACAAGTGGATAATCACTTCCCTAGTCCTGCTCACCACACTATTCCTGATACAAGCCAGGATGCTGTTGGCCTTGGCCACCCGAGCACACAGCTGGCTCATAGCTCAGCCATCTGTCTACCAATACCCCCAGGTCCTTTTCTGCCAGGCAGCTTTTCAGCCACTCTTCCCTAAGCCTGTAGTGTTGCATGGGGTTGTTGTGACCCAAGAGCAGGACCCAGCACTTGGCCTTGTTGAATGTCAGACCACTGGCCTTGGCCCATCGATCCAGCCTATAGAGCCTTCCTACCCTCAAGCAGATCAACACTCCCACCCAACTTGGTGTCGTCTGCAAAGGACGGTAAGCATACCATTGGTCCATGCTTGGATCTCAGGTTTACAAGAGACAAATGCTTGTGTCCTCCAGACTCCACTCTGCCCTTCCTGCATGGATGTATGAGACACTGTCAACACATTTCTGAACTGCTGCAGTGTGTACAGCAGGATGTTTGTTTCAGAGTAAACTTCACAGATTTTTGCTTGCTTTTTAACAGTAGGCTACAAACTGTGTTGTTTTAGGAGCTGATCGGTGACCAGTGTGCTTGGGACAGAGAGGAAAACATCCTAATCAACTTTCACAGGTTTAAGCAGTCTCCTCTCTTAGTTGGAAATGTCACCCTGTGAATATCAACTGAAACAGCATTTATTGTCTTTGTACTTAATAGCATCCTCCATTCCTTCTACTGGATGAGATGATGTGTAGACTTGCAAATCTGTGCCCTCCTATGACATGGGTTTCTTGACGTCTGAATTTACAGGGCCTGGTAGCGTGGCTAGGAGTCCCCACAAAGAAACCGTGGGCTGGATATTGGAAGCAAGGAGGCTGAGGCACTTCTCTCAGTTTATCATGAGGTACATGTCTCTGTGGGGCAAAATGCTGACCAGAGAAGGCTTTCATTTCCCATCCCCCAGGCTGTCCATCACCGCATCTCCTGGGCTGGCAACCTGAACTACGTTTTCACTAGGGCTTTCTAACTCTGGTGTTCAGGCTTTAGGAACTGGAAGGACCCATGACACTGCAGGGCAGTAATAGATGAGGGTTTGAGAGAGAGTAAGTGGTAAATCTGTCTTTGTATAAATAAGTGAAGGACACCATTCCCAGAGCTGGAGGAACAGATGAGTGGGAAATGAGTGTACCAGGAAAAAGATGATTGGCTTCTTCAGGAAGATGAGAAACCATACCAGCATGACTAGAAAAATCATCCAGGAAAAACAATCCTAACTCAGATTTTGGGGTGTCTTTTACCACTGTAATTATGACATGAAATAATTTTTCCATGCCGATATGCACATGTAAACCTGTTCTCTCAAATGCATAGAGAACTGTGGTGTGCCTGTATTGAGAAAATGGGAAGGAGACAAACAATGAAGAGACAGGGCAACCATCCCAAAAGGGTGAAAGAGAAAACTCAGGGGTTTCCTAGCAGTTTTCTTTAGGTCGCTATGTCAGACCAGTTGTAGAGAAATTTCATGTTTGCCCTTAAGTACCATGCCTCATTGCAGTCTTGAACAGATGAGTCTATGGATCGGCCTGCTCTGCCAGCCCATTAGAATCTAATGTGATGAAAACAGGAGCTGTGAATGGGCTCAATAACAGAGAAAACCAATGTGAATGACAGACTACCAGGACTCTTACAGTTTTTATCACTGATACGGTGCTTGTGCTCATAAAAATTTTTCAGCTAATTTTGTATTAAAGAGAAAAACCGTAATAGTGACTGTAAACTAAGATTTGTCTGGTAACTAATTATGTACTTTTGCCTTAATGTTAGGGTTTTTTTGTTGCTGTGTTATCTTGGCAGATAGGAAACAAATCTCATTGAAGTTTACTGGAGTTATCTACAGATGTCTGGCAAACTTTGGCTGTCTTTAGGCTAGTATTTCAATGCTACTTTAATGCTGATATCACTGGATCAATGCAGTACTGGTCAGTGACACTACAGACAATACAGATACTTCAAGGAGTATTTAATCCTTGGCTATATCTAATTATTAATTTTAGTAATTTTTTTAAGGTCTGCCACAAGAGAAGCAAACCTGGGCTTCACCTTTAGGTGCTTGTTTCTAGGTCAGATGAAAGCATGCCAAGAGATACAAAGGCGTTCAAAATATATCTTAAAATGAGTACCACATTGTTATTTTGTTATTTGAAATACCCTAATTTTTCCTTTCCACTGAACAAGTAATATTTCATAGGTGTAAATTAAATCCATGAAATATAGATTTCTAACATCATCTTCATTATGAAATAGGACTTTCTCTTGTTCGTGATCATGATAGTTTTTCTATGTGTGTTGGAAAAACAAGTGCATGCATGCTGGTTTTGTTAAGATAACATTTTCTAGAACAAGATCTAGTAGGCTAATTGGGTGGATAGCACTGGAACATAGGAAATTCCATCTGAACATGAGCAAAACCTTATTTACTTTGAGGATGGCAGAGCCCTGGAACAGGCTGCCCAGAGAGGTTGTGGAGTCTCCTTCTCTGGAGATATTCAAACCCAGCCTGGATGCATTCCTGTCCAGCCTGCTCTGGGTGAACCTGCTTTAGCAGGGGGTTTGGACTAGATGATCTCTGAAGGTCCCTTCCAACCGCTACCATTCTGTGATTCTGTGACTGATTGATCATACAAGCAAATATCACTTTTGGTATAGATATGTCATTATAGAAGAAGTAGCTGTAGAGAAAATTTGCAAGCATTAAACAAATTTGTGAAATTCCCAACATCTTTAAAAGCATATGGGAATGAGAAAGAATGTATTTCCTTGTTGTTTTATGTCACAGTCTGAACAGGTACCAAGCCCAAAATGAAATTTCACCCAGCAGCTGTTAAATATGATTTATTATAATCGTCACAAGGTCTTTATACAAGACAGAAGACTTCACACAGTTGTGATTCAATTTACCATACAACATCTTGGTTCATTGGTCTATAACTAAAGTTGGAATATCTCCTTTGTAAATTTAGCTTCTTTCCACTTTGTACTGGATTTTGCTTAAAACAAGAATTGCGTTCACGTAGTAATTATGAAAACAACTTGGAAGAAAGAAATATGGCACTTTGGCTTGGATTTTTCCTGTCTAATTTTAATTATCTCTTCATATGGACTACAAGGTACTTGTAAGAAAACTTTGATAACTCTGTGGATCATATTATTTTGTGTATCTTCATCTCCTTTTTTGCAGTCCCACAACAGCCCTGTACTACTGTGACAACTTCAGAGATAACCATGTTAAACTAGTACTTAGTGTATTCTTGGCGTGCTTACGTCATGTGTTACCTTAGTCTTTTCTGAAAATTATAAATCTTACTGTCTAGTTCTTTTCCATTAATTGCCTCTACCCATTTGTTTTGGGATTTACATCTATTAACAAGGAAAACAGCAAGAATCATGTGATCATCCAACTGTTTATAGATTAGTAATAAATGTTTGGCTAACACTTAGTGGTCTACAGAGGAGGACTGACTTGCCTTAAACTATTTTTCTTCAAAACAAAAAAAATTCCGAAGATCCCTAAACTAAAATGTCCCTGAAAAGGAGAAGAGATTGGAGTTTATGGCAGTTACTCTTACTTGCCTTTTTTTTTCTGTAGCCTTGATAATAAAGCCCATTAAAAATGGGCCATTGGCCATTACTGGTTGTTTAAAACCCCTACATTCCAAATCAAAATTAGAGTTATATTTGGTGAGATATAAGAAGAAGCTTCACAGCTTCTCTTGGCAGAAGAACTATAATAACATGTGAAAACTAAATTAACTTATATAGTGTTAAAATAGATGTACAGAATTTCTTTCTGAACAGTGAATACTCACTTGTTTACAGGAGATTAGTTAAAAAGCCTATTTTTAAATTGTCTTTTTAATTAATGCATTTAAGAATAAATGCATTAAGAAATGCAAGGGCAAAAGTGTGTGAATAGCTGAAGTTCAAGAATGTGAAAGATGATTTCTGGAAAAAGTCTACAATCCTTGGAGTCTTGGCATCATTGAGCCTAATTCCTAGGGGAATGAAAAACAGCAATTGCTGTAGTCTGAAAATCCAAAACCCATCTGATCTTGTATCATGCCCCATAGGAATCAAACTGGAATGCATTTTTTTCAAATAGCAAGAGATGCCACATTATATGCTGTCAGAACATAGCATGAACCACTGGTAATGAGGAGTCTCCTATATGCAAACATCATTGGTAAATGATGTTTTGAAGTGATTTGGCAATGGACTTATGAAAAAGCGGATGTTTTTGATATTGAAAATTGTTTGTGGTTTTGTTTTATTTTAAGTAGAGGTGTAGTCCACTGAGGTATACATGCTTTAAAAGCTGACATTCTTCTCTGTGTATTGCCAGTCTTGGGTCAGTAAAATGGCAGTTTTTTCTAGGTACTGCAAAGTAGAGAGCTCTGTGGCCTCTGTCATACTGTAGAAGTGCTCAGTGCTGCCAAAAACCACTATGCCTTAGTTTTACTGGGAACATTAAAAAAGAAAGGTTCTTGAACACTGTAAAATAATTCAGCCCTTTAAGCTGTACAAAAATATCAGCCATAAAGCATAATTTTGACAAGCACAATTGTTCCACAAAGCAATCATAAAATTAAAAATTAAAATTATTCAGAAGAATACTCATCTCTGAATGGAGCAGAAAGAGACAAATCTATTCTTTCCCCTCAGAAATCCTCATATTGCTGTGGAGAATGATTACTCACTATTTGTAATATAAAGGTAATTATGAATCACAGTGGTTTCTTTGTCATGCTGTGACAATAGACACACTATATTGTATGTCTCACCTTCACAGTCCAATTGGTAATGTTGAACGGTGTTATAGCATTGGTGGATAGGGGAAGAGCAACTGACATCATCTACCTGGACTTGTGCAAGGCATTTGACATTGTCCCGCAAGACATCCTTGTCTCTAAATTGGAGAGACATGGTTTTGACAGATGGACCACTCGGTGGGTAAGGAATTGATTGGATGGCCGCACTCAATGAGTTGTGGTCAACAGCTCGATGTCCAGGTGGCGAGCAGTGACGAGTGGTGTTCCACAGGGGTCGGTACTGGGCCTGGTACTATTTAACATTGTTGGCGATATGGACAGTGGGATTGAGTGTACCCTCAGCAAGTTTGCTGACAACACCAAGCTGTGTGGCATGGTCGACATGCTGGAGGGAAGGTATGCCATCCAGAGGGATCTTGACAGGCTTGAGAAGTGGGCCTATGCAAACCTCATGAAGTTCAACAAGGCCAAGTGCAAGGTCCTGCATGTGGGTCATGGCAATCCCATGCACAAACACAGACTGGGCAGAGAATGGATTGAGAGCAGCCCTGAGGAGAAGGACTTGGGGGTGTTGGTGGATGAGAAGCTCAACATGAGCCAGCAATGTGCACTTGCAGTCCAGAATGCCAACTGCACCCTGGGCTGCATCAAAACAAGCTTGGCCAGCAGATCAAGGGAGATGATTCTGCCCCTCTACTCTGCTCTCGTGAGACACCACCTGGAATAATTTCCTATGTCCAGCTTTGGGCCCTCAATATAAGAAAAATATGGACTTGTTGGAGCAGGTCCAGAGGAGGGCCACAGAGATGATCAGAGGGCTGGAGCACCTCTCCTGTGAGGAAAGGCTGAGAGAGTTGGGGTTGTTCAGCCTGGAGAAGAGAAGGCTCCAGGGAGACCTTATAGCGGCTTTCCAGTACTTAAAGGGGGCCTACAGGAAAGGTGGAGAGGGACTCTTTATCAGACAGTGTAACAATAGGATGAGGGGTAATGGTTTTAAACTGAAAGAGGGTACATTTAGATTAAATATTAGGAAGAAATTCTTTATGGTGGTGGCGGTGAGGCACTGAAACAGGTTGCCCAGAGAAGTTGTAGATGCCCCATCCCTGGAGGTGTTCAGGGCCAGGCTGGATGGGGCTTTGAGCAACCTGGTCTAGTGGGAGGTGTCCCTGCCTACGGCAGGAGGGTTTGAACTACATGATCTTTAAGGTCCTGTCCAACTCTAACCATTCTATGATTCTATGTTTTTTGGAATTTAGTACTTACTGGTGATTGCTGCAGTGACTCAGAAAATACAAGGGCTAAATTTTACCCATTGGGTTTTCCACTGCAAACACAAAGATCCATCTGTAAATGCATGAGTAAGATTTTGCCATTTTACCTTCTTAGAAAGTTAAGTTCATCCTTTTTCTTGATGATCATATTTTATGCATTATGACAAAATTTTGCAAAATAAGAACATAAATGTGTCATCTTATTCAACTCATGCATTCTCAAGGAAAAGAGTATTTTTATTTGTGGCAATATTTTCACCTATTTATACTGGGTAGAAAAAGGAAACCTGTCTTTGTCCTTATACTAATATTTTTCCTTTGTTTTTAACAGACAATATTTTAAAGTGTTTTGACATTTTATTATCAAATAAAGAAGCCTCATCAACCCATTTTTCAGCTGTATGCCCAAGAATAGACTTCTTGCAGTGAGAGACATTGTAAGAGTCCCCATTTGTATGGGAATTCCTGATCAGAACAAAGTGTTGCATCCAACTTGAAGTTACAATCGCTCTAATTCTGTCATTTGAAAACCTCACAGGAATGTTATTGTCTTTTCTATTTTTTCAGTTTGCATAGTTTCCTCTGACCAAAACAGCCAAAGTGACTTACTTTTTAAATAACTGTATTTTCAGTGGGATAATGCTGACATGGGAAAGATTATGTGCCTTATGTATTTATACAGCAATGATGTACCATACCACTATATTTGGTTTCTTTATCTTTTCTCAGCAAACTGTGTAAAAATTGAATGAAATGGCAAATAGAATCATGCTTTCATATAGTCTTGAAATTAAAAAAAGAACACCACAAGAGGTTTTGCAGCATTGTCTGAAATCTCACATTTTCTATAACTTGACTCTCGAGGCACTCTGTTGACTGGCTTATCAAAATTATTTTCTTCCATCTATGTGATTCCTTTGTAACTACTTATTCACCATAGAATTTTCATGCAAAACGCAGCTGAAATTCAATATGTAATCATAGGGAAAACCAAAGCTACATTGTTTCTGTATATTGCAAAAGTTGAGATTCTGTGACTTGAGAACAAACAAAATATTTGTGAGTCAGGCAAGAAACTTTACTGTCACAGTTTTCTCATACCAAAGTCCCAACCCAATATTCCCAACAGCCTCCTCACGCTCTTACAATGCTTGCTATCTTACCAAACTAAGTTAGGAACTATCCGTTTCCATTCTCCTCTTTCATACCCTACCCTCCGTTCCCTTGCAAAGCATCCCTGCTTACTGACCACATCTATCCCAGAGCTGGGAAGCAGAGGCTGATATCCTATTCCTGTAAGAGGGATCATATAAGGGAGACGCTGAATCAACCTCTGTACCAAACGGGCCAAAAGCCCACTCCCAATACCTGTGAGCATGCACTTTACAGGAGCTGGAAGGCAGTTATAAATATCCCTCTGCCTATCTTTCAGGTGAGATGTATGACTTTGAAGTTAGGGAACCTCCTGAGCTGGAGATGAACTTACAGCATAACAACTTCCTCACTGTCTCCCATCCGGACTCCTTTTCTTTTCCTTTAAATTTTCTACTGAGTGCTTCGTATGGTTTATCTTCACACGCTTCCAAAGCAGATGTTAAAGGACATTAGCAGTGTGAACTAGGGAAATGCAGCTGAGAGTAAGTAGGTGTTTGAGTGTCTGAAATAGCATTGGATCAAGAAGGAGAGGAAGTTCTGCCTGCAGATGGTAACAGTGCGTTTTTCAAGGCAGTAATACTCCCTCTGTGACTGGAAGTTCAGTGACCTCCTGGAAATACCTTTCTTTGAAATGACTGTAAAATGCTGGGGTTTTGCAAGACATAATGAAAAAAATCTCTGGGGCTCTCTTGGTGGTAACTTGGCAGGTGATAGAGCTGCTACTGGCACTTTCGAACTGATGCTTCTCGAACTTATGCTGGTAATGATCCAGCAGTGAGCTGTGATCATGATGATATGTAAGTGAGAATAAATTGCCTTTATGGTTTTGCAGTGAAGTAGCTGATCAGGCCAGCATGTGTTGGTTTTGACTGACTTAGAAAGCAGAGATATCTCAGAGATCTCTCTTCAATCCAAGACCCTGAAAGAATACAAGGAAATGTAGTTTACTGCTGAAAATAGCTGCAAATCAACGTCTGCTTCCTGTATGCTCAGCATAACTGATGTTATTTTTGGTAAAGGGGACTTTAGGAAGTCCAGAGAGTGTCAAATTTTCAAGTCAGTATCAAAAAAGTTGCCTGCAACTACAGGAAGGAAAGGCTGCAAAGGATGGAGAAAGAACCTTGCCCTCTGAGAGAGGGCAAAGAAAGTCAATGGCTGCTTTAGCAGAGGTCCCAAACAGCAGAGGGAGGGAGAATGTGCATGGCAGTTGTGAGAGTACTGTTGCAAAAGGGATTCTGGCTTTTTTTGGGTGGTGGGTGAAGCAACATCAGCGTTCAAGAATATCCAGCAGAGCATGGAGCTAAACTTTCAGAAGAGAGCACTGCCTTTTGAATTGCTACAAAAATGAAATGGAATCCTATTTCTGCAGCATCTTTATGAAGTTAAAAATTTCTTCCTTCCACTACTGTTGCTAGCATAAAACTTCCTTGCTGCCCAGAGTTTTCTGTTTTTGATGAATGGGACTCCAGCATCCTTCCCTATTAACCAGAAGCAGGGTATCAGTCCAATACCTGGTGTTAGGTAGGTTTTAAAATCACAGTTACACTTTTTTTTTTTCTTCCTATAACTCTAACACTGGAGCTACAGAGACCATCCAAATTTCAGTCCTTCCACTTGAACGCAACAGTCAGTATCAGTAAACTGCAGCTGTAGTCTGTATGATCTGTATTGAAAACTATAAAAAGTTACAAAATGCAATTTTATAGAACCTCTAAACAAATAAGGACTTAAAGATTTAGATACCATAATGGAAAGTCTGCCTTCTATCCCAGAAGAGCAGAATCTCTGATGCATCTATAAAAAGTTTCATAAATACAATTAGAATGACTAATTACTTAATGTATTCACAGACTATTGGTAGGTAGTTAGACTGTTCTGGCATTATTATTTATCACAAGACTAAGTGTAATTCAAACAATTGAAAAGAAATCCAGCAAAGAATGAACACTTGTTTATTCCTTGATGTGCTGCCACATGAACAGGTGTGCAATTTACAAATAACACTTCAGATGGCTCTTGGAGCAGGCCGGAGCAACTTGCTGTTGAGAGACTGTGAAGTACTTCCTGATAATGATGAAATCAACTCAGATTGAGTAACCTAAGCGGTGCTGAGGTATTGAAATAGATGCATGGCAGACCTTGCAAACTTGCATAGCTTAGTGCTGCAAAAGGAGATGAAGACAAGAAGTTTGGATCGATGCTTAACCAATGCTGCAGATAGGGTGATGCAATTGGTCTCATCCAGTGAAGAAAACAGCCAGTTCACCACTGCTGGGTAAATTTTTGACCCAAGTGGAGTTCACAGACTTTTATGTGGCCAGAACATCCCCTTATTTTTTGCAAAACTTGTATTAATCTCCACGCAGTTGTAAAACAGCAAGTTATTTGTTCTTACTTGTTTTGAGGATTGTACTCTTCCTTCTTGATTTTTGCCAACTTTTGGTATTCATTTCTAGGTTTTCCCAGAAATGTTTTGGGCATACATGATTTTACTTTGGGCAGACTTTTTGTTAATCTTTTAAAGTGCTTTGGAATTGAAAAACACCGTAGAGGAACATAAAATAATAATGTAATGATAATAGCAGTTTGAAGAAGAATTTAATAGGATAAAAGGTAGCAACTTTTCCTTTGTTATGCCAGAAGTGTTGCAGTAAGAACTTATTCTGTAGAAAGAATGCTCAAGTAATGAAATACCTAACAGAAATGTCTGCCCATGTGCATTCCCGCTGGTGTAATTCCTCTGACAGGTGCCATGTACAAATTTTGCACAGCCTGTAATTATCTGTACAGCCGGAGTAGCCTTGTGCTGGTCTGAATCTTGATCAAGAATGTTCCTTTCAGGTTTATGAATAAGTTGATCATGACCATGTTAGTCTTGACAAGGTATTCTTTCTGCTATGGGATTACATTGCACTGACAAAACAAACTGCTGTTATAAGAAGTGAGTTTTGTTTGGTAAAGAGAAAATCTCTTTTAAGGCTTTGCAAAGATATTGTAAATCTATATACATTTTAAGCCTATGTGTTGTGAGCAAAGACGCATTTAAAGGATACTTGTTTGGGAATGTGAAAATGTTGGCACTTTTTAACTGACTCCTGCTGGTTTAATTTTTCTCTACATCTGAGATACATGCTGAGACACTGCTGCATCAAATTTCAAACCAATCTCAGTTTAGGTTTCATCTGACAAATAGTCACATTAATATCTTAAATGCCTGAATACCTTCACTGAATCTGCTGGGACTGTGGGCATTGCTCACGTGAATAACTTTGTACTTACTCAGTTTTCTGTGCCGGACACTTACTTGCTGAATGTGCATAGCATTAATACCTGAACAAAAGGGCGGCTGCTTAGAAAAAATACAAAGGCATTGAATGGCAGAGGAAGGGTGGAAAGACCATTGCCTTCTTTTTCACTTCTCTCCTTCAAAAGCAGCGCTCGGGGCACCCAATATGCCCTTGCTTACTTGATGGGCTGCAGCTACATGTTTGTTCTGCTCTCTCTTGCATCCCACTTTGACCTTGCTGAGCTGATTACAGGCTTCTCAGGAATGTAAAAGTGAATCTGGACAAGCCAAGATTGAAGACCAAACAAAACCAAAAGCTGTCTCAAAACAAGTATCTGGGACAAATGGCCAGCTGAGAGCTCAGAAACTGGTCTTCCTGCTTCTGCTGCCAGTGAGGAGGATGTGAAACGCAGCTCGCTCTTCTGAGAGAGAGACTATGAGCTCGTCCACGTTGATCCTCCTTATGAATGTAGAGACAGCAGCAGCAGGTATAACCAAGCCTTAGCTGTGCCGGTAGGAGACAGAGAATGAGGATAAGTGCAGCATATGTTGGCTAGTTGTGCTGGATAAGAGAAAAATCTAGCTGGCCGAAGTAAGCAAAGAGGTAGTTAGAGAGGTGCACCGAAGCAGTCTGTAATAGTTCTATTTGCCTGTGCTGAAGGGTATTTTGCAGCTGTGCTGCAACTTAGCAAATACAGAGCCAGGGTCTTTCAAATTTTTGGCATTCTCTTTTACAAATTTCTGAAGTGTGCCTGCACTTAGTAATGGCTAGGTAATATTTTTTTTTTTATGATTCCAGTGTCAAGGCACCCATTTAGGAGTTTTGAAAGTTAATATAGCATTGATGGTGTTCTGCATAATAAAATAACAATGCAGGGATGTTAGCTGGATGGCATGTTATGCCAGAAGCTCCAAATGCTACGGCTGTGCAGCAGCAGCCTGTACGTAGGCAGAGTTGGCAGAGAACTGCATCAAAGCAGATTTTGGTGTGGGCACGTAAATTCCTTGTTTTGACCATATGTTGAAGTATCATAAAAGTTAAGGGGCAGTGTTCAGTAATCTAGCTAACAGAAGGTGGATTCAGTTGGTGGATAATAAGCAAGGACTCAGTCTCAAAAACATCCTCCCCTCCAGCCAAGAATGGTAGTCTGCAAAGTTCTTTGTCATTCATAGGTTTGGTGTATTAGGGTTTAGGAAAAGACACGATTGCTGTGTTCATATGAGGATATGAACAACTCCTCATATCTCTCTAAATCACATTGAAAAACCAACATTTGATAGAAAATGGCAGTAGACATCACCAGGGCCGTTCTTGAAATGAAAAGCTGTCAAGGATTTCTAACTCATACCATTGCCTGCTGCATGTGTGTGGTCAAACTAGGAAATCCAAATTACCTTCAAAATCATTTTCCTCAGTAAGAAAATTAGTATTCAGTTCTTGAAGAATTAAACATGATGATGTAAAGGTTTGAGACGCATAGTTGCATTAAGGCACATTATATTACTTCAGCCCCAAAATGAGTATAACTATAATTGATGTACTATATTTAAGTGCGTAAAGAAGAACAAAAAGCCCATGTCTGTCATTTTAGGTTTAGTCTTTTTTCCATTTTGCCCTTCTGTATGCATTTCATCCCATCTCAAGTCCTGCTAATTTTCAGCATTTCTAGATATAACCAGTTCTATTCTAACTGCAGTGTTTTCTGGCTATCTGGTATTACTTAGTATATTTTCTGGTCCAACTATCAGCCAGCTGGCTGATGTCCTCAGACATTTCCTAAATAATGTGTTGGAAGCAGCTTTGTGCACATGTAGTCCCACAGCGGGATCCTTTACCTGGTGTGCAAGATGCCAATATACACACAGAGCAGAGTTATTTCTTTATATAGTTTCTGTGCAGAGATGGGTGCTAGGTGCAAAACTAGCACACCCATCTACAAACTCCTCGAGATATTCATGTGGTTCAAAACACAGAAATACACACCTTTAGTTACAATTCTTCATTAGTACCTTAACAATTTCTATTGGTTAGTACAGTCTCTTGCTTTCATTTAAAACTACAATGTCCTTTAATTGATGTCTGCATGCTCCAATACAGTGCCGGTGGGTAGGTCTGTTCAGTCTCTAGTTGAGTTGGTGGTTGTGATCTCTCCCTGCCACCTTTACCTTTCCCCCAGTTACTGCTGATCTTTCTTGGCTTTATGCTTCTTTTAGCAGTTGTCTGGTTTTTGGCTGGGTTTTGGCACCTCTTGCGGTGGGATGTTCCCCTTTTATCTGACTTTTGTTCTTCTTCAAGGGTATATTCATTAGCAAGGCATGCATTGTTTATACAAAGTGTCCCCAAGACCTTGTAACCTTTTTACAGAGAGCTTAGTGAGAGATTCCACCTTCTAAAGTACATCACCCATGTACGTGTTGTTTTTCAGAACCCTTTTAGGGTGTCCATATGTACATGCTGATGATGCTCTAACGTCTTTATTTGTATGTGTCATTTGTATGTGTGTGTGGCTCCTGGCACTATCTGGAGTCAAAGCAATTTGAAGCCTTGGTAAAGTTTCAGATAAACTCCTTTGGTTGCACTTGCATAAAGGCATGCAGCCAGGAGCTGATTAGCTATGGGCACCAGATCTCCCTGTCCTCCTCCCACCACCTTCAGAAGACAGACAGATGAATGACACACGAGTCAGCTCTGGAAGTGCTGAACAGCTTGTTATAGCATACTGGCTTTGATCTTAGTCGCTACAAGTCTGCTGAGCGCTGGACTGCATAGCTCGGAGGCTGAGGTGTGAGCCATTCTGCCAGTGCTGCAGTGTGTCAGCAGCCTCAAGAATGGGGTGATATGCTGGCAGGTAGGGATGCCAGCTGCTGCCGCTGACCTGGCTTACCCACCAAACATATATCAAGCACTGTCACATCACGTCCTTCACAATCAGCTTGTTCACATGAACCCCCACCCTGCACAAATTTCCCAGTTGGATATCTTAATGGATAGAGAGCACTGCTATCTTGTTTTCTCTTCTTGCTCTTAACAGCATGTATTATCTGCGCCTTTGGGAATAGGGGATGTAGACATCAATATTTTCCAGGGATGCTTGTTATATCTTGCCCTTGGCTTCTTCCAGTGATTCTTACCTACTTTAAGATGCTGAGGCACTGATTACACACTTGCAGCATGATTACTTTAAGTCCTAACATCCTTTTGAAGTGATGTGAAAGAAACTGAGACTACCTCATCTGCTTGCTGAATAGATATTTTACTACAAAACGTGAAACAAAGACTTTCTAGCTCAAATTCTGCTGTCCAGTGAAAAGACAACTGTATTACAGCAACATTTTCCAGCTGAAATCTCCCCATATTGTTATAGGAAGAAGGAAATGATGTTGGGACCAGGAGAAGTACTGAGAATACCATTTGAAAAGATTACAGAAGCTTTAACCAGGATGCTCCAATACTTAGTGCTTACTCTTTGTGAAGTGCTCTTCAGTTAATGAACAGCCTATTATACCTGTAGAAGTATTGAAACAGCAAAATGCATGGACTTGAGCCTCTAATGCTTTCAGTCAGTGTGATTTAAGGGGTTACGTAAATGCTTGAGAGCTCTCAGGCCAGAGGCAATCTCTGTTCAATTTATATTTCCTTGCATCTGATAGTGATATTGTGTGTACTACAGGAAATGGCAACAAAATAATTTGGTGTAGAGCATACCCAGTCTGTTTTTACATTTTCTTGCCTTTTAGGCAGGACATGTCGTACCTTAAATGCGCTATTTTTCAGTTAATACATCTTGCAAAATTTCAGTGGTCCGTCCAGATTACATTTTAGGTAAGTGATAGATAAAAATCTAGATAGAACTTGTTTTGGTAAAGAAGAAAGAAAAATAACATTATGATTTGTAAATAAAAATATTCTTAATCTGAGCTTTTACATGACAAAAGATGAAAAATTAGAAATGGGAATGTTTTCAGAATTTTCAAACAGAGCTAATCTGGTCATATAACCTGGATAATTCTCCATCTTTGGGACCTGTATGGAAATTTCTGTAATGCAAGTCGACTAGCAGCAGCCTCCAAAGGAATAAAACAGAACAGAAAAACAACTATCCATGCCCTCTTCCGACACTGATGTAGATAAGAGTCATGTGTACGTGTCCATCTGATCTGCAAAGTGAATATCTAGGGTAACAGAGTCCTTCAGGACTGCAGATAAAAACTGTGATAACACTTTGGGATCTGCAGTTGTTATCTCTAAGTCTAGGGAAGCTCCTAGCCACTTATGGGGAGGTGGGTAGGAATAAATCTCTGGTAGGGCTCAGTTATTGCATGAACAGATATTCTGAATTCTGTTTAATTTTTGGTGTATTATGGATATGGTGTAAGAAGATTTTATGTGCAATGTAATAGTTGGTGTGAGATAGATTTAGGAAAGCATGGATGTGACAGGAGGTTGAATCATTCTTTGCTTATGTACCGACAAGAGAAGTGGGAAGAGGTTTGCATTTGAACTGTAGCCCAAATGTCAGGTGTGGGAGGTAGGTTTTGCAGAACATTCTCCTGGTGTATTAAGTAGAGATTACAATTCCTATCAAAAAGGAATTATGACTTCATGATGGGATACCGAAATGTGTTAGAGGTACTATAGAGGTGGCTATTGCTTTTGGTACTTGAGCTGAGTTTCTGTAAATGTGGATAGCTGTGCTGTACTGGAATGCTTGTTGTATCTTGAATACCTTGTTTTTCCAAAATATGTTTCTGGTATCTGCTCTCTCAATAAACTTTATCCAGTAAATAATAATGCATATGTATATATTTTCAAGTTCATCTTAACAACAGAAAAGTTTCATCCTTTGCTGTTTTCCAAACCAGCTTGAGTGCTGATGTTTCAGATAGTTAAAGTCAGCTACGAAACCATGCTTCATTTTTGTTTTATAAAATGCAGACTGTTCCAGAAACATACTTTAAGTACCATTTCTAAATGCAATAGTTTGTTCTGTAACAAAATACGTTAGAACTGCAGAGACATATCAAAGTCAAGTTTGCTATAAGAAGCCTCCTACCAACTTAGGTACTATTCTGTGAATGTTCTCATATTAAGTAATTTTATGCACAAGTAAAATAGGATTGCTTCTGTCTGTAAAGTTAAGCCAGTGAAGAACCCCTTAAACTATGATGGCACTTAAGAAAGTTGTCCCTACAGCATAACTTGAAATGAGTATCACTTATAATCCATGAAAGGTCAGTCAAAAATATGCTCTCATTCAGAAAAACAGAGAAAAAATAAAGTCAGATCTGGCTGTTGCCTGCTCAAAAAATATGCTTCCATGGAGGTCTTTTTGCCTGTTTCACATCTGTGTGAACTGTCTTTCACTCCTGAAGTCTGCATGACATTGCAAACATCTCTGCATCTTACCTACCATTGACAAGAAATGGTTTTCTGAGCTTTTTAGTGTTTCATCTCAGCTGGAGGGCCCAGAGATATCCTTTCATGCTTTCAGAACAATTCAGAGATACAGAAATGCATCCCCTCTATGCTATGCTGTGCACCAGTCCGTGCCAAATACTCTTTTCAGTTTAGTCCTTTGATATTTTTTAGCCCTGTGCTGAATTATCCGTAAAACTAATGGGAAAATCTCAAGTAGAATCATATTATTAATAAGTAAAAGAAGAATCTGCTTGGTATGGTGCCATGGGATGAAGCGCTGGAGGGAAAAAGGGCCCAAGAAAGTTGGTTAATATTCAAGGATTGCCTCCTCCAAGCTCAGGAGCGATGCATCCCTACAAAGAATGTGGCAGGCAGAAAAGCCAGGAGGCCTGCATGGACGAACAAGGAGCTCCTGAACATGATCAAAAGTAAAAAGGAGGCCTATAGGGGGTGGAAACAGGGGCGGGTAGCCTGGGAGGAATACAGAGGAATTGTTCGAGCAGCCACGGATCAGGTTAGGCAAGCTAAAGCCCCGATTGAATTAAATCTGGCCAGGGACAGTAAGACAAAGAAAAATACTTCTATGAGTATGTCAGCGAGAAAAGAAAGACTAGGGAAGATGTGGGCCCTCTCTGGAAGGAAACGCAAGAACTGGTTACCCAGGACAGAGACAGAGCTCTCAGTCTTCACTGGCGAAGACTGCAGCTACACTGCCCATGATGCAGAAGGCAAAGGTGAGGACTGGGAAAATGAAGAACCGCCCACTGTAGGTGAAGATCAAGTACGAGGCCACCTGAGGAACCTGAAGGTGCACAAGTCCATGGGACCCGATGAGATACATCCGCGGGTCCTGAGGGAACTGGCAGATGAAGTTGCTAAGCCACTATCCATCATATTTGAGAAGTCGTGGCAGTCTGGTGAGGTTCCTGCTGACTGGAAAAGGAAAAACATAAACCATATTTTCAAAAAGGGAAATAAGGAAGACCCAGGGAACTACAGGCCAGTCAGTCTCACCTCTGTGCCCAGCAAGATCATGGAGCAGATTCTCCTGGAAATGCACATAGAAAATAAGGAGGTGATTGGTGGCAGCCAGCATGGCTTCACCAAGGGGAAGTCATGCCTGAACAAATTTGGTGGCCTTTTATGAAGGGGTTACAGCGGCAGTGGACAAGGAAAGAGCAAC